>JARHVA010001419.1:2742500-3190000 GCA_037957365.1 Torreya grandis
AAACAGACATGAGCACTAAAAACTACTTGAAATCACCTTGAAAACACTAATAGGGATTCCCCCTAAGTCATCTAAGCTTAGGCACCACTTGAGCACCTTCAGACCAACATGAACCATGATGAAACAACACACTTGCCTTCATACCATCTCTCTTCAGGCCACCTCCATGATCACCAATAGATGAACAAGCTAATATTCAAAGAATAAAATGGATAGAAAACAACTAAAAAAATCATTTAGGAAAAACCATACCTTTGTCATTTGGAAAAAATGACCAAAGACCACTCTTCTCTTCACTAGCCTTGTCTAGAGGCATAATAGACCTACCTAAATATTGAAACACCCATATATTTCTATGTAGACACCTTCAATACTTTACATTTCATGTTTTAAGTACACTAATGTACACCCTCATTCATGCCAAAAATCATCTTCCAACTCTATCTTTGCACCATAGCTCCTTCACAAACCTACTATCCAATTAACCATCCATTTACATTAATACTCATCCATGGAAGACACCACACACTTTTAGATGACTGTGAATAATTTTTTGACAACACATTTTGAAAATTAAACATATAAAGTAGCCTTAGGG
The DNA here is from genome assembly GCA_037957365.1 of Torreya grandis. Taxonomy (NCBI): domain Eukaryota; kingdom Viridiplantae; phylum Streptophyta; class Pinopsida; order Cupressales; family Taxaceae; genus Torreya; species Torreya grandis. The sequence goes on from JARHVA010001419.1 coordinate 2,743,099, forward strand.
ATCAACTCCTTTGGTAAATCAACTAACCACCATAGGCTAAAACATTAGATTTTTAAATGAAACTCAGTTAACTTACCACCTTTTGGTCAACATCAACACTTGAAACTTTTGTCACACTTGGAGGTTAATAAAACACACTTATGGACTAATTTTTGAGATCACACACCATGGGTAACCCATAGATCCTTAAACTAAGTTTTGAACAGCTTGCCTTTAAGCCAAAATTGGGAAAACCTAAGAGCACTCAGAAAGCTTCAATTTGCACATAGAAGATATTCAAATCATAAAATCACCTGAAACACACCTAAATGGAGTAAAGACACCTTTATATTCAAAAAAATCACCTTGAAAATTCATTTTTATTGTTTTGATATCTATAAATCTCTATACTCTGCCTACAAACCTTGAAGACCCAAATCCTTGAATGCACTTTTAGCACACATACTTGTAGTCAAGATATTGAAATGAACAAATCATAAAGTAACCACCTTAAGATCACTAAAATTCTTCATGTCATTCCATAATATGCCAACACATCCTCTCATGACCTTATGAGGTCACCAAAATATCAATGAATCTCTCAAAACACCTTATGAAGCCTCATTATTCTAGCTTCTCAAATATACACTCAGAACTCTGATATGAAAACTTAGAACTACAACATATTCACATCCTCTAAACCACTTAAACTTTTAAACTCTCCTTTTTTTCCCTAAAACATCAACCAAAACCTAACTAGCATCCATAATGCTTCCTCTTGCTAGCAAGTGTCTCCTTAAAGCCTAGAGAGAGACACCCCTTTGACATAGAGAGACTAAAAGTCCCAAAACCTAGGAAACTCCCAAATATCCATACTCTCATTTGAATTATAGACCTGATTCATCATCAAATTAACTTTGAATGGCTTCTTGACTTCATTCTTTGCTCCAGACTTGTCAATAAATGTAGATAATAGAAACTCTTATCTTTCCTTCATGTCTATCATGGCAAACAACCCATATTAAGACTCAGATTGATTGCTTCTAGAAATGTTTGAAACTTTGGTTTTGATCTCTTCATTCACTACATGGGCTATAAGGGAGAACTATTGACATATTTTCATACTTGAATCCTCATCCTTACATTTATTCTTATTGCTTTGGTTGTCTCAATTTTCTTTTCATCTTCTCCAACCATCTTACCTTATTGAAATTTGAGCTTAACATGATCTGCAACATGGCCTGTATGCAAACAAAATTGAATGATGTACATGAATTAATACTAGATCAGATAAGATAGAGAACACTTACACTTCTGATTGGGGATACACTTGTGAAGTGAGAGCATGACTAATATGGGGATCTGCTAGACCCAATTAGGGGATCACTTATATCATTTGTCATAACACATCATGTTGGGAAGGGTTCCAAAGTCTACAATCTAAACAATCAAAAGACAACCCTAAAAGAGTCCTAAGATTTGGTGTTCACTTATGTAATAAATAATAAATTAAACTACTCTAATAACAAGAAAAGTAAACTAATCTAGTGTGTACCAAAGCTTGTGGCACAAAGTGGGGGTTAGAATAAAACAAATAAACAATAATTAAACTAAACATACATATGAGACATATACTCATATCAATGTATAAAAAATCTTAATACATAGAAGAGAATAATACATACTACATTATCTATCTACTCTTACAAAGGGAAAATAAAGTTAGGAATACTTACCTTTGAAGATGAACCTACCGAGTCTCAACCTCTCCCTTGGCCAATGTGCTTCACAAGAGATTATTGTGGCTTGTAAGGATAACCAAGTTAAATCAGCTCTAGGATACATGGCCTACCTAAGCATTTAAAATACTTCTACAAAAGACAATATCAGAGCTCCAAAAGAAAGTATTGAACCCTAAAGCTTTATTCCTCAAGTAGAATGGTCAATAAGTAGATGTTTGCTAGCACTTCTTCACTCTCTTTTGACTCTTTTGAAATGGTGTTAAATGACCTTGTATATATAGTAGTATCTTACCTAAAAAATTTAAGACATGTCAGTTGTACTAGGTTGAATGGGTTGACCTAGTACATTCTCAAGCTAATGCCTAAAGTCTGTGCTAGGTCGGTTGGGATGCAAATAAGTCAAAATAGCAAAGATGTCCCCAGCATACACTAGGTCGACTAGGTTGAATTAGTGTACTAAACAGGTAAAAAGGTAAATAAGGTAAGAAATGAAGGAATAAAATATGAAAATGACTAGAATGGATAGGAAAGAGAAGAACAAGCCTAAGGTTCATGGTTTTAGGGAGCTAATGTGTAGATAGGAAGTGGCAAAATGAACAACAATCTTACGAAGTATCGATGGTCTGCCCACCCTTTCTCAGTGCACACTTTTAGGCATGTACTCATAAATATTAAGAATTGATAGGTTCTTATAAGATATGAGGTATCAATAATAAATAAAAGTTTGAAAATATTATGTGTATACATATGCCCCAGCCGAAGCTCATTAGTGTCACATAAGTGCAACACAGAATCGTGCTTCAAAGATAGAACATGATAACAAAAAATACTAATGCTAAGTATGGTGCATTAGGAATAAAATGAAATAAATAAATGAAATAATAAAAAATTACATACCTTTAACTTACCTTAGTACTGTAGATAAAGAAGAAGATTGCAAGGAAGTGAAGGCATCCAATGTAAATCACACTAGGTGAACTTGTAGAAGTTAGTGCAAAAAATAGCCAAAAATCAAAATTTTTGGAATATAAAAATATGATATTGGAAAATAATCTATACATCACCATGAATCTAACACATTTTGTGGTTTGAAAAATGGATGAACAAAAACAAAGATATGAGCAAAACTAGGAATCTGAGGAAAAATAATTGAGAATTTTGAATTTTGAAAAAGTGGTTTTAAATAAGAAAAAGAGAAATCATTTTGTTATTTTGATTTTTAAGAAAGGATAAAAAGATATCTAGAGATAAAAGAAGCTAGGATGGAAAGGTAACAACATGCTAGGTAAGATAGAACCCCAAGAGCAAGAGTAGGTGCACTATAGGTATGCAACAAAGAATCTCAAACTGGTTTTTGAAATTTGCATTAATTTTAAGTGAATTTTGAGTAAATTTTGATTTTAAGCATTTATACATATCAAATATGAAAAAAATTAGGTTCTAAGGGTACTAGATAGGAAGACAGGAAATGGGTTGGAAGGAAATAGGGAAAAAATAAGAAAAAGACAAATTTTGAGCAAAATACACTAGGTCGGCACACTAAACCTACTAGGTCGACCAGGTTGACCTAGTAGGTTGAATCAGGGTGAAAATCCATATGGTTGACCTAGTAGGTGTAGGTCGACCTAGTGTATTCTGGTAGCTGAAACTAAGTGAAAAGGTGTTTAGTTAGTTTGTAAGGACCAAAATGAAACCTAAACATTGGGGAGAAGATTAAAAAAATAAGAAATTTAGGATAAAATAAGACAAAAATAGGGAAATTTTGGTCAAACTAGGTTGATCAGGGAGCCAAAATAAGCACAAAAAATAATTTAAAAAGATGAAAGAGGGATATAATAGCTTGAAATGATCAAAGAAGGGTAAGAGGGACCAAAATAGGATAAAAATGAATAGAGTATGCTTATTTTTTTAATTAAAGATAGATTGTATTATGATTATACATGACATGGAGGAACTAATACATCCTTTTATATTTCTTGATTACAAAGATGACCGTAGTTATAGAGGTTGTTAGACGTGTCTTGGTTGTCAAATTTTTTAAAGAGGTTGATAGATGGAGATAGAGGTAGACTAGTAGCCATAGGTCTAGGAGGTATAGTGGATATGTGTAGAATCCCCCTGAGTGTAGATGTGTTGGTCATGTTCCTTAGTTTCTAGGAATGGTTAACCAACACCTTCAAATGGGAGGTGGATAGGGATGTGATAAAGGTGGTTATCACAATAGAGGATATCCATGCCATGCTTGGACTACCCATAGTAGGAGCACTAGTGACTGTAGGGATACCAGAAAACATATAGGATAGTAGAGCCTTATCCATGTGGGCTATAGGCTTAGAGATGATATTTCTAGGGTGGAGAGTGATTATGGATGATGTGTATATATCATAAATTCTGGATCTCTGGAAGGTAGTGATAGGCCTTGTGACACAATGAGTGATTTATCATAAGTCAGATGGCAAGGTAACACTATACATGATAACCTTGAGCAAGATGATGCTGAAAGAGGGAGTGCTCTATGATCTGGGCTCTATCATCTAGGTCTAGATTATTCATGATGTATTTGAGATGTAAGTCAAAGGACATAAGACCATGGGATTGATCATACTATTGACAACATGGATATATGAGAGATTTCTTATATATTGATCTGTTGGTTTATCCCATGCGATTGATAATAGGTCACCTTGAGTGAGGAGATGGAGGGAGGGCTAAGTGGTGTGGGTCATGCCCCACATCTTAGTGCTATAGATGGTGAGATGCACTGACATAGTGTGATGATCATATGAGCAACTATTGACTACCTGGGAGAGCTGACACATAGTTGGACCAATGTTAGAGAGGAGAGAGGTGATATGACACTATAAATGGTAGAGAAAGGCACATTTGGTGGCATGGGTGCCAGGAAAGATGTGTCTACCTCATCCAATGACACTAATACTCATGCCTAAGTAGTGAACTTGACATATGAGAGAGTCATGAGGGAAGAGGGGACTTGGACCACTGATAGTGAGATCGACATTGAGGCCACATCTAGAACAACCATGGACTAGTTGGGTATGATGAGGGGTAGAGTAATAAGAGGTCAAGGTAGGGGTAGAGATACTAGATGTACCACCACTAATTATATAGAGAGATGAGCTATGACTACTGAGGATAATATAATGATAAATTAAGGAGGAGAGATCAGAGACCATCATCATCCTTAGTGATTTAGTAGAGGATCCAGAGGAGAGGATAGAAGACCACTCAAATAGAGGCTAAGATAGATGTAAGCCATGATAGTCAGGCTCGAGTTAAGGAGGTGACCTAAAGAGGAGATACTAGGAGGTCAAGTAGATGGGGAGTTTATGCTAGGTAGTTGTGTGAAAGGACATACCATAGGAGGTAAGACACAAATAGGTAAGAAAAATTATGATTAATTTATTCCTTAAGTTGTTATTTGGTAGATAGATAGATAGATATTATGAGATATGATAGTGATCTAATATCCATCTGGTGTGATGTTGTAGGAATACCTAAGGATGAGGATGAGAGATGGGGGTCCTTAGTTAGGGGATCACTCCATGACATCCTAGATGAGACTCTACATTCGTGTAACCCCATGACACTAGAAGATCTGGGTGTACCATCTACCCTATCTCAAGCGATCCAGTTTAGACTAATAGGAGATGTTATGAGGTAGATACAGATGCAGAGAGAGGGAAAAACCACTAGTAGAGATGGGTGAAAGGGAGAGGTAGGCCTAGTAGACCCTAGTTGATGAGAGAGATATGCATCGAGATACAATGACATAGATGCTGTAGGCATATATAGTGATACAGACCCAGTTGACATAGGCATATGTAGTGACTCAGACTAAGTTAGTATAGGCACAGGTGAAGATAACACATTTATAGGGATAGGTAGAAGGATTAAGATCTCAGACTACGTCATTATAACATACTATTTATAAGAGTCAAAATGAAGCCTTAGTAGACAGCATGGCTAGGCCATGAGATAGACATGATGGAGCTCAGCCCTAGTGCTAAGGCATTATCTACGATTGTATATTTTGTATCAAACTCTTGATATATATATATATTATTTATCATTTTAGATTATTGGTGTTGGTTATGTATGTTGTCTTTATGATGGTTGTATTTGTTCATTATGGTTGAGGCTATGGATGCTTTAGATATATTTCTTTCTAGCACATATATTTAGCTTTGTTGTATATGCTATAGGAAATATATGTGATGTGGTTTCTTTTCTAACATTATGGATAACACATGCATGGTTTTAAAAATAAATAGGCAAAAAGACTTGGAAAAATATAATCAATAAACAATGCACTACACACTAATTCAAGCTTGGAAATGTGTAATAACATGAAAAAATGACTAAGTATAAAGAACCAAGAAAATGGAGAATAAGATGGTAAAAGGGGGATTTGTTTTAAACCAATGTGAAATATTTTGGTGCCAAATTGAAACAAGTAAAATCATACTAAATATCATGTTGGGAAGTATGACAAAGTAATAAAATGGAAAGGATGAAAATGACATGAATAGAAATAAAAACAAATCAAAATTAAGTCAATCAATTATACTACTTCATGATGGGATGTATAAAATAGAAACAAAATTTGCAAAAATTTGGTCTTAAATTGATCATACTAATTCAAGCTGGGAAGTATGAGAAATTCAAGAAATGGTTGTAATCTTACATGCACTCAAAAAATAAGAAAATGAAAGGCAAAAAAAAAAAATGAAGTAAGCATAAAACATAATAAATATCAATATGGGAAGTATGTCAAATGATGTGAAAACTCATAATCAATTGAATCTTATCTCTTACTTAACACATGTAATTTGGATGGTGACTTGTTTATTAGAATTTTTTAAATTATTTAGTGAGGAGGGCCGAGTCCTATCCATGGTCTTACACTGTCACTCACAAAAGAAAGCCCAAGGGGTACCAAAACAACATTGGTAAGTAGAAGGATTAGGATTTATAAATCAAGGATGTGGGTAATACGATGAAAAAGGTGGTAATTTGTGAAGGATGCTAGGTCATATCCATGGTATTACAAATCACCTCACAAATGAAATCCTAGGGGGAGTGATCAGAAAGCTAAACAATTTTTCCCAAGAGGAAATATGAAGAAAGGGAATGAAAAAGGGAATGTAAAAAGCAAAGACTTAGGCATCTTATGAGAAGAAATTAGGAGGTAAGAAGCATACTAAGGACATGAGAAGACACTAAGTGACTAGTGGTTGTCTATGTACAAAGAAAACCTATTCCCTATAGACACAAAGCTTTATAGGTAGATAAGTGTGCTATTAAGATCAACTCATGAAGGTAGATTGGTACAAATAAAATTAAAATGGACCTACCTCCCCATGACATGTTCCCCATTCTTTAAGACCCCTTATAAAGTCATCTATCTACTTCAAAGATTGGGTATTTGTGTGAGAAAGTAAGTAACACTAAGAGATTTTTTTTTAATTCTTCTCTTCTAATTTACTATCCTACCACACTCGAAAAGACCTCAGCTCTATCGTGAGGCCAACTATGGAGTTTGAGCTTCGACTATAAGAAAGATATATGCTTTGAATAATGACTTTTAGTGTGATTAGACTTTTGAGAATATTTTTGCCTTTTTGATATCATTGCCTTTTGGTTAAACGATTTTGATTTTAACTTTCTTTTGAAGGCTTTTTAAGATTCCTCCTCCATATGGATTTGGAATTACCAATCATGAGAGAGATAGTGATACACATGAATGAGCTATAGGCTAAGGCTAAAAGAAGATAAGTAACCTAAGATAAAATATTGAATATGACACTTAGGCTTGATAATGAACAAGTATGTGATCTCAAGTCTTAACTATGTATCTGCTTAGTTTGTAGAAAAGGAAGAAGGAAAAAGGAGATCCAAAGGAGGACTAGTGAAAGGAAATAGTAATGAGAAAGATTGTTTGCTAACTGATCACATGGTAAAAGGAGATAATAACCAAAGGAATAGGGTAGATATAACCAAGTCACCATGACCACTATTTGTGAAAAATAAAGATAAGAAAACAAACAATCATGAAGATATTAAGGAAGATTTTTGAGAAAAACTCTAAAGGAAAAGAAAGCAATGATAAGTGAAAAATAGAAATGACAACGAAGATACAAGTATATGTGAAATTAAAAACAAAAATAGAAGCTAACCATAGTACAATAATAACGAGAAACATGATATAAAATAGGAAATATTTTGACACAGTGTTAAATGATATAATAAAAAATAAATAAAAATAAGATTGAAGCACATGTCTAATCCAAATGTAAATGTGGAAGCAACATGAATGTGATCATAAATACTAGTAAATCTATCCACACATATTATCCAAGATATCAAATAAATATCTATGAAGCTAGATATGAAGTGTTGCTAATGTCTCATTAATCTTTGCTAAATACTAGACAAGTGCTTCTTTTCTAATTTCCTCAACTAAAAATTAGGAATACTCATTGGATCATGCTGAGTAGGGGAATTGGGTTAAGGATGGTTAGGATAATGTGTGGTAATTATATCTATGATAGATTCAAGAATCACCAGTGGAAAAGAATCCATGGGTGAAAGAGGGTCCATAGGTGGAGAGGGAACCATAGGTGGAGGCACAAAAGGTGGTGAATGGACCATAGGACATGTAGTTGTGGGAGAAGAAGGAGGAGCCTTATTGAGAGAATGACCTATGGGAGGAATGGTAGAAGGTATAGGAATAACTATAAGATGATCCTTAAGATGTTTTCGAAGGATACAATAATGATCAGTGTGATGTGTGCTACATTGGTAGCATAGATAATACCTCTCACCATACTTAGGTATATGTTCAGGAAGAATCTTTGGAGGAGGTATGGTAGTGTCAATTGATGGGGAAGAAAGATTCAAGGTATCAATATATTTATGTAACTTATGATAATGGGTAAAAGAGTGATTATTAATCCCTTGGAAGCAACGGATACGCTTGTGAGTATTCTTAAGAGAAACACTCACATGAGAAGGTCTAATAGGAATAGATGAAGAAGGAGATGGAACATCAACCCATTTGGTAGGCAAAGGATCCATCTTAGGCAAAAGAAGCAAGCCATCACCAAAACAAGGTGGTGAAGGAGAAGGAATGGAAGTAGGCTAAATCAAAGGAGTAACAATGGAAGAAGTAAAAGTGGGCTCATCAATAGTGGAATAAGTAATAGTAATTGGTTCTGACATAGATTCCACTATGGGATGAGCATGATCAATATAAGGTCTAAAGAGGGATAAACTAACCTCAATATTAAACCAATGATGGGAGTTAGGGAACCTAAAAAAATGGTAAGGCCTAGTCATAGCATGATCCATGAGCATAGTCCTATGGGGCTCCTAAAAAATTGGAGGTGTTGGTGCCATCTCTACTTTGTGATAAAGAGGAAAAATACAAGAATCAGGAACTATAAATGTTAGAATATGAGAAGATGCATGAAATGACTCAAATAAAGAAGAATGATAACACACAATCTTGGCATCATAGGCTTGGATAAGGTCACCTAATAAAGGATCATCTAAATAATAGCCATCATCATAATCTAGTGTATGAAGATCAATGACACAAGTTAGAATAAATTTGTCATCAAAAGAAGCATGGTGAATATAATTCCTAGTCTTGGATAAGACTATGGGAATGTCATCACAAGGTGGTTTGTAAGAACAAGGTTATAATGAGGCTAGAAGTTGTGAGATGAGATGAGGCGTGAGATTGGAAGTTTTGATCTTTAAGTTAATTTCATCAGGTTCATCATCATTATAGTCTAAAAGTTTAGGATTAATGCTACCAATGAGCTCAGGATGCCCATTTTAACCTCTGATTGAGTTGACAATAAAGTTAAAAAGATATGATTCATGAAATGGAATACTAGGTAGAGGTTTAAGAGTAGGAATCTTAAAAACACCATGATCTTGGAATTGCTCAAAATTCCAAGGGTCAGTATCTCCTTAAATCTTTTAAATGACTCCATTATAAGGGAATTTGACACATTAGTAGGCAAAATAAGTGATAACTCACATATGATGAGTCCATGACCTAATAATCAAGATGTTATAAGAAAGAGGGAAATTAAAGATCATCACCTTTACATGAATGATAACAGGTGGGACAATAACAGAAAGCCACACACACCCAAGAGGAGGCATTTGCCTTCTATCATATCCTTGGTAGGTGCTATGTGTAGACTTAATATTGCATTTTGAATATCCAAGGGTTTTAATGAAATCAAGAGAAACAACACAAGTGTTAGAACCTTCATTAATCAATGCTCATTGACTTAGATATCACCTATTTGGATACTAATAAATAAGGGAGGACCATCTGTATGAAGCAAAATATCATCGGGAATCATAGACGAAATGGGAAATTTCAAATAAAGAGAAGTATCAATAGTTTAATCAATATTGATGGACATCTCTTCACATTGTTACAAGATACTAACCTCAGAACTAGATAAGGCTACCTCCCATCCTACTAAGGGAGGATGAGGGACATTCATCTCAAATAATAGTTACATAAAATGGTTTTGATGATGGGGAGATGCCCTCATAAGCTTGAGAAATGGAATTTGAGATGGGAGATTAGTGAGCTCTACAATGGGATCCCACTCATCATAACCCATGATAAGATTGTTAGATACAGGTGCATAATGATTAAGGAGGTCTTTGGAAAGAGGAACTAAAGAGCATTGAAATTTGTGTTGATAAGAATGAGAAGGTTTAGAAGAAGGTTGTAGATTATTTGGTGATGAAGAAGTAGTTAGTTTTGATTGGTCTTGATAAGTATAAAAAGTGTTAATAGAAGGTTTATTATCATTGGAATATTGATTATCATTATTATTAGAAGATGATGGAAGAAGAGTATAAATGGAATGAGATATGCTATCCAAGGGAGTATCATAAATTAGATAATCATCAAATTTTATAAGATCTTCTTGCCCTAACTCATTTAAATGAGTTGGAGAAGAATCTTGGATAACACATAATGTCTTAGAATGAGGTGGGGTGTAGATAGGTTGAGAATCGATGAAAGCCACCACCCTTCGCATATTAGTCATGCTAACAACATTTTATTTGGAAGTGGATTTAACAAAACTTTCTACATTATTGGTGGAAGAGGTGGGCTTATCTTGGTTTTCTTGAATAGGTTGATGATTAGGTAAAGGATCTTTGTAAATAGCTAAATGAGTATTTACTTGATTTAAGGCTTGGGTTTTATCATGAGTTTTGTAATCCTTGAAAGCAACTTCATAAGCTTGTTGACACTTGTGAGTGATAACATCATGATCAAAATTAGGACTAAGATGAAAATCCATAGATAAATTATGAAGTTGTCTAAAGTTCTCATAAGAGTGACCCCAAATAGCATGCAACTAACAAAATTTGCTAGGATCATACCAAGTTTTCATAGGACGAGTAGGGTCAATCTCTGAAGGGAGAGGCCTAGGTAGACACTTAAGAAATTTAGCTAAGGAAAGAAGTTTATGGACATTTATGATGTTTGATGATGATAAATGACGATTAGTATATTGTTGAGAAGGAAATGGTTCCAAAGAAGGGGTAGGAATGATATCTTGAACATTGTGAATGGTATCATATGAATTAGTGACACCGTCATTTGTAATATTCTAGTTTTTATTTTTAAGTAATTGATGAGGACCCATAGAAGGTTGGGGTGGCTCTAATTTTTGCATAAGGAAATCTTGTCTTTTGGCTTGGTTAATGGCCTCCTCCAAAGTAGTGGAGAAAGGGTACATAGTCGATATTGTAATTTAGAAAATAAAGCATTTGTAAAGAGATGAAAGAGATTGTCATCTGTGATGTTATGTTCACATTTGTTTGACAAAGTCTTCCATCTTTTAACAAATTCTTGAGCGGTTTCATTTTAATTTTGTTTGTAATTGATGAAGTGGGCGAAAGTGTTTTTAGGAAGATCACTAGTTTGGAATTATTGTACTAAAGCATTCACTAAGTCTTCCAAACTAGTAATGGAATGAGATCTAAGTTGATTATACCAATCCAAGGCATCACTTATGAGGGTTTTGGCAAGGAGTTTGGTATTATCAAAGGTGTTTAATATGACCCAATCCTTATAAATATTTCCTAATGTTTTAAGATGAAGGGTAGGATCAGTTGATCCATTATAAGAGATGGTAGGTGTTATACCTTCGATATCAATATTAGTAATTTAAGTAGTAAGAGGTTCATTTTGTAAATGCTTGATAACTTTGCTAAATAATGGAGGTTGAGGAATGATATTACTTTGAGAATATAGAAGAGGGAGAGGAGGAACACTTTGGTTATGTGTGCCCTAAACCATTGGTTGTGGTTGTGTTTGAAGATTAAGAAGGTGGTTTATCATTCTCTTCATTTGATTTATGTTTTGAGCTTGAAATGTGTTCATTTGATTGAGAGTTTATAATAATATTTGATGAGTTTTATTAGTGTTATTAGAAGTAGTGTTGGTGTTTGAGTTGGTATTAGTGGCTTGGGTACCAGTATTAGTGTTAACATCAATTTGAGAAGAGCTATGAGAATTTGAAGCACTAGTGGCAAAATTTACTTGTGAAGAAAAAGATGGACTAGTAAATGGTTGAGATGAAGAAGCACTAGAAGCATGATTACCTTGGGTAGTAAATAATTAACTAGTGGATGGATTAAGAATAATGGATCTTATAAGAGGCCCACTAGATATAAAACCGACCATGTTAGTTGAAATACTAGGCATGGAGGTAGAGGAAGTTAGAGAAGAAGATGTCATAGCATAAAAAGAAGTCAAAATTTAAGGAAGAGGTTGAGAAGCAAAGAAATCAGTACCCCCAAATATAGTTGAGAAAGTGGAAGTAGGAGGATGAGGCTCTTTAACTTGACGGCTAATCATGAGATTATAGATGGTAGAAAGGTCTTTCCCTCTATGTTGAGGGAATTTTGTGTTAAAGAAAAGTATTTCAAGAATATGTTCCAACTGAGATTGATCTTCTAAGAAGAAAGAGTTATGATACAAAGAGGTATTATGAGGATTCCCATAATTCATTGTATGGGTTGCAACATGGACATTACTATCATTCTCGAAAGGAATCCTACTTTGTCTATGGGAGACCTTATTAGGTTTGGTGAATTCCATCATATCTGCTAATTGATTTTTAGAGTTATCACCAAATTGATAGTCCATGATGAAAGGATGAAAAGGCAAGATGAAATAAACAACTAATAAAAAAGTGACTGTAATTGAACTAGGTCGATCAGGGTAACCTAGTACAAAAACTAGGTCTATGAAATTGAACTAGGTCCATATGATTGACCCAGGATAGAGAAAAATGAATGGAAAAAAGGGGAAAATTTTGAAAATAGTACTAGGTCAAGTAGGTCAACCTAGTACAGTGTACAAAGGGTAGGAAATATGCTAGGTTGACCTGGTTGACCTAGTACAGTAAACAAAAAAGAGAAAAGAGCTGATAATCAATTTGTGAAAATAAAGTGAGATAATTTTGTAGTTAATCTAAGAAAGTAAATGCTGAAAGTAAGAAAATAATCAATTGAATTGATGTTAGTTAATCCAATTTATGCACCCAAAGCAAAAATATTGTACCAATATGAGCTAGTGCAAGTTCTTATGCACATAATTAAGCAAAGAGCAAACACACAACTTGAAAAGTAAAGTTAGGTAATTGGTCAACCTGCAATGTTAGATTTATTAAGAATGATTTTAAATGATAGAAATTTGGATATAAATAAGGTACTAAATATAAATCTATGGATGGTTTTAGGTGAGTTTAGGATGAAAGGGACTGTAGTCAAAATGATATAGGCTTGGTATTGGGGCTTACCCCCTCACACACTGTAGTGATAAGAGTGCTGGGTGCTTAGCCAAAATATAAAATTAACCACACTTTACAATTGACTAGATTATCAGGTCAACTTCCCCCTTGGTGATGAAATCTAAGTAGGTTGGCCTAGGTAGTCAAATTTTAAAATGTTTTTTGTTGTTTAAGTGATTTGGCCATGTGTGCATAAAATATAAATAGTGCAACTAAGCAGTTAATTAAAAACCTCATAATTAGACTATGTGACCTATTCTAAGCATACAAATAGCTAAAATGAAAGATGTGATTAGAAATTAAGGTGAATTCTAAATTTGAAACAAGGTATAGTGAAAACACTATATGCATAACAAATAAAACTAGGTTGAGAGTGTCGAGCTAGCATTATTGAAAATAAGGTCTGGAAAACCTACTAGGTCAACTAGATTGACCTAGTTATTTTAGACAACAAAAAAGACACATAACTAGGTTGATGTAGTTAGCTATGCAGAGGCATTTTTGAAGGCTACCAACTTGAAAAGAATGTATAGAAATAAAGATATACAAAAGAATATAAAGTCACCTTGATGGTTCAAAGATAGAAATTGGTGATCCAAAACTTATAAATTGGGTTGAGTTGGTCGACGAAGTAATATAGAAATATGCTAAAAAAGTGCTAAAAATGTATTAGGTCAACTTTGTTGATGTAGTTAGTTGGATTGAAAGTCAGAAAATGTACTATGTCAAGTTGGTCAACCTAGTAGGATGATCTAAAAGTCTAGAAATTAGAATATATACTGGGTCAAGCTGATCATTCAAGTTGTATAGAAACTACTAAAAATTAATTTAAAATATACTAGGTCAATCAGGTCAACTTATTAGGTTGAATTGGGATTTGGAAAAGTGATAAAAACTTATACTGGGTTGAGTTCCTTGTTCTAGTTGCCTATTCCTGCACACAAAGAAAAATAAAATTGGGTTGATAGAATCGAACCATTATGTCAAAATATATGATATAAATGATGACAAAGTAATGAAATAAATGAAATAAAAGTGAACAAATCCAACAAAGATTTGATTCACATTGGGTTCACTAGAATGTATGCAATGAAAATTGTAAGATGTGCATGAATTAATCCTAAATTGGATAAGATAGAGCACACCTACACTTCTGATTGGGGACACACTTATTAAGCGGGAGCATGACCAATATGGGGATCCACTAGACCTAATTAAAGGACCACTTGTATCATTTGTCACAACACATCATGTTGAGAAGGGTTCCAAATCTTATAGTCTAACACAATCACATAACAACTCTAAAAGAATCATATGAATTGATGTTCACTTATGTAATAAACAAGAAAGTAATCTATTATAATAACAAGAAAAGTAAACTAATCTAGTGCACACCAAAGATTGTGGCATAAAGTGGGGGTTATAAAAAAACAAATAAATAAAAACTAAAATAAACATGCATAAGAGACATACTCATGTCAATGTATATAGAATCCTAATACATGAAAGAGAGGAATACATACTACATCATCTATCTACTCTTACAAAGGAGAAATAAAGTTAAGAATACATACTACATCATCAGATCTAGGATACATGACCTACCTAAGCATCCAAAGGACTTATCCATAAGACAAGATCGGAGCTCCAAAAGAAAGTATTGAACCCTAAAGCTTTATTCCTCATGTAGAATGGTCAATAAGTAGATATTTGTTAGTACTTCTTTGCTCTCTTTTGACTCTTATGAAATGGTGGTAAATGACCTTGTATATATAGGAGTATCTTTCCTAAAATTTTTTAGACATGTTAGCTATACTAGGTCGACTGGATTGACCTAGTACATTCTCAGGTTAATGCCTAAAGTCTATGTTAGGTCAATCAGGATGTAAACAAGTCAAAAATAACAAAGATGTCCCCAAAATACTTTAGGTCGACCAAGTTTACCTAGTGTACTAAACAAGTAAAAAGGTAAATAAGGCAATAAATGAAGGAATAAATCATGATAATGACTGGAATGGATAGGAAAGAGAAGAACAAGCCTTGGGTTCATGGTTTTAGGGAGCTAGTGTGTAGATAACAAGTGGCAAAATGAACAACAATCTTACGAAGCACCGATGGTCTGACTACCCCTTTCCTATTTCACCCCTTAAGGCATGCACTTAGAGAGATTGAGACTTGATATGTTTCTACAAGATACAAAGTGTTAGTAATCAATAAGAGTTTGAAAATATTATGTGTATATATGGCCTACTAGAGCAACTTTCTCATCATCCTTTTAACTAGAGTGATAATCATAGATTATTTTTGGTTTCCATACCTAAGTTTGTCCTTTCTCAAAATTTATATCAGCTCCATATCCTTTGACATACCTTGAAGACCTACTAATTCCACTTGGATAGAATTTAGCAAAGTGTCCAACTTTATGACAACTGAAACAAATAATGTATTTCATATATTTTGCTTGAATATGGCTATGATCTTCTTTTGAATGATTTCTTATTCTTATACAGTCCTTTTCCCTATGACCAACAAAATGATAGAATAAAATTAACCATAAAATATTTGGAATACCTTGAAGCATTTGGCTATCTGATTGGTTTCTTCATTTTTCTCTTGACGTGATCTGACTTGTTAAATTTCATGCTACCATCCTCTTTATCTTTTTCTAATTTCTTTTATTCTTATTCAAGATTGCCTATCTTGACTATGACCTTTTCATGTTATTCATTTAGGGAAATGATATTAGTATTCAATTGAACACATTCATATTCTTTAGCTCTCATGCTTGAACTTGCAAACTCTAACTAAATTTTGAGATCTTTGATGATCTCTTTATCCTCCTTGGTTTCTATAGCCATGTCATCCTTTAATATACATGCTCACTCTTCAAGAGACTTGATCAAATCTTGATTCTTCTTCTCATCTCTATTGGACTTGCCACACAAATAATCTTCAAGAGTCCTGACTTGTGCTTCAAGGCTTTTGATCACATACCTCATCTTGTGATTCCTCTTCTTTTGCTTATTCAGATCACAAAGAACACTCATGAGCTTTGCTTCTAGATCCACATCAACTTCTTCTTCTTTGATATCATGAAAAACTTCTTCATCATCACTTTCATTATCACAAATAGATGAATCTCTTTGACATTCATAAATATCTGTATTTTACCTTGGATCACCTTAAAGTGTTTAAACTTGCATAGAAGGTCCTACTCTGATACCAATTGTTAGAGGTACAATCACTGAGAAGGGGGGTGAATCAATGATGGAAGATAATCCAATTCAATCCCAAAATATTAACCATTCAACACATATATTGAATAATCATACACATCATTCATAGTAATGAACAAGAAGCATAATACAGGATCAAATACATAACACATGACATATGTGGGAATTCTTCTTGGGGGATAAAACCCATTAAACCTTGCAAGATGGACTACAGTCCTATAATAACAAGAACCAATTTTAGTGAGACATATATCCCAAAAGGAGATATTAACCGTATCTATCTAAGTACCCACACAACTAGACTTATGAACTTTAGCGAAGCACCCACTTCACAAGGAACACCAACCCCTAACTAGCTGAGCACCCACACAAGTAGTCTTTTACAAGATTTACCTTACAAGGAGGAACTAACCCCCTAAGAAACCAAGAAACCACTCATCTACCTTGATCTGATCTCCACCTTTGATTTGATGTCAAACACACTTGATGATGGACTCCTCTTTGATTACACATTTCACCCCTCAAACTTTCTCAAACTTGTACACATAAGTAATGCATCCAAAAACTCCCTTTTAGATCACTCTATCTTCTTTCACACATAATAAATTAAAAAACCTACAACAACTCTATTACAACATCAAAAATATGACCTAAAGGTCATGTACATAGTCCTCAACTTGATTTTCTGTTCATTTCACTAAGCATATTTACTTAATTAGCCTTAAGGGATTACTTGCTCAATCTTACTCTTCTAGGCCCATTAGGTCCAATGATCTATGTGTCCACCTGCATCACCTTATTAGACAAACATAATCAAGTCTCCTTCTACCTATGATGGTCCTCAATGACCTACTATAGATCTTAAAATAAGTGCTTTCCTTTGTTTGAATCCATAATTGCCTAACAAGCCAAATAAGCCAATTTGGCCTATTATTTATACCACATACTTACTCAAGCAACTCTCCCTATCAACCATATCACATTAAATATTTGAAAAAACACATAAAGATAAATTATGACACATTACATATCCCAACTAACCCCTCATAGGTAGACCATAGCATCCATGAGTCACCCTTAAGTAACTACACCTTTCAACTATGCCTTAACAACTCTTATAGGTCTCATGCAGACCTATTCACTTCTTTAGCACTTCAATGAGCAAAATAAGAACACAATACCAATTTAAAATGCATAAGTCCACTCTTCATGATCCCTAAAACATCTTCAAGTCATTACATCCAATACTGCACTTCTCTGTGTATGCATAATCTACTCAAACATTAGCCTTGCACACAAGAACACCATGAATGAACAAATAGTCAAATTCTAGGCATTTTTTCATACTAAATATGGATTGGTCAAACCTCCAAAATCCATAAATATGAACGTCCTTAAGTATACAACACTCTCAAATTGATAATTCATCTTGAAACATCAAGACACCATCAAAGTAAACTAAAATATCCTTCTTGGGTCACTTGCAAAAGATGGTAAAACATATAGTCAAATTTGAAGCTCAATTGATACAATTATACAAATAATCAAACCTTCTAAACAATTTTTATAGATGCTCCTTAGAGTCCTTTATAAATTTTATTTTTAATTCATCATAAAATTATGCATATATCAAAAGTTATAGTTCAAAAACTACATATTAGTTTTCCTTTGTTAATTTATATATTCAAATTCCAACGGTCACTATGTATTGCAAAAACATCAACCACGTGTCTTCATCTCATGTCCCCTGACAATTTTATCACATACACTCCATTGATCTCCTCAAGAGTTTTCCTAAATTTAACTTTAATCACTAACCATTGATCTTAGATCCATGCTACTGAGATTATGACACTTGATATCCCCACGTAACTTCTATGGACGTAACTGTCAGTCACTATGCGCTTACACCATTTTGTAGTCTTGCATGCATTCTAAGCACCCTACTGACTTGTTGACTCAATACACACTGTTAATATTTATTTAAATGATTGAATGTGCTCCATTAGATATTCATTGCCAGTGTGTTGTTAGATCTTCATCTGATCAAGCTAAATTATGACACATGCCACCAACACGTACAATCTTAGACTCCTTTGACAATTTAACCTTGTACTCACTGTTATATCCTTGATCTAATTAAATGCTTATCATTAGATCTTTATCTAATCAATTCAATGCTCATTTTTAGATCCTTAATCTAGTTGAACTCTCACCATTATATCTCTATCTATATGATTGGATGCTTGCCATTAGATCACATTTAAAATATTAAACGCTCGCTGTAGATCTTTGAAATTACAAATTTGGCTAAGTATGGGAAACATTGCTAACTACTTGGAAGGACAACTTTGTACCTTGATATATTTTTATATATATAACCTGATGAATTAAAACTTGGACCATATGATCTCCTCTCATATGGGAATCCATACATATACCAAATAGATCCTAAAACCTTCACATGTGTGAATGTTGATGTCATCAATCTGCTCACTCAATCTTATCTATCAAGATGACGAGGAAAACCTAGACATACATAATACTACTTTGATGAATTCCTTTCACTTCTATAATAACTCCAAGCACTTTTGACATTCTATAGGGTCTTTATAACATGACTATTCCATCAATATCATGCCATAACTACCTCACTAAGTCAAACACTGAAGAACCATTCAAGAACACTAAAATATACTGAAGCACACTTTATCATTACCATTCTTACACACATTAAATCTCATAAACATTTTTAGCCACCTTGGAGACATCATTGAGAACTCTCCAACATAACACCCATTGATAGAGGGGTCTTTTGAAGTTAGATAGACACCACAATCCCATTAATCCATTTTTCCCATAGTCACTCCAAGGTTAAAGAGCTAGGTTTTGATCATTTGAGAAATAAAAATAACCTATGTGCATGATTTGAAGACCTTAAAATAAAGGTGAAAAAAAACCCAAAAGGATCCAATTGGTCACATCTAGATACAATCAATATCCTATATAAGATACTTACAGTAGATTTAGACACCTACATCGATGTAACTATCTAGATATGATGCAAGCATCTAAGGCCACATAAAGGATATTTATATAAACTAATGACTATTATAGGATTATCATCCAATCCACTTATAGCTTGTTCCTACTTAGACCTACATGTACACAGTAAACCAACTAAGTATCATTGTTTCCAATTTATTGCAATATTTATAAATAGTTGTACTTTACTATTTTTAGCAATATCAATAGTATAAATTAAAAATATTATTTGTTTATGTTTTCTATTAATTGGCTTGCTATAGAGGTAGTTTACCATTCTTGTGCCATAAACTAATTTATCTTCTTAATTATCGATATCCCCCACATATGTTTCAAATTCAGGGTTAAATAATCACATGTTTTAGTGACATTATGAAGTGAGGTGGTTTCATCCACCAATACTAAGTCCCTAAACAACACCCTTATACATAGTCATGCCTCACATACTAAAAGGTATATAGAGGATTCCCATAGATAAGTTCATTTAAGCCTAATTTAAGAACCTTTAAGCAGTAATTATTTAATGGTGTCAGGAAAACAACATTACCCAAGATCACCCACCACATACCTTTTGAGGTATTATCAATGGGCCACTATTCAACTATAATCCTACTTGATTAACATAGGCATTGTATTTATGTGCATGTACTTGTTTTCTTATGTGAAACCAATTATCAAGTCATTCCAAACCAGATTAGCTAAATTAATAAACATGAACTTAACCTATGACAACAACCACTAGGTCTCAAACATGAATGAATCCAAACTTTGATATGGAATACTCCATTGAAAAAATATCATTAAATTTGATCAAATAGAAATCCATAATGATGATACTAATATCCTTGCCGTTCAAAGTGAATATAACATTGACGTTAATAATAATATGTTTAAATATTCCCAAGGTCAAACCCAAGTTATCTAATACCTATTTGATAATAAGGATGACATATTATTACAACTTCTAGAGATAGGGGCTATGATTCTTTTATATTTTAACCTAAAAAATTTATGCCATATTATCAATAGGAAGGACCAAACTCCTCCAAATCAAGACCAAATTACATCTAACAACATCATTGGTAAAAACAAGGGAAACTTACAATAAAATATTGGGTCAGTTGATCTAGATCACTATTAGCATAGTTAACAATGTTAGTAAATTAAATAAAGATGTTAGTAAATAAATGTTAGTTCAATTAGTTTGGTGGTTAAACCCATTAGAGTCCCTAGCAACCACTTCATGAAATCTTATTAAAATATTTCACTCTTCATAAATCAAATAATAAAGTATTTTACCTTTCAATAATATATGGGTAAGTTTTTATTATGTAGTATTATTTTATATTAATTTCATCGATCACAATAGTTGTATTGAGCCTAATGAATGAGAAGGATTGTGTGTAATAAATAAAAATTTATTTGGGAACAAAGCATTTGTGAAGGTATTATAGCATTTGAATGAGATTGGAATAAATTTAGAGATTTTGAAGGTAATAATACATTACATTTATGTTTATTTTAATACCTAAAATTCAATAAAAATCATACATATACGGCTTAAAGCTTCATAATATATATCTGTATGGTCTAAGATCCCTATCTACTACTGTGTATGCCCTGAAATCAACATTGAAGCTTTCATTTACTATTCTATAAACCAAATATCCATCTTGTACATTATTTTTTATCAAGAAAACCCTAATTTCTAATTTTTATGGCCTTTAAAGACTCATAAAACATTTTAATGTAGAATTATTACAGTTTTATGCTCTAAAATTAATTTTGAAGTAATGGTTTACTACTTTATATGGATTTGAAACCTTTATTAAAAAAATAAATGCATTTATATGACCATATCCGTGAAGTTGTTTAGTTTAATGCAGTAATGGTTTGAAAATTTTGTGATATGTAATCTTATGTGTTGTTGGCAATTCAAAATATTCTCCCAACCTACTATTTATAGTCCTGTGTGATCTCCATCTGTAGCATTATATGGCATTATATGGAATTTTGAATCAGGGGCATGGCTTTTGGCATTTGAAGAAATAACACATTTAAAAAATTTATTTTTCCTTTGATTTTTCAATTTCTAAGATTTTGGGGTCCCACAAGAAGGAGAGAGATTAGAACATGTCCAAAAAAATTCATAGATGATTGTGTGTAACTACATATTTACATGCAAGTCATTTTTTTATTTAACATAAAAAATCAAGACTTCAAATAACATATCTTACTTTTATGTAATACAAAATATTATGGAGTAATTATTGATTGGCATTTTTTTAATTCACTTGCTTAATATAGGTCAAGAGTTCAAAACCTCCAAAAAACATACTTTTTTCTCACATTTATTTTTGGTTGCATTTGTCATTATGTACCTTGTATTATGATAATTTTTTGACTAGTCATCATTTTATACGAAGGTGGTCATGTGATTAGTCAATCTCTAGGTATTTAGACATTTTGAACACATTAGAATGGTCAATACAATGATTTGAATCTTATTTAAATGATTTTTGTGACAAATGTATTGAAAATTATGTATAAGGGTGCATTTTCAATAGAAATCAACAAATTCACAATGACAAAGTTTCTCATTTCATTTGACATTTGTGCTCTCAAAATTATCATCAATTTTTTTGATAAAAACTATGCCATATATTCAAAGTCCATCAAGATCCTTCTGATTGACAAAGTATAAGTGTCACAATAGAGGTTGGAGGATCTGTCAGAGGCTAAAAGATAATTTCCATTATTGAGTTAGCTATTCACTCGATGTCCATGGAAAATGCTTGAATAATATTTTTATAGTAGTAGTGTGATAATCTCAACTTGTTATTACTTTTAGTTTTAGTTTTTTTTTTTTTTTTTTTCAATTCATTAATATTCATGATTAGGACTAGAAAAAGTAGTTTTGATTTTTTTTTCATTCTAATGGATTCTCACCTCTCATCTAATAGGGGGAATATAATGCATGGCCTTCAATTAGTTATTAGTTATTGTACAAGTTGACCTAGGAATTGTTACAACATATGTTGAGCAAAGGTCTATAAAAATTTGTTGGGCATTAGGGACATGCATCATACATAGTACTAAATAACCACTTGGATGGGTTTCTATGTGAGGCCTTATGTGAATCAATATGATTGAACATGAATTGATCATGTTATATTATAATAATGTATAAAATGATCAGACGTGATGATCATACCTTGATCATGTTCATCATTCATGCCATAACTCATGAGGTAGTGGGCTTCTTGGAAGTGGCATAGGTTGATCAGTACCATGATGTACTATCTTTCAATTATAGATGTGAAAAATACTTTTGATGACTTCATATTCATAGCTCTAGATCAACTTCTATACCCCTTTTGGATCAAGGGGGTTTGTTGAGTCGGTTAATCCAAATCATTATTAACATAATTAGTAATGTTAGTGAATTAAATAAATATGTTAGTAAATAAATGTTAGTTTAGTTAGTTAGGTGGTTGAACCTATTGGGGTTGTGAGTAATAAATCAAATAATAAAGTATTTTACCTTTAAATAATATTTGGGAAAGTTTTTACAATGTAATATTATATTATCTTACCTTCATCAGTCACAACATCAACCAAAAATAAACTTCATCTACATGTCTCCCACATCTATGTCAACAAAGAGAAATCAATTTTAGATAAACAAATCCATCATGACTAATAACAAGTTGTGTTTGATAGAATATAACAGTTAAGCCAAGAATTGGAAAAACTAAAATTATATGTTAATCCTCTTATATAAAATCCTTCATATAAAAAATCAAACAATCAAACATCCTATAATAGAAAATTAATGCCAATCAGACCCCAATGTCACCCATATCAAATATTATCCAATCATCATCCACACCACTCAAGGGCACCTCATTTTCCCAAGACTAGAAAGCCATGAAGGATACCATCCAAGGATTACAAGGCATGTGTCATAACCAAAACACAAAATATAAGTTCGAAGAATTGTGTCCTTATCCTTTTAATAATGATATGATAAAAATCCCTTTTCCTTCTTACTTTGAACCACATAAGTTTGAAAATTATAAAGTAAAGTGAGATGCTAGAGAACATGTTAAGGAGTTATTTATGTCTTACCAAGGGGTATATTATAGTGACATATACTTGCTTAAACTTTTCCCTCAAATTTTAGGTGGCCAAGCCCTAGAGTGGTTCTTACATTTACCTAATGAGTCCAACACTACCTTTTCCAATTTATTCAAGATATTTGTAAAATTTTTATACTATAAATTAGAAGATGAAGTCATGATTATGGAATTTTGAAATTCCAAGCAATAAAATGGGGAAAAGTTTTCCTCCTTATTGCAAAGATGGCTAGGCCTAGCTAGTATATTAGACCATTTATAAGAAATAATTGATCAGTATCTTCACTATTAATCTTAATGAAGAGATGGAATTTTACTTTAAATTCCATTGTGTAAAATCCTTTGATGAAATTATTGAGAATATAGTTCAAATTAAAAAGGCTCTTGTATCCAAAGGACTTGTCCAAATATTTCACAAAGACCACCAAAGTCAAAACCAATCCAAAAACTCAAGTTCTATAGTAAGAATAAGAATGTATTTGGTGATGGTGTAACTGATTTCAAGCATATTCAAAATTTACAAAGCACCCAAAAAATTACCATCCCTAGAGGCCAACCTAAAAAATAGATAAAATGACAAACTTATACTCCTCCAGGAGAATCACTTGAAGCAATTTTCTATGAACTTGTAGCTGTAAATATGAAAATGTTCCCTCAAACTAAACCATTTTATGAGAACCAACCAAATCCTATGTGGTATAAATAATATGAGTTTTGTGACTTCCATAAGATCAAAGGTCATTCCACAAATTTATGAATGAAAATAAAAAACTATGTCCAAGATTTGATTGATGATAGAGACATAAAAGTAGAAGGAAATGCATCTAATTTTAAAAATCAACAACTAGGTATATACCAAGATACCTTTTTAAAACCATGACCAACCTATTTCATAGATGAATCAAGTTCAAAATAAAACCAACAACATTAATTTCAATAAATCCCCACATTCATTTATTTCAGTTGTGAGTCACATCATGGATAACTATATTAAACCATCAAGGTTAAATCCCTAGACTATGTAGTTATAACTACACACACTAAAATCAATATCCAAAGGCTTCCTTTGCCTACCCTTGAAGGAAAATACAACATCATTAAGCAACTTGAGAAAACACCTTCCCAGATATCTTTTCTGGACCTTCGCAAGACATCCATTACTTATAAAGATATCTTGTATAAAACCCTTCATGAGTCAAAATCCACAACATATATTGATCCATCATAGTTTCAAGCACCTATTTGGCTCTTATCCTCAAATCATCATCTTACCTTTAGTCAAATAAATATATCCCCAATTAGTCCATCACATAACTTTCCCTTGTACATTGAGGCCTACATATTTAGACACAAAGTAAAAGGGTTACATATAGATAATGGGTCCGATTTGAAAATTTATGATCTAACCTTGATCAAGCATCTTGGTTATTCAAGGACAACATTAGATCATAATATAATTACCATCAAAGTATATGACAACATAAAATGAGAGTCATGAGGCACATTACATCTTCCCATAATAGTTGGGCCTATCACACATCAAATGTTATTACATGTCATTGATCTTGATATTCCTTATAAAATTATCCTTAGCTGACCATGGATTCATGCCATGCAAGCCATCCCATCGACCCTTTATCAATGCATAAAATTTTACCATTCTAGAATGGAAGTTATTGTTTTAGGTGACCCACAACCCTTTTAGTATTGTAACATGTTAGAAGGGAGATATCATAAAATAAAATATTGTCCTATCATAAAAATGGCTTATGAAGCATCTAAATATATAACAATAAACAACCAAAACATTCATCTAATATCCATTTCGATGATCTTCCATCCACATTTAAGAACCCACCTTCCAAATCCACATCCACAACCCCATCTTCTGAGTCTAAATTCAAAATCATTGACAAAATCTTAGGTGAATATGAAATTAAGGATTCCTTTCATGTGGGAAAGATTCCCATTTCTCCAAAAAGTTATGGCAAACATTACCTAAAAATAAATAAAGAACAACTATCCTATAAATTGGAGAAAACCTCTTTTGTAAAAACAAGCCTTATTTCATATGAGAAGATCAAAAGTTTAGATAATTCGTGGTTATATAATGATGGTCTAGATATCTTTTTCCAAAAACATGAGTATTCATAGCACAAATAATTATGTGTAACATCATGAACTATAAAGGAAAAGGAATGGGTCTCCACAAACAAAGAATTATAGAACCCATACATTTTCATGTAAATAAGGAAAACCATGGCCTCAATTACAAACCCCCTGGTGGTTATCCATATGATTATATAAATAATGCTTCCATAATTTATGAAGAAACCTCTTCAAACATTAAAATAGGTTCCATTCATAGCCCTTAATAAGACTTCATATCCACTAACCTCTTCGATGACACAACCATTCTCATGCTCGACCTAAAGTATTTTTAAATCATGGATTAAGACTAACAAGAACATGTACCACTTAACGTCTTCTAAATGACAAAGCTATTGTAGATATTATGGGAATTCAAGATGACATTTCATTAGGAGATCATAAAAAGGGTTACAAGATCAATCTTGATATAACAACATATTTTGGGAAACATGAAGAGTTCATTTGTCATCAAAATTCTAAAGATTAAAAAAGAAACAAAAAAGAAAAATTCCCTAGTGAAAACCTCTCTGAGGCACTATCGAATGAAGAAAAACAAAATAAAGAAGATAAAGATGAGTCTATTGGTGAAAACCTTTTTGAGGTGCTAATAGATGAGGAACTCAACCTTTCCCTTGGATCAACATAGTTACAAGATGAATATAAATCAATGATAGAGGAGACTATTGATGTCAATATTGGGACAAAGGAAATTACTAAAATCATCAAACTTGCATCAACTCTTAGTTTTAAAGACATAAATCCAGATCATTCTTCTAAAGGAATTTACATATGGTTTTGCTTGGTCCTATGATGACATGCCAGGATTATATCCATATCTTGTAATTCATCACTTAATTGTTCATGTAGATGAAAAACCTATCAATCAAAACTTAGAAATATGCATCTTAATGTGGCCCTAATTGTCAAGGAAGAACTACATAAAATTTTTTAGGTTGGATTCATTAGACCAATTGACTATTCAGAGTGGATATCAAACATTATTACAGTTAGTAAAGAAACCCATAGGAATCTAAGTATGTATTGATTTTCATAACATTAATAAGGTATGCATAAAGGATGACTCTCTTCTACATAACATTAACATGATAATTGATTCAACAACATGACATGAGAGGTTGTCTCTTATTGATGGTTTTTTGGGATACAACCAGATCAAAATCACACCTAAAGATCAATATAAAATAACATTTATCACACCATGAGGCAAATTTTACTACCAATTTATGCCCTTTGGTTTGAAAAAAATAGGTGCATTTATCATATATCCATGACCATCATCTTCCATGACATGTTTTTTGACATTATTGAAGACTATGTGGATGATATATTGGCTAAGTCTAAAACCAGAGTAGATCATTCGATCATGTTACACATAATATTTAGGGAGTATAAGGTTTTATTAAATGAAAAAAATGTGTCTTCTATGTCAGATCAATAAAAATCTTGGGATTCATTATCTCTATAAGAGGTATTAAAGTTGACTCTACAAAAGTGAAAGCTATAAAAAAATGCCTCCTCCAATAAACCTTAAACAATTACACAAATTAAAAAAAAATTGAGGCCATAAGGTGATTTATTTCCTAATTTGTAGATAGATGTCAACCACTCACCCATATTTTGAAAAAGGATATTTATATTTCATTGGGATTAAATATGCCAAAAATAATTTGAACAATTCAAGCACTATCTTGAAAATCCAAAGGTAGTAATACCACCTACTCCAGGAAAGCCCTTGTTACTTTTTATCTCAATAACTTAGTATGCCTTGTGAGCTCTCTTAGATCAACATGCTAATCTAGGAACATAAATAGTTATGTACTAGCTAAGCATAAATTTGGTAACCTACAAACTTATGTACACTACAATAAAAAAACATGCCTAGCTATTGTTTTTGATTCATAAAAGCTAAAAAAATACATGCTAAAAAATCAAACAAAATTCATTTCCAAAGTAGATCTACTCAAATATATTCTCCCTAAAATAGTTCTCATAGGAAGAATTCTTGAATAGGTCATGTTGCTAATTGAGTTAGACATTGAATAGGTACACGTTCTTCTAGATCTGTTGGTATAAACACCCTTATGAGATAAATAATTGTTAACCATTACATTTACATATGATATATCATATATCTTGATGAGTCATTATAATGAAAAATCTACTTTGATGGTTCCTTCACTACCCATGGCTCGGTATCATGTATCATGTTCCTTATACCACAGGGTGATCTTATTCTAAAGGCCTTTAGAATCAAGTTCCCTTACACCAATAATATTACTAAATATGAAGCCCTTATTCTAAGTATAAAATTGTCAATTTAATGGAATATCTGGCATCTATCAGTGTATGGTGACTAAAAACTCATCATAAAACAAGTATATGATGGATACCAAGCTAAATATGAAAATATTATCCCATATAATAAAACGGTTGAGAGCTTCAAATAATATTTTGAGTACATCTAGTTTGAACAAGTCCCTCACGTCAATAATAAAGTTGTAGATGTATGAGCACCATTGGTTCTCTCATATAAATGTAAAAGGATATCAAACAAAGTCAATTTTTGGTGGAGTAACCAATTATCCCAACTTATGAATTTATTGAATCTATAATGGTTTATGAAATTGTTGGTCCCAATTCTTGATGATATCATAGTGTATAAACCTACCTTCATGATAACACTATTCTTCCAAACCTCTCATGTAATGATAATAAATACTTTATCAAACATGCCTCATGATTTACCTTCCTTGATGACACCATATACTATAGGGGATATGATGGAACCTTGTTATAATGTTTAAACTCACAAGAGGTTAATTTAGAAATCAAAGAAGTCCACAATGGAATATGTGGAGCACATACCAATGATATAGTGATAGCAAATAAAAATTTGAGAACATGATACTATTGGTCCACTATGGAAACAAATACTTTCTAATATGTCAAAATATGCATAGATTGTAAAAAATATAGGGGTATTATTCATGCGCTATCTCAAGATTTGAAATTAATCACAATTTCATGGCCCTTTTATACATGGGGGATCGATCTCATTCGAAAAGTAAACCATAATTCATATGATGGCCATAAACACAAAATCACCACCACTAAATACATCACCAAATGGATGAAATCAATCTATTACATATGTAGTCGATAAGCAAATCTCAAAATTTATCCTCAATCACATCATTTTTCATTATGGTATCCCCTCTACCATAATATTTGATAACTATAAGTCCTTTAAAAATAAGGATTTTAAATCCCTTTGTACCCATTTTCATATTAGGCATAAATGGTCTACACCCTATTACCCTCACGCAATCTCCAAGTAAATACATCCAAAAAAAATGTCATCAAAATTTTTAAATGGATTGTCAATGATGTTGGTCATGACTTGCATCTACAAATTTATCCTACCATGTGGGCTTACCATACTAGAATCCACACACCCATTAGGTTAACCCATTATTCACACATATTTAGAATTTAATCCATCCTACCTATTGAGATTGGGTTACCCTTCTTACATTTTCCTTGCAAGACCTAGTTGATGATGAGGAATATTGAGTTGCACATTTGCATGACTTAGAACTTCTGGATGAGAAAAGGCTTATTGCACTTGATCATTTGCAAGCATATCAGAATAGGTTAAGTCACAACTACCATAAGAAAATCATGACCAAATAATTTGATATTGGAGATCTTTTCTTGAAAGAGAATTAGAAAAACACTAATGTGGATCATGGAAATAAAGGAAAGTTTGACCTAAACTAGCTAGGTCCCTATGTTATAATTGTAAATCCTAGATCAGGAGTATATAAACTAACTACACAATATAGATAAGATATTGATGAAACAATGAAAATAATGCATCTTACATGCTTCCATATGATCTAATGTTATTATCAAAAGTTTTAAATAAAAAAAATACAAAAAAAAAACCTTAAAAAAATAAGAAAAGATAGCAAATAAAAATAAAAACAAAATAAAAAAATTATTCCACGGTGAAAACCATTTATTGTGGTGCTTTAGGTAAGTACCATGGTAAAAACTAGTTTTTGGAAACATGTATACTATCTATTGTCTATAATTACTCTTATACTTGGGGGCTGCCTCATTCCCTATCATCCAAAAATATCCTAATCCATCCAAACCTATGTCATCCTAACCTTATCTTTCATTGAGTCATCCCATCCTTGTCATTATAACCTTACTTATCCTTTGTTTTTGACCTTAAAAATAACATGAAATAGGTATTAAAACATGTTTTGGAAAAATCTTGGTACTTCCATGCTTCTACAAAAAACACTACAACATAGTGTCAACATGCTATAACCGAGATTAGGCATATGAATCCAACTTGACCTAATATTTGGAAATTTATCTTCATCCCTCGTGTATTCTATCCTACATATTTTATCCCAATCCATCCATTAACATATCCATTCCCAATGATAAAACTAATTTTCCCCTTTATTCATCACTTCACTGTTAGTCTAAAAATCCATAAAATCTTGAAAACATTTAAAACCCCATAAAATCCAAAAATATAGGGCAAATATAAAACCTTGAGGCAAGTGATATTGTCTTGTTCTAGTATAGTTCAAACCCTTATCTATTTTTAAACAAATAATTGCAACTTCATCGAGATACACTATTTCTAATCTACTCCCTCACATATATCATTGCTTGGGGAAAAAAAAGGTTACCAATATCATTATCATGACTCCATACACATGGGGTTTATAATTTGATTAATGGACACAAATAAAATTGATTTCATTACTTATTTTTTGTGTGTTTTTCTTGCTTGCTTGTTATTTGTTTATTATTTGTCAAAGTGTTTTATCGTTTCTTACTTATTGTGTTGAGTCAGTCCATATGCATATTAAAAAAATGTCATCATGATTTTCTATATCATGATACATCCTATCATACATTATATAAAAAATAAGGTTGTTCATGTTTTTGTAAATCTATGTAAGATTAACAAAAAATCATTCACACACATCTACATCATCACATTACCTACATACATACACACTCCTCCAACATACATTCATAAAATAAGTCATTCATAGACATTAATAACTATATAAAATTAACATAAATCCTAACTATCCATAAGTAACTCACTAAACATCCATCATAATTACTAAGTGTGTATCAAATCAAATTAGCAAGAGTGAAAACTAATCATCACATCATAATAAGGACATACATAAACATCCATAACATTTTCTTAAACATCATTACAATAACATGAGACACATAAAAGAGCCCAAAATGAATCATTATATATCAATCAACATATCCATGTAAAAGTATCCCATAAATACATCTCATTTACATAAAAAATCTTAACTATAAACTATCACCACAACTCTCAACCACTAGACTCCATGGTGGACTTTTCTTAGGTGGAGTCCCCACTGAATGAGTTAAAGGAATTATTCATGGTGATAATTCCCTTATCCATCTAATAGTAGTAAAATAAGTTTCTATATAATCTACTAGAATAGCTTACTTGTATAACACTCTATAATATTGAGCCTCTCTCATTTCTCTTATTTAATATTCATAGACCTATCCTAAACCCATATGAGTAAGTGCAGAGTGAGCTATATTTCTCTCACATTTTACCCTCTACAATTGCATGTTTCTCACTATTAAGGTATCATCTCTACTCTCCAACTTTGTTGTCAGCCAATCTACTTTATCATGTAGTTGAGTAATCTCTACATCCCTTACAATTAGATGAGATTGGGAGGCCCCATCCCTCTATCCTCCATCACTCCTTAGGGAAACTAAATCTATATTCATAACTATACTATCTCATTGAAGAGTATCTATAATTTCTAAATCCTCTACTCAGCTTGACTGTACTGAGGTCCATACTTCATATCCCCTTGTAATAGTAACCACTATTATTATTTGAACCCTAGATCTATATCTTCCACCATGAATTCCACCATCTCCTCCATTTACACCTCCATCTTTACCTCCATCAGTATATATATATATAACAAATATTCCTTCTTCTAGTCCTCTATCTCTTTTGACCACAACCTCATCAACCTATAGCTTAGTTATCTCTCCCATCATCCTTTGTTGTCATAATCTCCAAGGTTACACCCTTAAAATCCATTTTATCCACTCCCAAAGAGTCCTCTGTAGCTAATGTGGAACAATCAACCTCACTAGCCAAGTCTGCTCTCACTATGATTTATACTCATCTGTGAGACTTGCATCAATCACATTCCATCACCTATGAAATTTCACATAATGAAAAGATGTCCAACTAGTAGTAACTATCCTTAGATCCACTATTGCCCTCACTATCATTATTCTTTGTGTTCTCATGCAAAACTATGAGGTCCTATTGGAATATCTTGTCATACATCAAATTGACTTAAAAATTTGTTAGGTATATCTCTCTCAATGATATACTCCCATCACCTGATGATATAACATACATTCATCACATAATTCAAGTAAATAAAACCTCCACCCATACTCATCTATTGTAAAATTGTGTAATAATCCTAACATAATTGATCACCTCTCATGTGCAATGATGATTAGTATTTACTCATTAAAACACCAAAGAGATACATACTTAGTCCAAATTCTCATGAAAAATCCAAAAATATCACTAACATGAGTAAAATAATCTAAAATTTTAATAAAACCTATGCAAACATCATTCTTCAAAACACAAATGTCATTTGATAAAGCACAAATGACATGAACTTATTGTAAATACTAAGCGTGAAAAACTACTATGACATTTACATGAATGTCATTAACAAGTATGAAAGTGCCATTAGGTTGTGTGAAAATGCCATGAGGAAACTTTTAATAATACCATTTACATTTCCCCCATGTTTATGAAGCATTTATTTCACCCAAAATTCAAACTTGACAGACCAAAAAAGGTGTTTATTAGACCCTCACCTCCCTCTGGTCGTGAGTGCTCCCTCATCCACTTACTACAATGTTCATTAGTTAGAATTAAATCTATAATAGCTCAGGATATTATGTAGGCTCATAACTCTAATTTCATAAATGTAAAGAGTGAAATTAGTTTAAAATTATCCCCTACTAGCCTCATAACTCTAATTTCATAAGTGTAAAGAGTGAAATTAGTTTAAAATTATCCCCTACCTCCTATTTATTCAACCCACCTCCCATTCCTTTCATCATTTTTGATCCACAATTTTCATTTTGAGAGCCCATTTGTGTTTTTTTTACTCACACATCCTCTCGAGGGGGCATCTACCTATTCAACTATCCCATCATGCTAGTCAGGTTACATTTTTATGCCTATTTTTTATTCTTCTGATTTTTTTAAAACATCACTACTTTTTCTACTCATAATACCCTTTTAAAGAGGGAAAATGTAGACACCCTAATTCTGCCACCTTAGTGTCATCACTAATTTATTATCATTGGCATTCATCATTATTCATTTATCCTAACTAACCCATATATCATAGAAATTTGGATTATGATGACTCCTTATATAGTCCCACCAACATTACACTTCAATTGATTAACTAATTAATCATTATTAGTTAGTTAATTAGTCATTAATTAATCCATGTATAAAAATAATTAAAAATATTAAATAAGTCATTATACACATCATCGACCCACTCAATTAGCTCACTTAATTCATTTATCCACTTCATTTACCTATTGAAACCTTTTCAATTACCTATTCAACCCACTCAACCAAGTCATCAATCAACTTGATTAACTTCATCATCCATCTCATCAATTTCCTCAACTTCCTCAACCAACTTATAAATTCCTAACTTCATCATTAAATGCATTAAACCGTAGATTAAATCTCCACCATCCAAAATTGAATATTTCAAATAAATCTAGATCTATCCTCTCTGTTCATTATTCATCAAAGAAATATATAAATTGACCATTCCTTTTTCATTCTCACAACACTTTTTAAAGCTAGAGAGATCATTTGAATTTGAGATCATTAATCATCTTCTTGATTCAATAAGATAAATATACGCTACAAAAATGGAGAGAAATCAATCAATCAATCAATCATCACACTATTGAAACACTATTAGAATTATTACATGGAAATTTTGTGAGAAACCACTTTTCAAACAATAGGCACATCAATCTAATGAAGGAGAAGTCTTCATTTTGGTAAGTGAGGTATTGTTTTCTTATATCTCTCTCATTGCTCAAACTGAGGTTTATATGATTCTTAGAGTAGGAGTTCTAATTTTTTGTGAGTTTATATTTTAAATCTTTAAGTTTTATCTTCTTATGGTTTTCATTATATAGCTATTATCACACAAAATTGAAAAAACCAGAAACAACTGACAAATGGTCCCAAACATTGGAAAAACCTAACCATGGGTAAAAGGGTATACAAAACACAGAGGACAAAAATGATAGAATGACATTTCCATCCTAGAGGAAGAAAAAATTATAGATAGAGGAGATAAAAAACAAGCTCATGAGCATAATAAAAATAAGACAAAATGACAAACAAAAGAAAATAAGTCCACATGATTTCACAAAGAATAACATGAAATACAAATAGTGCTAATAAGCCCCTAATTTAAGGTGATAACTCATATGAATAGAATAATGTGATAAAAAGGCTTGTACCAAAATTGAGCATCTACATAATGCCCTACTTTGATGTGTATATGTGAGTGTTGTATGCACACGTCAAAGTAAAATGATATATAATTGAGGTGTGTACCTTGGCTTACATTGGGGAGAGGAGGAGAAATATTTTATGTCACACATCCATCCACACCTTTTTCCACTTAATAAACTTTAGGATACTTGTCAACAATGTCCAAATGTCAACAATTAATCAATGCCATATATACCCATTGCACTCATTTGGAATTTTGAAATTAAACTTTGAAATTGAAATTGAAATTTGAAAATTAAAAGAGCATATAAATGTATACACCTACTTTGTATCAAACCAAATGTTTATTTAATGTGAAAAATAATGATTCTATTCCAATTATTGTTATTAAAAACTTTTTTGATAGGTATTGAATCATATCTAACACTACTCTGGGAATTTGGTGAACCCTCCTCCCACTTCTTGATCAAAGAAGTAGATAATATTTTTATCCAAGGGGAATTGATTGAATTTTGTTATGAAATTACTCTGGAAAACTTATCATGTTTGTCTTTATTTTATGAGGAAAGTATTGTGAAATTGCTAGTAAAATTTTACTCAAATCTTTTGTTCATTACTTTATTTAAATGAATTGATAGGTGCCCCATTTTTAGGTAGGGGATTGAATAACATGTGCCCACAAAAATTCATATATAAAGAATAGTGTTATAATAATCATTTGTAATAATATTTTATATAGATGATGCCATTTTTAATTTTACATAAAACACAATTAATTATCATGAAATATTACATACAAAGTCCCATATTAGGTTACATGTAGGAAAATAGTCATGCCCCGAGTGTCATTTCACACAAAGTTAGATAATGTAATTTAATGTCTAATGTATAAATATAAGGAATATATGTGTCATATGGCATAGGAAAGATAACATCATGTCAGGATCAACTCAAAATATACTACTCTTATGAGTATAAATGTTATAGATAGGTGTCCTCATGTGTGGATCAATATATATGATGCATCCTTAATAAGGATGATGAGATAGAGAGGGAATCAACATGCCCTATAGTAGACATAGTAAGAGAGATGGATTATTTTGTGTAAATAATGTAATATAGAAATATATATGGGAAGGTACAAAGGTGGATGTTGTATACACATAAAAAAATTAAACTTGATCATGTACTGAAACTTTTTTTCTTACAAAAACCTATCAAATTTCAATATCTCTAAGTGCACACCTTAAAGGGTGCATTTGGAAAGGAGTGGTCAGGCTGATGGTTATTCATGAGAAACATTTTTAATTATCTATAGATCATTCCCATATCCATTACAACTTCCCCAGATTTAATCCCCTAAGCTATCTCCTTCCATTTAATACCTTCTAATTATGTCAAAACTTATATTTTCCTACTATGTTGGCTAGATCGATGTAGTTATATCCATTTTCCATATTATAACATCTACATCAATAATATAAATGTAGTTCCATATTTTCAAGCATACACTTTGCAACTAAATCATCCTAACTGACCTAGTTTGAGGTTAGTCAGATCATTTATAACTAAATCAAGTTGGCAGTTATTGTCAGCTAAATTTTTGGGATGGATTAGGATCATCCATTACTATAAATATAAGTCACCACTTCAATAAAATATATAAAAATATTAATTTTCAATTGATATTGCTTGTACTTCTACCCTAAGTATACATTTCGAGGAGTTATTGCTTGGATCTTGTCTTGGAGGGAAAATCTTGTCTTGTGGAATCTTAGATGCAAGAGGGGTAATGTGAGCCTATAACTTGATGCAACCATTGAGATCGTTACAACCATAATAATCTCTTGAAAAACATCATTGGCCAAGTGAGAGATTGAGGTTCGATAGGTCTTGTTCAAGGTAAGTATACTCTAACCCTAACTTTTTATTTTTGATAGATATAAGTTGTGTAATTACTTGGTTAATTAATATATATCTCCTTATTTGAATTATATCTATACTTAAACTTAGTGTGGCTATACGATTATTCAAACTTGCCAATTTTACACCTTAGGTAGCCTAATCCTCCATTTCCCTACCATATGTCCTTAATAATTTTAATATGTTTCTAACCCATACCTTTACTTACATTAATTGATTGTGATATTTAATTAATTTCTTATTAGAGATCTAGTTATGGATATTGCATTGTGTTGATTGCCTAGAGGTTTTGTAACCATTTCTCTTTACATTGTGTTTTAGGTTACCCCCTTGATAGGTTTAGTGAATCCATTAGTCATATCTTGATTTCATTAATTATCAATGGGATATACTTGATTTACCTTCTCCAAGTATGGATCTTTAGATAGGATAGTCGCAGGTCAATCCTAGGTCATTACACATTATAGTGAACCCATCATGAACTAACCATTGCTTTTACCTCTATAGTGAACTATATTAAACATTTTGATCTATTTTTGTTTCAATTATCTACTAGTGAACTATATCAAACATGTCGATATAACTTGATCTCAATTTTCACCTACAAGAAACTATATCAAATAATATGATATATATTCATATATATGTTTTTCCCAGTGAACTATTTGGCCAACTTGACACAGTATTATTTTTAAATTTGTTTCTTATTTTCTCAAGCTAACTATATTAACCTAGTTGATTTAGTTCTATGTAACCAATTTTCTAGTCAACTAGATCGATCTTCTCAACATAGTTCTATAATTACATTTTTATGTATGTTTACAAATTGTTTTCAACAAATAATATTGATTTGGTTGATTTAGTTATATAATTCATTTATTTATGATAAAGTATATCAAATTATTTGATTTATATATGTATTTCATTTATTTCTAATAAATTGTATTGACCTATTTGATTCAATTTTACAATCACAATTATTGTTAAAAAACTAAACCAACCTATTCAATTCAATCTTAAATCCATGTTTGTAACCCTATTTTACATAGACTGTATTGATCTGATCGATACAGTTCTGTGCAGTTTATATAACTACATCTACCAATGTCGATATAGTTGTCTTTTTCATTTTTCAAGCATAAACAAGGAAAATTAACCTTTATTTTCAAATTAGAATCACACATTTTATTTTCAAGTTGACTGCATATTTATTTTCATTCAATTAATGTTGAAAATTTATTTTTAATATTGATTTTCAAACTTTATTTTCCATTTATTTGGTA
This sequence comes from Torreya grandis, assembly GCA_037957365.1. Classification (NCBI taxonomy): domain Eukaryota; kingdom Viridiplantae; phylum Streptophyta; class Pinopsida; order Cupressales; family Taxaceae; genus Torreya; species Torreya grandis. The sequence goes on from JARHVA010001419.1 coordinate 2,781,141, forward strand.
TTTCATAGAAACTATGTTCTGACATTTTTAGACTACTTAGCCACCGTCGTGAAGGGATACATGGTGCTCTATTTATAATCCTTGTCTATTGTTTATAGACATCATGACATGAGGGTATTTATCCAATACTCATAGCCATGGTACAAAGTTAAACATAGACTTTAGTTTCCACATGTATCATGGTATATCAAAAATGACTAGGATGAATCCACCTCTAAATCCATTTCTACACAAACTGTGACCTTGAATAAATCACACTGCATTGGATAGAGAGGATATTTCACCACTGAAACCAATATTACCTTAGGATTTTATCTAAGGCAGAAGAGATGAACAATGTTCAACCTCATAGAGAAAATAAAGTTTCATAAAATATTCAACATTTTTAACAATAAGCCCTAACACCTCCTTTTATAGATTTTTGGAGGGAATTATGCAATTTAAAAATATAATAATTCACTTTTTACCCTCATAGAGACCTTTTTAAAATAATAATAACATTTCACATGCAAAGGCCCCTTATCTAAGTGTCCAAAATTTTAGAACACTTAATCACCTTTTCAATGAGATATTACACTAAGTTGTCCTTTTAATTATTTCTCAACATTGGACAACATTAGTGAAATATTAATTAATAACTTAATAACTCACCCAAGTTATAGAAACTACTGAAACAACATTGAAATCAAACTCTAATCACACAAAGATAATATTGGTGATGCGAGATGATGATCATAGCTAACCGAGTGACTTACTAAAAGTAGATTACTTGTCTAGGAAGTTTGGAGAATCTACAAAAATATGGAATTCACTTATGAAAGTGACATACTGATCCATACTACCTACTAAGCTCATTACCAAAAAAAGATACCAATAAAAATTGAACTTGTGATCTCTAATGTCTTTATATTCTCCTTACCAATACCAATTAGCCTATGGGAGCTCAATAAATAGGCTAACAGTCACAAAACTGACTAGGCCAAAGAAGGGAACATTACAGGCCTAAAGTAGGATGTTTACATCTTATTCATGGTGCCATTTTCATGGAGCTTGCAAGGGAAGGTTTTGTCTCTCAATTATTGTTTATGATTGCACACAATCTTTTTGAAACACAAGAAATTAGCCACTTTTCACTTCCAATGGTTTATATATTGCTTGTATAAGTATAAGCTAGCATAGGCAGGGGGAAGGCAATGTGGGAGAGAAACGTTCATCTAGAATGGTTAGCTTGGCTAGCAGAGATGAGACCTACAGAGTTATTATTTTATATGAATTTACTTGTAGAGCGATCAAGATCTATCTTAGAAGAATCCATTTATAATTATAAATCCCCAAGGATGAATTGGGATCTTGGTATTTACAAGATGATTCAATTATTGCTTGAGGACCAACAATCTTTAGGAAGGGCAGACTGTCATGTCTACATTTTTAAATAAAGTGAAAAATAATAAAGTTAATATAAAAAAAAAGTGACAACTTAAAATTACTTTATTATTATTATAAATAAAATAAAAGGGTGAGAAAAGGGAAAAGTGGAAATAAATGAAAAGGGTAAAAGTTAAAAGTGAAAATCTAAACCTAAAAGTATAACCCTAACCCAAAAAGTGACAATTGAGTCTATATGTTGAGAGTCCTCATTATAAATCATTCAATATTTATTATCAATATTTCTCGATAGATTGAGACTTCTAATTCATTAGTTTTCAGCATAAGGATGAAAACCCTTATAGTTGGAATGAATTGTGAGGATGAAAAGAATCATCATTTGGATTTAGGTTTGAGAATGAAAACCCTCTAACCCATTATAATGATTCCATCCAGGTAGAATAATTATGCTTGAAAATCAAGATTAAATTCTAGTTTTAGTGTGATTGAAGATTATTATCAATTTTCATTTTTAAGTGAGGATTTGGAATATTTTAATCACTGGTGTGTATCCTTGCGAAGCTATTATACCTCATCTAAAACTACCATTCATTGATTTAGAGCATGTTGTAACCATACCAGTCAGAAAATAACCCTAAACTATTGAGTTAGGGTTTTATGTATAGTTGGGGTTTATGTGACCAACTGAGTCTAATTTTTGCAAATCAAAGTGGTTTCCATGGCCTTTACTTCCAACAATAACCTTACTTCAAGCTTCATTCAAACTATGATCCATATGTTTGTTGTTAGATGTAATTATTCTATGGAGGTTTTCCCAAGTAATATTTTTGTCTTTTATCCTTGTGATGCAAAATAAATGTAAGGATTTTATTACAACATTCTATTATTGTTTAGATTACTTCATTATCAAAATTCCATATGCTTTCATCTTAATACAATAAGAGTTTAAATGAAGGTTCAATTAGGTTTTTAATATCAATATTATATGTGGGATGTTTTAGTATTTATTTGATATCTAATATCGAAAAGGAATCACAAAAAACTTTAGATTTGATGAATTATCCAAAAAGGGATATTACATGTGTTGAATGCTCATTTCATTTATCTTATAGTGCATGGTTCATTTATCATATTGTAATTATGGCCCTTGCCTATGTCCATGGTTCTTGACCTAATTACCATAAATTTTCTTATCACCTTAAGTGTTGATTCTTGAAATGCCTACCACCCTTCTCTCTATTTAGAGGTTACATGTGTAAAAACCTATTCCTAGACATAATAATGGCCATCTTCCTACAACAAAAATCACAATTGTGTTGTGGTCCTATTATAGTTGTATGTTTTGGTTCTATAATGGATTTTTATATTTTACCAATTTAAAAGCTTGTATATGTGGACACCCAATTTTATATTACAGATTACATTGACCAACATCGATATAGTTATGTGTTGTCTGTTGTAACTACATTGACCAACATCAATATAGTTGCCTATGTTTGTAGACTACATTGACCATCTAAATATAGTCTCCTATATTTATAGACTGCATTGACCAACTTGATACAATATCCTATGTTTTAATCCCTAACCATATTGCATAGATCGATATAGTCTATTACCCTATATATTATATATTTGCCTATGAAACTATATCGAACAAATTGATATAATTTAGTTACAACATATTTTTATTAGAGTTTATACTTTAGGTTGTATCGAATAGCTTGGTTCAATATATTTACTATCATTTCTAATTTTCTTAGAATAAACTATATCAACCAACTTGAATAAGTTTATTTCTTACTTGTATTTCACTGGCCTTATTTCTAGATAAGACTATGTCAACTAGGTTGATATGATTTATATCTCAACTTTGCATTTGTAATGGTGTCAAACTACACAATACAATCAATACTGTTTCAACCACGATTTGTACTACCTTTCTGATTATACTGTATCAATCTAATTGATACTATTTTATGCAGAGTAATTTTTTCTCACTACATTAACTTGGCCTATATTGTTTGTTTGTTTCAAGTTACTCCTTTACTTATTCACATCCCATCAACATCATGAAGTCACCTATTATGATTTTCCTTGATAACCTTAACCCACTCAAATTTTACATGGGTATTTATTTTATAACTACTTCGTCAATGACTAAAGATAATAGTTTATGTTGCCAATACTTGCAAACTATATCTATATATATTGAATGTAACATGATTGAACTCACTTAAAATGATGATCTAGCTAATTCTTACACCTTTATAAGCCTTGATGATAATACCATTTATATAACTAATCATAATAGTAATTTATCTAAACTTCCTTACTATATAGTTGGAGCAATTGATACTAATATTAGAAATCCTCCTCCTCATAACAACCTTGGGAATTTTCCTCACAACATTGGGAATCCTCCTAATACTAGAAATCCTCCCCCCATTCCTCCTAATCAAAACCTGCCTATTGATAAAATTCAATTACTTATAAAAATGGTTCAAAAATGAATGCCATGCAAAAAACTAATAATTCTTAAATACTCCAAATGCAAATCATATCTTGTAAATGGATAGCCTACCTTTAATTATCATGTCTCAATAAAATATGAATTATTGTACCCCCTCCTATTAGAGATGCCAATGGGAATATCATACCTTAAGCTTCTTGCATAATAAAATGTTAAAACATATTAAAAATGAACCTTTAACACCATTCATTATGTCCATAGACATTGGAAATATTTCTCTAACAATCACATACAGTGAGACTAAAGATCATGCTATTTTCCTCAAATATTTTGGTAATCTCTATAAAGAACATGTCCAAACTAACACCTTTGACACTATTGAACTTCTTGTCAAAAACTTTAAGGGAGATGCTTTAGAATGTTATAACCAACTCCCTATACATTTTATTTTACATCTAGAGGAATTAGTCAATGCTCTAGTTAAGGAATTTCAATATAATGATCTTCTCAAAAATAGCCTTAGCCATTTCATCAATGCTAAACAACTTCCTAATGAATATGCTCACACTTTTATTAAATGATGGAAGTCTTTATCACATAATGCCGACCATAAAATGAGTGATGATAAACTATTTAATATTTTCATTACCACTCTTAAAGCCTCTCTACAATATAAGGTTAGGATATTTCCTCTCCAAACCTTATAATTGAAATTTGATCAAGCAAAAGGACAAGATTTACTTATGACTCAATTTGAACCTTCTCATAATCTCATAAAGGAATATTTCTAAACCTTGATTGATGCAATATCCACTACCAAATCTCAACTTAAACCTGCTCAAATGAAAATGTGATCCACCAAATCAGATACTCAAACTCCTTCCCACCCACTCTTTAGTGTGTTAGAAATGAGTAATTTGTTATCTCCATCCAAAAATTTCATTCATTCCACTATTGATCCTCCATCATGGTACAACCCTAACAAATTTTGTTGGTTTTATACCAACATTAGACATTCTCATGAGACATGTCATGCTCTCACAAATTTTTTAGTTAATCTCATATTAATATAATATTTTGATCATGATGCTATGATTAAAATTTTCCATAATGAATGTCTTAAAGCTTCTCAAAAGTGAACATTTTCCAAATTTACAAATCAAAAATCTCATAAATCTTCTTTGGATTCCAATACATAACTTTCTAATGAAAAAATTTGTAGTATTGATGGTAAATATGATCAATATTTCACTAATTCTTAGTATGTGAATTTGATAAAGGTTAGTTACCTTCACAAACTTGCTCATAAAGATCTAATTTCCAAACCTAATAAGCCCTCTATTGAGGAAAACTTCTCAAGTATACTACCACTAATCATACTACTTCTTAAAAGAAACTCACTAGTGATGATCCATCTCCAAAAGTAGAATCTCAACCTAGTTCTTCCATCCTCTCTAAGGATACCATGTCTAATTAACCTAAGCCTTGTGATAATTATTATTCCAAACCTCATTCGATTTTTTTGTGTGAACTTAACTTTATGCCTTGCAAAATTACACTCATGAAATTAGTAATAAATTCTCCCTATCATCTCAAAATTTTTATGAAAAAATTAAAAGACATTGAATAAACCCCATCTAATGATTTCCATATACCTGATTCATTCTCTAATTGTCCCCAACCTATAGAGTTCATGATACTAAAACTATTTATACATCCTCTTTGTCTACCAAACCTTCCATAGAATTTTTAGAAGATATGATTATTGATTATATTATTTTTTGATCTAATGATCCACCCCTTTTAATTAAGATTGAAATAAATAATGTGTTTATATGAAAAGTCTTGGTAGATGAAGGATCAAACATAAATTCTACTTCTATTTGGTTACTCCAATAGATCATATACTCTAAATAAAACCTTAATTAAACTCACCTCACATGTCATGGATTTGATAAAACCAATAAAAATCCATTTGGTTATGTTTGGCTCTCACTTACAATTATACCCAAAATATTTTTCATAAAGCTTATGGTTATATATCTTCCACTTTCTTACAACATGCTCTTAGGACATCTATGGATTCATCATATGCAAGTTATAACATCTTATACTAGACAATGCATAAAATTAATTCATAATGGTAAACATTATAAACTTGAAGACTATACTAACCCTTAGATAATCCAACTTCCAAATCCCTAATTTGAATATCGCATTCCCATTCTGGCTCATATCAATAGTGCACCATTTCCTAAATTCATCAATATGCATCTTGATCTCCATGTCACTCTTACAGATTCCAATTATGATGAACCTAATGAATAAAAAATCACTTGTAATAACACTCAATTAATACTTATATCTTGGAATGGCTCCCTCCTTCCCTCATTCCATGCGATAGGGATATTTTTCTAATCGATGGTATTAATGAAAACCCTCCCCTTTGTATTGCTCATGAAGCATCTTATACAAAAGTAGATTTCACTTGTAATGAATATGGGGTAGAAAAAATCTTTCAATATCATCTTACCATGTATCCAAGAACCTTCAACATGGGTATTTCCACCATAAACATCTACATCAATAATGATCAACTTGTGTCTCACACATGTGCTATTTATCCATCTTATGATGATGCCTATGTCATTGATCAAACTCAATCACAAGACATGGATGTAATGAATTATCAAAATATTTTAGCCAAAATTCATGATTTTAACCATGATGTCCATGTTATTCATATATTATCTAACTATTTTGATGTTGATTCAAAACTAAAAGGCTATTTCCCTCCTAATAACCCACCATTGGAAAATAATACTTGGGTTGTTAAGGAAATCCTAACTATTACCACATATGATAGAATTGGCCAAATTGATATCATTCATACAATGTCATACTGTAGTCATATAAAATGCAAAAATTGGTTACTTGAACATGGCTAATGACACCCAACTCATAGGTCCCTCTTACTTGCTCTCATGACCCTCATAGGCTTATTCTCATTGATTCATAGTCATCCGTAGCCTTCCAAACTTGATCTCAGCTGAGCTAGACTCCTTTTTCCATGACTAATTCATCCCTCCAAGCCTCGTATACTTAGGACAATAGCACCATACTATGATTATAGCATTAATGCCACTCCTATCTACTTTCGATGCTATTGTCCAAGTCCATTTCTGGCCCCAATGGTCAATTCCTTATAGATTTCCATCCTTATACTTGTCAGCCTAATGTGAGAAAATTCAATCCATGACCAATAGATCCCTATAAAATCCCATTCAAAGATCATTTGGAAAGGGTTGGCAAATATCATAAAAGCAAGAAAGACTACAAGCAAGACTACTCAAATGCATTTCCCTATTCTCTACATACAACCATCCAATACTATTTATAGTTTATTTTAATCCTTACACCAGTCCCTAATCATCTCAATCACACCTAATTTAGTATTTCCTTGCACTCTCATATCACAATTACACCAAACACTTTCAAAATGAGAACTACATATGGCTTGATCCCTCTTTGAAGTATTGCTATGTAGGCAACGTGCCCACACACGGGGTGTGAAGCATGTCCAATGTATCTTACACACACTAACCTACCCTCTTGTTCAAAATTGGTCAAATTATAATATAAAATAGGGTTTGAAGAGAAAATATTCTCTATAGGGAGCTTTACAGACTTTCAGCTATCGAAACTTTAGAGATAGGATCACACAGACCTACTAAATATAACCCAAAAAGCTTAGATCCTTAGGAAAATAATGCCAAACAAGGAATACAGTGTTGATGATACTCCTATCCATTTTTGGTTCTCTTATCCAATAAAAAAATGAAAGTCAAAATCTTGTTTGTGATAGTGCCCCTTGTTTGTGATAGTGTCCCAGACCTGCATAATGAATATTAAATCTTATCTCAGTTGGATTAACATAGTTTAAGCTAAGTTTTATTTTCTCCCTGTTATTACTATTTTGAGAAAAGCTCTAATTACTAATAAATTTCATAAATTAGTAGTTTATTTACCATATATTATTTACTGATTTATCAATGTAGACCCTTTAACTAAATTAGGAATAAAACTCCTATTATTCCCAAATTGTTAAAACATTTGGTGAACCTAACTTACTTAATTTTCACACAAAAACTCTATAAACCTTAGGGTAAAATTCCTACTAATTTTTCCTATAAATTTCTAAATTTTTGCTTGAATATTTTAATTAGAAATTCATTTTAAATTTTAAAATTTAATAGTAAAATTTAATTTTGTTTTCAAACCTAAGTTACCCATACTAGGTCCTAGTATTTTTCCATTATTTTTCCTACAGTTTACTAATTTTTTTATAGCATATTATAATCAAAAAATCCATTCAAATTTCAAAATTCAATAGTAATTTCAAAAAAAATATTTTTCTTCAAACCCTAGTTACACATACTAGGTCCTATTCAATCAAGCATTTCCAATAATTTTTTGAATTTTTAGTTACATATTTAAATCAAAAATCCAATTTCATTTTCAAAATTCCATATTATTTTACAAAAATATCATTATCAAAACCCTAGTGGCATGTACTAGCTCTTATTTGCTTCTTGAGATATCACCTTACATGTGTACGCACTTCGTATCCTTTTTATGCATATTCTAGTTCCTTGTTTAGATTATATCTATTTAATATTTTCTACCATTATCCAAGTTGTTTTCCTTATGCCACCTAAGATCCTTGCAACTCATCCTTCAAGATTAAGTGCAAGACTTAGTGGAAGCCCCCCTAAATTCACCCAAATTTCTTTAAATTGACCATATACTATGGATAATAAACCAATTTAGACTCTAGCTATAAATTCTACACATCCAAATTACACCAATTTCAATGATAATAATTTAGACAATGAGAAATATGAGAATGATAATGATGATGTACACACTGATGCTCATGCTCCACCACATTGGACTACTAATCCACTTTCACCCATTATTGATAATGAAGTTGTATTCAACAAATATTTGATCCTCCAAAGTTTTAGAGAAAGACTCAGGGAATAGCCTTGAAATCATACTCTTATATTAAAATCTCTCATGGAAATAAAAAAGGCTAAACAAGTTGAGTTTTCCATTCCCATAGAGTAGTCAGTTGTAAATGACACTATAGGGGCAACTATGTCTCAACAACCCCTATAGCAACCCAACCGTATTTTATGCCACCAGCTATAGCTAGTGCATCTTTGTCTCTTGATGTGGTAGTCCTTGTGCAAGAGATAAGATATATTCAATCCAAGGTGCTACATATTGAGCAAGGTGCCTCTATACAAGCTTTGGACTCTTATGCTCTACTGCATACACCATTGGCATGCCACATTGCTTACACACCCTTGCCATAAGATTTTGTTCAATCCAAGCTTACTCTATATGATGGTAAAGGTGATCTAGAGACATATTTGAGATTTTTTCACATAGCATGCTTGGAATATGTACCAAATGACTGGATACTTACTAAACTATTTCCATAGAGCCTAAAGGATTATGCTTTACAATGGTTCTATAGTCTACCAAATTAGTCCATCAATGCATTCAATCCTTTAGTTGACATGTTCCTAGCTCATTTTAGTATGAAAATTTGTGATAAGGTTTCATATGCTCAAGTTGCACAACATAAACAAATGTCAAATGAGCATCTCACAGATTATGTTCTTCGATATAAAACTATTTTGGCTAAGATGACTAGCCCCATGGCCAATCAAGAGAAACATGATCTTTGTAAATAGAGTCTTCTACCAGCTTTACATGAATTAATTATGTTCAAATTATTCTCTTCTTTCACTGAATTATGTCACACACTAAAGGAAAGAGAATTCAAGTTAATTTCCATGGGCAAACTCAAGTACACAAGTATCTTAGTAATAATCAACAAGAGTAATAGTAAATTTTGATACACGATCAATGTCAATGATAACAAGACTCAAAATCAACCAATAGTTAATGTAACTTTAAAGCCACCTCAGCATGTCATTTTATTAACACCTCTTCGATGTACATTTACCATTCTACCAATTTATCCAGCTAGAGTTTTACAATAGTTATTGGAATGTAACATCATATCTCTCCCTCTTATTTAAGATGTTGGTCCAATAAAACCTCTTCCATGAGGATATGATCAGCATGCATTTTATGAGTTTCATAGGGCATTAGGCCATATAACAAATAGATACATCAGTTTGAGTCACAAGATACATGATTTAATAGATGGAAATCATATTGATCTTGGCACTTCAGTTGAGCCTCATTAGGGAAAGCAAACACAAGATAAAGCTTAAAAAATCTTCTTAGATCCTTTTCCATAAGATTCAAAATAGGAGATAGGGGACACATCAAGGGTTCACCATGCATATCATGCACATCCACCATTATATATATATACATGACACCTCTAGTTGAATCACATACTTTGAGCAACATGATTGGTGTATACAATTCTAGAGTTTGAGCTAGAATTTCCATCTCCTTCTTAGAAAAAGAGATCATCAAAGATGATTCAGATTATCATGCACTCTTTATCAGATCTCACATTCATAATCATCCTATTTATAGTGTTCTTATCGATAATAGATCCAATGTAAACATGTGTACTATGACATTACTATAACATTTAGGAGATTTAGATTAGGATATTAACCTAATGGACATAGTTATTAGTAGATTCAATGGACACATATAAAGTTCATTAGGTGAGATTATACGTCCTCTATAGGCTAGTCCAACACATGTGGCCACACCATTCACTATTATTCCTAGTGCATAAGTTTTTGATATGTTACTTGGTTAACCATGGATTTAGAAACATCATGTAGTACCTTCTATAATTCATAGATGCATGAAATTCATTCATGTTAATCAAGTTATTAAAATTAGTGGAGTTTTATATGAGTTACCACTCCCCACTTCAGATCCATATACTATTCCATAATCACCAATTTCAACTTTGCTACTAGTTATAGTTTCTCCACCAGTTTTAGTTCTTCCTCTAGTATAGATTCAAACACAGTTGAAGCACCCATCATCAGCATAGAGGGTTCATACACCTCCATATCTTTAGGATTCTAGATAGCTTCTAGCTATAGTGTTCACACCCAGGGTAGTCTCATTGAGATCTCATGCATTTACACATAGAACACATGTGTAGAGAGATTCTCCTACTACCATATGGGTACTTAAGATCCCTAAAATTGTATCCACTTCTCAGAGTTACAGGGGGACTCCATAGTCAGTTCCCACTCTAAAGACTTTAGAGAATTTACAACATATATGGATTTTAGAGCCATAGTCTCAACATCTCCATTGTGCTTCTTGATCACACATTATTCCTCTCCTTGATACAGGACACCATGATAGGGATTCTCCCATGAGACTCATCGGTTAGTATCACCTTCTCTTAGCCTACTTGTACATAGTTTCCTATACTTGATTATACATAATTTCCCTATGATTGATTTTACATAGATCAAATATTTTTGAAATACAAAAACAATATAACATTTTAAAAATACCAAAAACAATACAAAATTTCAAAATCTAAAAACATTCAAATATGTCACAAAACAAAATCATGTTGATTGTATGCATCCTCCATGCTTTACATTTCTAATCCTATGCTAGACTTACATTTACTATTCTATGTTATTGTTTGTTGATTTATCTACATTACCATGCTTCACTTGATCTTCTTTGAGTGTGTAAAGTGACTTCCAAACCCTTGATTACTTCACTCTAACCATTGAGGGGGCATCTTACTCCTACATGCGAGATGAACATTGATATATCTTACCCATGGGGGTATCTTCTACGTGACTACACCATCCATGTTATGTCATTTCTACACCACACACTCTAGTTATCATGTTGATGTACACTATTTACTAGCTTACACAGATTACTCTATTAACACTCACTAGTATTTAGCATTTGTGTATTTATTTGCATATACATAGTCTTGTACTCACTTGTCTTGCATACTTTCATCTCTTTCTTTGATTAGTTAGATGTGCTTGTATTTTCCAGTCTTTAAATGTTTTATTTTCTTGCTTAGCATAGCTTGATGTGATTATATTCCCAATTCTTGCTTATTTTTGGTATGTGCCTTAGGAAATTTTCCAATGTCATTTGATTCTATTCATGTGTGTGCCTTTGGACATTTTCCAATGTCCCTTGCCTATACTCTTCAATGTGATTATGGATTTCATGCCAACTTACTTATTTCAACTGTATGTGTAAGTGGCATTTGAACATGCCTTGTATGTTTACTTTCTAGTTTGAGTGACATGTGCTCATCTCCCTTATTTTATTGGCCCCTTGGCTACTCTTGTATGCTTCTTACTTCTTGCCTTGTGTGCTTGTTGCTTGATTTCTTTCGATTGTTTGCAATGCCATGATCTAAATCATGCATTATCTTGCTTTTTGGATGCCATGATGGACATCATGCTCCATCCCTCAATGACAACTAACAATTAACAATTAACACTTCTAGTTCCATTTTAGTACATTGCACATGTTTTTACATTGTTATATCAATCTAGGCATACCCCTGTTGATCTAACAATCTTTTAATAAAAACCATGCTATATCTTGAGATATGTTGTCAATTATCATTGCTATATCATATATTTTGTAGTATAACATACTTGCAGGGCTCTTTATTTTGAGGAAAGTCATTATAAGGTATCCATTCTTACCCTCAGAAGAGGGGGAAACAAATAAGGGTTTTATCATAGAGATCAGAGCTCCTATCAACCAAAAAATCTAGTTTTAGAACACTTAGAACAATAACCAAACATCAAACAAGTTAGAACAGACCAGGTAGACAATGAAGAATATAAAATAGTCATCATATTTGGTCCAAAATAGTAGTGATGAGACTAGGTTATAGTGTCAGTGGCCCTACTATCCATTTCTAGCACTCTTGTCCAAACAACAAAAAAAAATAATTTCTAGAAGTAGCTAGAAAACTAGGTTCAACTATAGATTTGCACACTCAGACTAGTTTATAATCAATAGTTTCAATATAAATTTTGCTTAGAGAATCCAAATATATGGGGCATCATATGAGGTATGATGGATCTCACTTCTAGTTTTATATACAACAGTTGGTATAACTTCCAAATCAGAATCCATGTTCTAGACATCAGTGATTGGGGGCAATGTGTGTGACACATTTGTTTCTTTTCTTTCCTAGTTTAACATTGTCCAAAAATTATTAGTAGTTACATGCCTTATTCCATTTTAAAGTGGTTGAAATAATTTTGGAGTGGATTTAATACAAGCCTACCCTCCACATTCTCAAGTTCCTCAGTTCTCAGGTGGCTTTCACATAAGCTAGATTCTCAATTTTAGAGTGGCTTTCATATAAGTCTAATATCCATCTTTTAGAGTGTCTAAGAGTGGCCTAGTTTCTAGCATACATTAGGATATCCATGATAACATTATTATATCATAGTACATTCATGGGTTTAGGATCCATCTCATACAACATACATTTCATACTGGTATCAGTTCACAGCTTCACTTCATGGGGAAATGATGGAGTTAAAGGTCTAACTAGCCTTTTTATTCTTGAACCACCTACTCAAAGGGATTGGACACACATTCCAAACATTAATCAACACACGTATGATCATCCATCTTCACTTTACTTCTTAAAACTTAGACTGTATCAGACAACCCGATATAGTCTAACCTTCTATATTAGATTATATCAACCACACATCATCAAATACTGATACAATACCCTTGGACTTACCATACACAAAATATTACATTTACCAACTTGATATAGTCAAAATTACTATATTTACTGATAATGATATCAAATAAAATGATATAGTTTTGACCATTTTTTTTGTTGTAGACTATATTGACTAGGCCAATATCATTTAGTTAAATTATTTACCTTCTACCTCATCTCCTAAAATTACCTTAGATGATAAAACTAATGTTGTGAGACAAATACATTCTAAGTATGACAAAAAAGGTAATCAAATCATTGATCAAAAAGTGGAGGTCAATTATTATGGACCTTTACCCATGTTTCCTAACACTAAAGTTATCCTAAAAATACTCTATGCTAGAGACCCTCAACTTCCTCACCAACACCATAAGCTTTGGTAATTTTTAGAAAAAGGCTCCTTTCTTTAATAATTTTGTTGCTAGTATCAATCCTAAAACACATCCTTTTTCAAAACTTCCTCTAGCTTCATATAATTTTCAAGATGAAAATGCCATGCTTATCAAGGAAACTATTATAATAAACTATGGTATAACTACATGTCCTTGACCTGTTCTTGTTTCTAAAGGAACTTCATCCTATATATCATGATAATTTTAGTATTTTATTCAACAAATATTTTAATTAATTTTCTTGGTCATATGAAGACATTCTTAGTATTGACCCTAGCATCATTGTCCACAATATCATCACCTATCTTGATGCAAAATTGGTACATAAAAAAAATTGAAAAATTCCTCCAAAAATTTATATGCTATGTCATAAGGAAATCACCAAGATTATATATGATAAGTTCATTAAAACTTGTCAATTAATCAAAATGGATATCTAACATTGTTCCCATTCGTAAGAAAGTCACTATGGTTAGTCACATTTATTCAATTTTCATAATCTCAACTTAGCATGTCTTAAAGATAATTTTTCTTTATCATTAATTGATGAAATTATTGATTTTGTTATAGGATATGAAATGTTATCTCTCATGGATAGTTTATCAATATATAATTAGATTCACTTCACCCCCGAATATAAACACAAAATTGATTTCACCATTGAATGGGGAACCTATTTTTACATTAAAATTCCTTTTGGTCTTCAAAATGATGACACTAAATCCAACATGTAACAACCCATATTTTTCATTATCTCATCCATAAGATCATCAAAACTTATATATATGATCTTATCACTAAAACAAACATCGTGAAAATCAACTTCATGATTTGGCTATTATCCTTGATCGACTCATTAAATATGAAGTTAGACTCAATCCTTAAAATGTGTTTTCGATGCCAATTTTGGAAAACTCTTAAGATTTATCATCTCTTTATGAGGGATTGATTTCAATCTTGATAAAATAAAATGTATTGTTAACATTACTATCCCTCGCTTTATTCTTGATATTTGTAACTATATTGGGAAACTTGGGAAAATGGCTTAGCGTATTTATTCGATAAGTTTCATCCTTAAGAAATGTATTTATCTTGAATGGAAAAATGCATGCCAATTTTTTGGTATAACATGAAATACTCATTACTTCATCTTCCTACACTTTGAACACCTTATAGTGATCTCTCTGTCATCTTTTATACTTTATTTACCCCCATATTGCCTAGGCAATGCTCGTTCAACATGACAAAACATGACCAAAATATGATATATATTACATCAGTCATGCTTTGATAGATTATGAGAACCATTACATGAAAGTAGAATGTGATTGTATTTCCATTTATTTCATAGTAAAAAAACTTTTACACTATATGCTTTATCAGACAACCTATGTTATCATCCATTCGGATCCCCTTATTCACTTTTTATCTAAAGCATTCTTACCCCAAGATAGAATTGGTAAATGTATGGCACTCTTAATGGAATTTGAATTAATAATTATTAAGCAAAAATTATTCAACTACCACATGTACACCATATACTAATCAACTTCGAGATATTCTACTTGATAAATAAATCCTTTACATAGAAAGTATTAATCAAACTATTTCTATTAAAGATTATTTCCAAAATTTCACTATTGATATCGAGGCATAATCCCTTTAAGATCCATAAATTTCCACCTCTAAACCCAAACCTTAAGTCATCATAGAATAAATACCCAAGGTTACAATCGACTTGTATGAAGACACTTGGACCCTTATCTTTGATGGAGCCAAATGCCTTCAAGGATATGGGGTAGGGTATATCTTATCCAACTCTCATGGTAAAATTATCCATCTATATTTTTGATCAAACTTCAACATTACTAATAACATGGCTGAGTATGAAGCTCCCATTTTAGGCATGCGAGCAACCATCAACTTAGACATACCATATTTACATGCCTTAAGAGATTCAAAACTCATATATCATCAAATTAGTGGTGATTATCAATGCAAAAATGGAAAACTCATTACATATCATCAACATGATCCCAATATATCTAAATAAATCCCATATTTCACTATCAAAGCTATCCCATGAGAACAAAAATCCATAGTTGATTATCTTGCTTCACCCACATCTCTTTTTCACCCTCATCGAGCACTTCATGATTCACAATTTATCATCCACATGAGAAAATCATTGTTTAACTTAAAACGCAAATAAAATTAACTCATTTTCCATGATGTTGTCACCACTTGAAAAATCCCATGGTACAAATACATCATCCAATTCACCGAACATCATACATATCCTATAGAGGATAACTCTCATGAAAAGACTCAACTTTGAAAGTAAGCTTGAAAATAAATCATGTGATATGATACTATATATTATAATAATGTAGAATTACCTTTCTTCATTATGTTATTTAAGATGAATTAATTTCTCTCCTTGAGCAATCACATGGGGGAATTTGTGGTGGTCACTATAGTAGACACACCACAACCCATAAATGTCTATGCATGGTATAATTTTGGCCCTTTCTTAAAAAAGATGCCATCACTTTGGATAAAAGGAGTAATAAATTTCATCTTCATGATTATCTTATTCACTATCCTCTAGTTGAAATTCAAACCATAAAATCTGCTTGTCCATTTTATTTATGGGGACTAGATCTCATTGAAAAATTGTCTAGATCCCAAGATGACCATCTCTTCATCATTACGACCACACAAAATATTAATAAATGGGTTGAAGCCATGACCCTTGTAAATTTTAATAGAATTACTATCTATAAATTCATTCTTAATCAAATAATATGTAATTTTGGTATCCCTCACACCATCATCTCTGATAATGGTGGGAATTTAAAAAAAAAAGACATGAAACAATTATGTACAAAATTCAAAATCATGCACAAGTTTTATACACCTTACCATCCTCATTGCAATGGTCAAGATGAATCCACTAACAAAACACTTAACAAGATATTGTAAAATATTATTTAATATTATTTCTCTAATTGGCACCTTGAACTTTATCTTACACTTTGGGCTTATCACACTAGTGTCTGCACTACCATTGGGGCAACTAATTACTCTTTAGTCTAAAAGTCTGAGTTGTCTTACCATTAGAACTTGAACTACCTTGCATATTTATTTTCATGGAATCATTATAGATGAAGAGATTCATGAAGCTCATCTTCATCCTTTAGATTTTTTTGATGAGTGATGTATGGGTGATTTGCAACATAACCACCAATATAAGGCTTGTATAACTAAATAACATAACAAAAAATTATAAGTCTATAATTTAAATATTGGAGAATTAATATTTAAATTATATTATACCCATGATAAAAGAGACAAGTATGCCAAAAAATGGCAGGGCCCTTAATAAAATATATTCTTAGACCTAGTACTTAAAGACTACAATTAAACACATGGCACATCTTCAAAGAACCAACCAATGCTGAGTTCTTGAAGAAATATTTTGCTTATTTTTTGTCTTGATATTTCATTTCTTATATGTTTTACTAGAATTATTATAGTTAGTTTTATATATATTATGGAACCAACACATTTTAAGTATTTTACTTAAGCTTTTTGCTATGCAACATAACACTACCTTCAATTGTTTACACACTTGAAGGTCATCTACACATTAACCTTAGTTCTAATCTTGGAATCTTTGGTATTTTATATTTTTATACCTCTTGGTTTTTTAATTTGTGAGTGTTTATTGTGAGCTCATAGATAGGACCCAACCTTTCTTCATAAATGTTCATATTCTCATTCAAATAAAGCTTTTATCATGTTTTTGGTTTCTTTATTATTACTTTACATGCCTTTCTAGAATAATATATGTGACTTGGTTTTATAGTTTGTGAGTTTAATTGTGAGACCTTGGATAAGACCAAGCCTTCCTAAAAAATGCTCATAACTTCACTTCATAAATTTATTTCATTCTCAACCTTATCTAGGTGTCTTCCCTGAAAGATAAGGCAATGACTCATAGTAGTATTTTTATGAACTTTGAATCAATTATATTATTCTATGGTAAAGATATAACAATATATATTCATGTCTTCATTTACTAATACCATATATTATAATGATGATTCATACCTACTTATTGTACGATCTCTATTTACACACTTTTTTTGATTTGGGTCAACCTAATCATTCTATGCTCACCATTCCCCTTTTGCCACATCATTTTGGGTAAACCAAGATTAGTTTCAAGATCACACTCTTTTCTACCATGCATGTATAAGAGTCTTAGACACTATGGTATTTAAAATATATTCTCTGACCACCAAGGGTAAGATCTCTTGTGATAGTCATTTTTTACACACATGTTTGGTATTTCAAATCCATATGGAGGAGGAATAAAAAAATACAAAAGAGTTAAAAACCATATAATATAATAGAAGGCAATGATTAAAAGGAAAATATATTGGAACAGTTAGATCACCCTAAAAGATGTGATATTTATTTGACACATCTTCTATTCTAGTTGAATCTCAAAATCCATAGTTGGCCTCATAATAGAGTCGAGGTACATTGGGGTGTGGTAGGCTAGTAGTTTGGGATAGAAGGTCTCATTTTATCATATAGTTCCACCTACTTTATTACATAATTACCCAATATTCATAGTAGACTGACTACTCTTTAAGGATACCTAAATAATGGGGAACACATTATGGGAAGGTAGGCCCATTTTAATTTTCATGAATACCAACTTCATGGGATGATATTTATACTTCACTTGTTATCCCAAAATTGTGTCATTTGACCAAGCTCACTAAAGGTCATTGATATAAAAAGTCTCTTAGTATCTCCAACTTGATGTGAGTTTCTTATTTATGTTAATGATTATGTTCTCACCTTGACACCCCCTCTTTCCTCCACCACCCATTTATTTTAGAAATTATGTTCTCACCTTGGCACTGCCATATTTCCCCCACCACCTATTTCATTCCCCCTTTGACAAGTAGGTTATTTTATACATCTTTTTACAAATTTTATGCTTCCTATTCTCCATATATTTTTGACATGTTAAGAATACAACAATTTTAGTCCATCTATCATTAAACTAATAACCAAATTTTTAATATGTTTCAAGATATTCTTTTATTTTTTTGCCTTATATTTCTTGGATCTCCCTTAGTTCTGTTTGGGACATTGAATTTTCTATTTCCCCTTTTTACAAGCCATTTTGTCCAAATTCTCATAATTTCTTACTATTTTTCTATATTGGATTGAGTATGGATTGTTACTTCTATTTAATAGATGTTGTTTGTACTAATTTTATATTATTTTTCCATATTTGATTGATTATAGATTGTTACATCTCTCCCATCAATGTTGATTACATTATTATATTTCATAAAATCCTTAAGTTTGATCTGGATTGTTACTTTTCTTACTTTGGATATATTTTAGGCTTTTTGTTTACCCGATTCTCTCTCCCTATTACTTATATTCCTTATTCATTTGGTTCTAACCTAGCCTTTGCCATCCTAGCTTACCAATTTACCAAGTTCTTTAATCAATTTTATATTTACTTATGATTATTTGTTTTGCTCTCTAGCCTTGTATCACTAGGGTTTGTCTAATGCAATTATTATTCCCTCCATGATCAAGAGTATAAATACAACATGAAATTATTCAATGACAAAGGTAAGTCAAGGTGTGTATATGGTACTCAAAATTATTTCATTTATCAACATTTAATTTTTGATTTAAACTATAATTTTTTAGCTCAGTTATTATGTTGCTATATTCTTTCCCAAAGCACCATCTGTACACTCTAGTGAACATGATGAGCTTTGGGTGGGACATATGTATATACACAATATTTTTAAACTTTATAATTTACTAATGTTTTATCTAATGTAATAACCTATCAAGTTTCAATCTCTTTGATTACACGTCTTAAAGGGTGCACTAGGAAAGGAGTGAGTAGAGTGATGGTGATTTGTGAGAGATATTATTGTTTATCTATCATTCCCATATCCATTCTAACTTCCACATATTTTATCTTATAAACTATCTCCTTTCCTATAGTATCCTCTAACTATGTCAAGGCCTATATTTTCCTACTATGTTGGCTAGATCAATGTAGTTATAATGATTATCTATCTTCTCCCAACTACATCGATCAAATTGATGCAATTCTAAACTTTCTGGTGCATGCTTCATAACTAGGTCATCCTGATCAACTTATTTTGAGGTTAGTTGGCCCATTCAAGTCTAAATTGAGATGGATGATATTGTCATCTAAATATTTAGGAGGGATTAGGGTCATCCATTAGTATAAATACATGTCACAACTTTGATCCAATAGAGAGGAACATTCATTTTCAATTTATATTTCTTACACTTATACCCTAAGTCTAAATTTGGAGGAGTTATTTATTAGATCTTTCCTTGGAGGGAAATGCTTATCATATATAATATTGGATGAAATAGGAGTGATCTTAGCCTAAATATTGATTCAATAATTGAGATCATTAAAACCACAATAGTCTCATGCAAAACACTAATTAAGGCTCGATAGGTCTTGTTCAAGGTAAGTATACTCTAAACCTAGCTTGTTGGGCCCCCAATTTTGGCTAAGTATGTTTTAGGAATAAATGACATGGAGAGACATGGTGTGGAAGACCATGGAGTGGGAGTCCATGGCATGGAAGGAATAAGTACCTTATAATAAACAGACATGTTAAGCATAGAAACTAATAATAAAGGACTAGAACATAACAAAAAACTTGGGGAGTGCATGGAAAGCAAAGATGGTTAAAAAATAGTTCACATGAAAGGAAAAAAGACTAAGTTAAGCATGAATACAACACCAACTTATGGGATGATAGGCACTTAGTGATGAGGATCCAAAATTAAGAGATAATATAGGGGTAGATAGGCTTGAGTCCATAGGAACTTAATGTAAATGGCTGCCATGATTCAAATGTATTAGAGAGTCATATGATTGTAATTACTTCTATAACTACTTAGTTGGGGAAAACCAAGTATAAATACCCCCATGATGTCATTTTTATTATTATTGTTCAGCTGGATGTTATGATGAGTTTATTCAAGTTGGTTAACATTGTAACTCTAAATCATTTTTTATTTGATATCACTTATAAATATGATGAAAGAATCCCATGTTGACATAATACTATTATTCAATTAGCTATGGAGTTGATGTTATTTATTATCCTTTATGCCATATTTTTATTTTGATGATTGATTAATTAAGTGAGCTAAGTTAGATATAGACTGAAGAATGAGTTTAGTACTAGGTACATGTTTGATAACCCCTATATAATAAGTTGGAAAAACACACCCTCACATGACAAAACTAGTGGGAATTGGTCCCACACTATATGCTTTAGGTGAGCACATGACAAATTATTCTTGGGTGAAATGTCAATGCATTAGATCATTGGAATATTATTCACTTAGGTGCACACCTAGGGAAATTTAAGCCCATTTAATGGAAAAATAATCTTAACATTTTTGTTTCATTATCAGGTTTAGCACTAGCCCACTTGAACACTCATGAAAAAAACTAGATGGTTGTTTATGTAGCTCCCTTCCAACTCATAGGGGTGACATTTATAAGCTTGGGTAGGATGAAGTGTTATGATACTACATCATGCAACATGAATGTGTTGAGGTTCTTTAGGAAGTTCATGAGGGTATCATCATAGTATACTATGTCAGTAATACTACAACATAGAAGGTACTTTTGGCTAGCTTATGGTGGCCTACCTTGTTTAAAGATGCTAAAGCTTATGGGTGCTAATGCGATATCAACAAGTGCATGGGTAAACCAAATAGAAGGGATGTTATGCCCCTTCATCCTATATTGGTACATGAACCCTTTGAAAAGTGGGATATTGATTTTTTTATCCCCATTAAACCAATAGGGAGGTGTACTGACATGCACTATATTATCATTGCTACTAATTAGCTTACTCATTGGGCTAAAGCATGCCTACCAGGGATTGTATGGATACCACTACAACTAGGTTTCTTTGAGAGAATATAATTACATGATATATATGTATGTTAAGTATGAATAGTGATCAAGGAACCCATTTGCTTAATGAGACCATCAACATCCTCTTAGCTGAATTCATGATTGTGTACCACAAGACTACACCTTACCATCCTTAGGCTAATAATATAGTTGAGGCATTTAATAATATCTTAGGTAATAACTTAAATAATATTTGTAGTATTAGATGTGTATGTAATTAGAAATGCATCATGTCTATAAATCAATCCCAGCTCAGAGAAAATAGAGCATACTTACACTTCTAATAGGGATATACTTGTTAAGTGGGAACATGATCAATATGGGGATCAACTAGACTCGATTAGGGGATCAATTGTCAAAACATATCATGTTAGGAAGGGTTCCAAAGCCTACAATCTAACATAATCACATAATAACCCTAATGGAGTCCTAAGGTTTAAAGCATTCACCTATTCTAATAACAAGAAAGTAAATCTAACCTAGTGCACACCAAAGCTTGTGACATAAAGTAGGGGTTATAAACAATAAAATAACTCAACTAAGTATGTATTAGAAGACATATACTCATGTCAATGTATACATAATCCTAATCCATGGGAGAAGAATACAAATACATTATCTAGTTACTCTTACAAAGGATAAATACAGTTAGGAATACTTAATTTCGAAGATGAACCCATCGAGTCTCAATCTCTCCCTTGGCCAAGGTGCTTCACAAGAAATTGTTATGATAAGGATAACAAATATAAATAAGCTCTAGGATACACAACCTATCTAAGCATCCAAAATAATTTTCCACAAGACAAGATTTGTATCTCTAAAGATAGTATGAAACCCTAAGATTTATTTCTCAAGTAGAATGGTCAATAAGGAGATGTTTGTTTGCACTTTTTCATTATTAATTCTTCTCATATGAAATGGTGAGAAATGAACTTGTATATATAGGTGGGTCTTTCCCTAAATCTTCCCAAAAATGTTAAATGTACAGGGTCGACCCAGTCGACCCAATGTGTTTTTATGGATAATTCACTAGGTCTGAGCTAAGTCGATTGAAAGGCTAACAAACTAAGAAAGTGAAAAATAACCCTAAACTTTACTAGGTTGACCCAGTCAACCTAGTATAATCGACTGACCAAAAGGGAGTTAAGGTAAAGAAAGGATGGATAAGGCATGTCAACTAAGAGGAATGGGTATAACTAAGGAGAATAAGCTTAGGGTAAATGGTTCTAGGAGACAAGTGTGTAAATGACAAGTGGCAAAAGGAACAACAATCTTAAGAGCCACTGATGGTCTGCCAACCCCTTTCCCAGTGTGCACCTTAAGGCATGCACTTAGAGAGATTAAGAATTGATAGGTTCTTACAAGAGAAAAAGTATCAATAATAAATATATTTTTTAAAATATTATGTGTATACATATGACCTACTCGAAGCTCATCATGTGTCACGTAAGTGCAACACAAGATGGTGCTTTGGGATAGAACATGATAACACACAATATTGATGTTAAGTAAAGTAACATAAGTATCAAATAATATAAATGAATGGAATAAATTGAAAAACACATACCTTTAACTTACCTTAGTGCCGTAGATAAAGAAATAGACTGCAAGAGATGTGAAGGTATCCAATGTAGAGAACACTAGATGAACTTGTAGAAGTTAGTGCACAAAATAGCCAAAAATAATTTTTTTTGGAATATAAGCATATGATAGTGGAAAATATTCTCTACATCATCATGAATCTAATGCATTTTATAGTTTTTAAAAAGGATGTGTAGAAACAAAGATATAAGAAAAATAAGGAATCTATTGAAAAATAATTGAAAGATTTGAATTTTGAAAAGTGTTTTTAAATAGGGCAAAAGACAATACATTTGTTATTTGGATTTGTGAGAGGAGATAAAAGAGAGCTCTGGAGATAAAATAAGCTAAGATAGAAAGGAGATGATAAGATAGGTAGGGAGAGGCTCTAGAGGTGGTGAAGGTGCACTATAGGTATGCAACTATGAATTTCACATCAATTTTTGAAAATTTTAATGAATTAAGTGTAGTTTTGAAAAAAAATGATTTAAATCATTTTTAGATGTCAAAATGAAACAAAATTAGATTATAGGGGTAGAAAATAGGAAGATAGAAAATGGGTTTAGAGGATTTAGGAAGAAAGTAAGAAAATTGCACTTTTTATGGCAAATATAAGGGGTCAGGAGGCAGAAAGCACTGGGTTGACCTAGTCAACCCAGTGGGCTAGAAAATGAGCAGAATCCATAGTGCTAACCCGGTAGGTATGGGTTGACCCTATACATTCTACAAGCTGATGGCCTAGTTTATAGTTGCTAGGTGGTCTAAAAGGTCCAAAATGGAAAATAAACACTAGGGAGGGGAAGAGAAGGGGGTTGACTTAAATTTTAGAGTCAATTAGGCAAAAATATAAGAAATTTTTGTACAAACTAGTGTGACCAAAGAGCTAGAATGATATGAAAAAGTGTGCAAAATATTGAAAGAGGGATAAAATGGCTTGAAATGACCAAGTAAGGTCAAGAAGGACTGAGTAGGCTAAAATTAGGTTAAAATGACTAAAATAAAGTAATTTAGGCTTTGTGTTTGCCTTAAAAATGTAAAAAGAATGTATTATGACTATACATGACATGAAAGAACTGATACATCCTTTGTTATTTCTTAGGTGTAGGGATGATAAAGATTTTTAAGACTTGTGGATGTAGTGTGGTTATCAGAGTTATTAGATAGGTTCTCAGATGGAGATAGGGCTAGAATAGGATCCATAGGTCTAGGTAGGATACCTAATATGTGTTAGATCCCCCATAGTGTTGATCTACTAGTCATGTTCCTTAGTTGGGAATGATTAATTAACACCTTCAAATGTGAGGTGCATGGGGATACAATAGAGGTGGATATCATGCTATAGGATGTCCATGCCATCCTAGAGCTACCTATAATAAGAGTGCAGGTGACCACATGGATATCAGATAGCCTAGAGGAGAGGAGAGCCTTAGCTATGTGGGCTATATGATCAAAGATGATATTAATAGGTAGGAGAGTTAGCATGTTTGATGTCTATACATGACACATTATAGACATCCAAAAGGATATGATAGACCTTGTGACATAGTAGGTGCTATGTCACAAGTCAGATGGCAAGGCACCACTCTTCATGGTAACATTGAGTAGTATGATCTTGGAGGAGCAAGTTCTATATGATCTAAGCTCTATCATCTGGGTCTAACTCATACATGATATGTATAAGATGCTTGTCAGAGGGTATAGGACCATAAGACAGATTATATTGTTGATAGCTTGGATATATGAAAGGTTTCCTATGTACCAGTTAGTTGGGTTACCCCATATGGTCGATGGTAGGTCACCTTGGGTATGGATATGGAGAGAGGACTAGGTAGTGTGAGTCATGCCCCACGTGCTAGTACTATAATTAGTGAGACATAAAAACATAGTGTGGCAGCCATATGAACACATAATAGCTACATGGGCGAGCTAGGACATAGTTGCACTAGTGACAATGAGGATAGAGGTTGATAGACACTATTTTTGGTGGAGAAAACCACATCTAGTGATATGGGTGCTAGGGTATATGGGCTTACCTCATCCAGTGACATTGATACTGATGCCTGAGTAGTGGTATTGACATGTGAGGGAGCCATGGGGGAGGAGAGGACTAGGACCATAGCTAGTAAGGCTGATACTGAGGCCACATCAAGAGCAACCATGGATAGTTGGGCATGATGAGGTGATAAGAAGGATGTGGAGGTAGAGATACTAGATGTACCATTACCATCTCCATAGTGAGATGATTAGAAGTCATCGAAGACATGCCATTGATGGAGGTAGGAGGAGTAGGAGAGATTGGAGACTATTTCCATCTTAGGTGACCTCATAGGTGAGCCACATGAGATGATAGAGAGACCACTCAGACATAAGTTGAGATGGACACAAGACATGATAGCTAGGTTTGAGCTGAGGAGGTGACCTATAGAGGAGGTGCTAAGAGGTCATGTAGACAATGAGACTGTGCTAGGTGTTCATGCAGATGGTGAGACCATATTAGCCAAGACACAAATAGGTAAGAAAAGATGGTTAAATTATTAATTTAAGTTTTTATTTGGAAGTAGAGGTAGATAGATATTTTGAGATATAATAGTGATCTAATATCCATCTAGTGTGATTTCATGGATATATATGAGGATGAAGAGGAGAGATGGGGGTCCATAGTGAGGGGAGAAATCTATGACATCTTGAACAAGACTCTGCAACCATACGACCCCATGACACTAGAGGATATGAGTATACCATCTACCATAGCTTAGGTGAGTGAGTTCAGATTAGTTAGAGAGGAAGTGAGGTAGATATAGGTGTAGAGAGAGGATGTATCCACTAGTAGTGATGGGTGTAGGGGATATACAAACATGATTGGCCCTAGCAGATGAGAAAGTTGTGCACTTGGCTATAGTGGTATAGATGATAGAGATTCAAACCCATCTAACAGAGTCATAAGTGTAGGTAATACACCTACAGGGACAAGTAGAGGGGTTGAGATCTCATATGGCCTCCTTATAGTGTACTATTTAGAGGAGTCATACTGAGGCCTTAGTAAGCAATGTGGCTAGGCCATGAGATAGATAAGATGGGGCCCAACCATAGAGTTGGAACATTGTAGATTGTTGTATATGTTGTATTTAAACTTATGATATATATATATATATATATATATATATATATATATATATATATATATATAGATCATTTTAGCATATTATTGTTGGATGTGTACGTTGTCATTATGATGGTTGTGTTTGTTCATTGTGGTTGAGGTTGTGGATACTTAGGATATATTTATTTCTAGCACATGTATTTATATTTATTGTATATGCTATAGGAAATATATGTGATGTGGTTTGTTTTCTAGCATTATGAAAAACACATGCATGGTTTAAAATAAAAAGGCAAAAAGGACTTCGTAAAATATAATCAATCAAGCAAATGTACTACACACTATTTCAAGCTGGGAAAACTGTAATAACAAGAAATGACTAAGTATAAATAACTGAGAAATGGTAAAAATGAGATGGTAAAAAAGGATTTGTTTTTAAACCAAAGTGAAAGATTTTTTCACCAAATTAAAATAAGTAAAATCATACTAATTCATGTTAGGAAGTATGAAAAATAAAGTAATAAAATGGAAGCTATGTAAAAGGGAACAAACAATATAAAAAATGAATTAAGTCAATCAATCATACTAAATTATGCTGGGAAGTATAAAATAAAAATAAAATTGGAAAAAGATTAGTCTTAAATTGATCACACTAGTTCAAGTTGGGAAGTATGAAAAATTCAAGAAATGGTTGTAATATTACATGCACTTAGAAAATAGGAAGATAAAAAGTTGAAATAAAAATGAATTAAGCATAAAACATACTAAATAGAGATGGGAAGCATGTAAAATGACATGTAAATTCATAATTGATCGAATCTTATCTCAAATTTGACACGTAATTTGGATGGTGACTTGGGTATTGAAAATTTTTGTGAGGAGGGCCAGGTTCTATCCATGGTCTTACACTGCAACTTGATAAAGAGAACACAAATAGGGTGGAATAAATAGGATAAATCAGGTAATCAAGGATGTGGGAAATAGGAAGGAAAATATGGTAATTTGTGAAGATGATTAGGTCCTATCCACGGTCTTACAAAGCAACTCATAAATGAAATCCCAAGGGGAGTGATCAGTAGACAAAATAATATTTCTCAAGAGGAAATATAAGGGATATAAGGAATGAAAAAGGGAGTGTAAAAATAAAGAATTAGGTGTCTTATGAGAAGACCTTAGGAGACAAGAGGCATACTAAGGACATGAGAATACACTAAGTGACTAGTGGTCATTTATGTACAAAGGAAACCTATTTGCTACAGACACAAAGATTTTTAGGCAAATAGGTGTGCTACTAAGATTAACTAATGAAGTTAGATTATTATAAGAAAAATAAAAATGGACCTAACTTCCCATCATGTCTTCCCTATTCTTCAAGACCCCTTACAGAGTCATTGATCTACTATGAAGATTGGGTACTTGCATGAGAAAGTAGCTATTACTAAAAGATTTTTTTATTCTCCTCTTCTAGTCTACTAGCCTACCACACCCCAAAGGACCTCGACTCTACTGCGAGGCCAAATATGGAGTTTGAGCTTTGATTAGAAGGGAATGTGATTTGAATCACATCTTTTAATGTGATTGGAATTTTAAGAATATTTTTGCCTTTTGATATCATGCCTTTTGCTTAAATGATTTGGATTTTAACTTTCTTGATGGATTTTTAAGATTCTTCCTCCATTTGGATTTAGAATGACCAATCATGAGAGAGATAGTGACACACACAAATGATTTATAGGCTAAGTATAAAGGAAGTTAAGTAACCAAAGATAAATATTGACTAGGACACTTAGGCTTGATAATGAACTAACATGTGATCTCAAGTCTCAACTATGTATATGCTTAGTTTGTGGAAAAATGAAGAGGGAAAAAGGAGATCCAAAGTGGACCAGTAAAAGGAGATAGTAATGAGATAGATTGTTTGCTAACTGATCACATGGTAAAGGGATATAATAACAAAAGGGAACGAGGTTTGTATAACCAAGTCACCATGATAAATTATTTGTGAAAAAGAGGGATAAGAAAGAAAATTAATCATAAAGTTACAAGAAAGAGAGTTTTGAGAAAGACTCCAAGGAAAGCAATGATAAAAGACAACCATGTGTGAATATAAATGATAATATAAGCAATATATAGTATAAGTAACAAATCATGATATAAAATAAGCAAAAATTTGACACAGTGTCAAAATGATATAACAGATAGAAATAAGGTTGGAGCACATGTCCAACTCAAATGTAAATGTGAAAACACTATGCATGTGCTCATAAATACTGGTAAATCTATCCACACACATTATCTAATACATCAGATAAGTCTTTATGAAGCTGGATACACACTAATGCTAAAGTTTCACCAATATTCAATGAATACTAAGAAAATACTTCTTTTCTAATCTCCTCAACTAAAAAAGTAGGAATAATCAATGGATCATGCTGAGGAGTAAAATTAGGTAAAGGATGGTTAGGAGAATGCATGGGAGCATGATATATTGGAGATGTATGAATCATCAGTGGAGAAGAATCCATAGGTGAGGGAAGGTCCAAGGGAATCATAGGTGGAGGCACAAAAGGTGGTGAAGGGACCATAGGAGGGGATGGAGCCACTGCAGGTGGATCCATGGGAGAAGAAGGATGAGCCTTTTTGTAGGAATGACCTATGAGAGGAGTGGAAGAAGGTTCAAAAATGGCTATAAGGTGACGCTTAAGATGTTATTGAAGGATATGATAATGATTGATGTGATGGGTGCCATATAAATGCCATAAACAATATACCTCACCATATTTGTGTAAATATCTAGGAAGTACCTTCGAGGGAGGTATGACTTTGTTTGATGATGGGGAAGAAGGATGCAAGGTATCAATATATTATCTTAAATTATGACAATGGGTGAAAGAGTGATTATCTATCCATAGAAGCAACATATATGCTTATGATTGATTTTAGTAGAAACACTCATAAAAAGAGGTAAAATAAGAGTGGAAGAAGATGGAGAACACTCATTAGCCCATTTGGTAGGTAGAGGAGCCATCTTAGGCAAGGGAAGCAAACCATCACCAAAGGAAGGTGATGATGAGGAAGGAATGGAACTAAGCTCAATGGAAGGACTGATAGAACTAGAAATAAGGGTAGGCTCAACAATAGTAGAAGTAGAAACAAGATCAACTATAGTAGGAATGAGAAGAGGCTTAACTATAATAAGATCTACTAAGGGAGGAGTGGGATGTATATAAGGTCTAAGGAGAGTTTTACTAACTTCAGGGGTAAACCAACTATGAGGGCCATGGTACCTAGAAAAATGGTAAGGCCTAGTCATAACATGATCTATAAGCACAGTCTTACATGGATCCTCAAAAATTGGAGGTGTCGATGCCATCTCTAGCCTGTGATAAAGGGGAAAAATACAAAAATTAAGAACTATAAGTGAAGGAAAATGATGATATTCATGAAAAGACTCAAGTAAAGAAGAATGATAATGAAAGATCTAGATATCATGGGCATGTAAAAGACCACCTAATAATGAATCATCTAAGGAATAACCATCATCATAATTTGGAGTGTGAAGATTAGTGACACAGGTAGGGATAACCTTGTCATCTGATGAAGTATGGTGAATAAAATCCCTAGTCTTGGTCAAGACTATAGTAAAGTCATAGCAAGGAGGTTTGCAAGAATGAGGTTGCAAGGAAGAAGGAAGCTGTGAGATGAGATGAGGTTAGAGATCAAATTTTTTGATTTTTAAGTTAATATAATTGGGCTCATAATCATCAAAGTCTAAGAGGTTAGGAGGAATGTTACCAATGATCTCAGGATGCCCACTATAACCTCATGTTGAGTTAACAAGAAAGTTGAGACATTGAGACTCATGAAATGGAATGCTAAGCAAAGAATTAAGAGTAGGAATATTGAAGACATCATGATCTTGGAATGGTTAAAAATTTCAAGGGTTAGTTTGACCCTAAATATTGTAAATGGCTCCATTGTGAGAAAATTTAATGCATTGTTAGGTGGAAGAAGCAATAGCTCTCATGCGGTGAGTTGATGACCTACCTAACAAGATGTTATAAGAAAGAGGGAACTTAAATATCATCACATTTACATGGATGGTGATAGGTGGGATGGTAATGGGAAGCCACATGTAACCTAGAAAAGGCATTTGCCTTCTATCATATCCTTGGCATGTGATGTGTAGATTTGAGATTGCATTTTGATTACCCAAGAGTCTTAATAAAATCGAGAGAGACAACACATGTGCCAGAACCCTCATCAATCAATACATGCTTAACTTATATATCACTTATTTGGATGATAATAAATAAGGGAGGATCATCTGCATGAAGCAAAATCTCACCAGGAATCATAGAAGCTATGGGAAATTTAAAAAAAAGAGAAGTGTCTATAGTTTTGTCAACGTTGATAGACATTTTTTCACATTGTTATAAAATACTATCTTAAGAACCAAATAAAGCTACCTCCCATCCTACTAGGGGAGGATGAGGGACACGCATCTTGAATAATAGCTACATGAGGCTATTTATATGACGTGGGGAAGTCCTCAAAAGCTCAAGAAATGGAATCTAAGATGGGAGATTAGTGAGTTCTATAATGGGATCCCATTCATCATAACCCATAAGATTATTGTTAGATAAAGGTGTGTAATGATTAAGGAGATTATCGAAAGGAAGAGCCAAAGTACATTGATTTTTTTTGATAAGAAAGAGAAGGTTTAGAATAAGGTGGTAAACCATGTTGAGATGATGACCTAGCTGGTTCAAGTTGATTTTGAGAATTTGAAGAAGAATTATTAGTATAAGCTTGATTATCATTAGTATTGGAAGATGATGGAAGAGTGGTAGAAATAATATGGGATGTGTTATCCAAAGGAGAATCATAGATGGGATCATCAAAAGTAATAAGGTCATCTTACCCCAACTCATTTAAATGAGTTGGAGAAAATCCTAGATAACATGATATGTATTATGTGAAGGAATGTAGATAGGTTGGGAATCAATGAAAGCCACCACCCTTCACATATTAGTCATACTAACCACATTCTCTTCAAAATTTGGTTCAACAAGACTTTCTATGTTATTGGTGGAAGGGGTGGGCTTATCTTAGTTGTCTTGAATAGGTTGATGATTAGGTAAAGGATCTTTATAGATAGCCAAATAAGCATTGGATTGATTCAAATCTTGAGTTTTGTCATGTGATTTATAGTCCTTGAAAGCAATATCATAAGATTATTGATGCTTATGGATAATGAAATCATGGTCAAAATTAGGTCCAAGAAGAAAATCTATAACTAAGTTATGAAGTTGTCTATAGGTCTCATGAAAATGACCCCAACTAGCATGAAACCAACAAAAATTATTAGGATCATACTAGGATTTCATAGGATGAGTAGGGTCAAGATATCATGGAAGAGGCCTGGGTAGATGTTTAAGCAATTTAGTTGAGGATAGTGGTTTATGAACGTTGATGTTATTTGGTGAAGAAAAATGAGGATTGGTATATTTTTGAGAAGAAGGAGCTAGTTCCAAAGAAGGGTTAGGAACAACAACTTGAACATTGTGAATGGTGTCATAAGAATCAATAACACCATCATTAGTGATATTGTAGTTTTTATTCTTGAGTAATAAATGAGGACCCACAGAAGGTTGGAGTGGCTCAAATTGATGCATTAGGAAATATTGTCTTTTAGATTGGTTGATAGCTTCCTCCAAAGTGTGTGGAGAAGAGTGAGAACTTGATATTATAATTTAGGAAAGAGAGCATTTGTAAAGACATGAAAAATATTATCATCTACCATGTTATGTTCACATATGTTTGATAAAGTTTTTCATTTCTTAACAAAAGCTTGGGTAGTTTCATTTTAATTTTATTTATAATTTATGAAATGGGCCAAAGTATTTTTAGGAAGATCATTAGTTTGTAATTCTTGCACTAAAGCATTTACTAAGTCCTCCAAACTAGAAATGGAATGATGTCTATGTTTATTTTACCAATCCAAGGCATCACTCATGAGGGTTTTGGCTAGGAGTTTGGTAGTGGAAAAGGTGTTTAATTTGACCCAATCCTTGTAAAGATTTCCAAATGTTTTGAGGTGAAAGGTAGGATCAGTTGACCCATTATAATAAATTTTAGGTGTTATACCTCCTATATCAATGTTGGAAATTTGAGTAGTGAGAGGTTCATTTTGTATATGCTTGATGGTTTTATTGACTAAAGGAGGTTGAGGAATGAGATTTACTTGATAATATCAAAGATGAAGAGGGGGAACTTTATGGTTATGTGTACACCAAGTGATTGGTTCTAGATGATATTGAAGATTAATAAGGTGGTTTTGCATTCTCATCATTTGATTTGTGTTATGCACTTGAAAGGTAGTCATTTGATTGAGAGTTTATAATAAAATTTGATGTGTTTGATTAACATTATAAGCATTAGAATTGGTATTTATGCTAGTATTAGTGGCTTGGGTACCACTATTAGTGTTGATATGAACTTGAGATGAATTATGAGAATGTGAAGCACTAGTGGCAAAATTTGCTTGTGTAGCAAAAGATGGACTAGTGATTGGTTGAGAAGAAGAAACACTAGAAGCAAGATCGAATTGGTAGCAAACAATGAACTAGTGGAAGGATTAAGGATAGTGGATCTTATGAGAGGCCCACTAGATGTAGAACCTACCATGTTAGTTGAGATACTAGGCATGGAGGTAGAATAGGTTAGAGAAGAAGATGCCATGGCATAAGGAGTCAAAATTGAAGGAAGAGGTTGATAATTAAAGAAAGTGGTACCCCCAAATCTAGTGTTGAATGTAGGAGTAGGTGAATGAGGCTCTTTAGTTTGACCACTAATCATGAGGTTATAAATGGTAGAAGGATATTTTCCTTGATGTTGAGGAAATTTGGAAATAAAGAAGAGCATTTTGGGAGTATAATCTAACTCAAGTTGGTCTTCTAATGAGAAAAGAGGATTATTTTGTGAAGATGTATTAGGAGGGGTCCCATAGTTCATTGTGTGAGTGAAAATATGAACATTAATAACATCCAAAATAGGATCCCTACTCTGTCTATGGGAGACCCTATTAGTATTTGTAAAGTTCATCATGTCTGTTGACTATAACTTAGTGTCATCACCCAACAAAAAGTCCATGATGAAGGGAAAATAAGAGTGATGAGAAAGCAAAGGACAAAAAGGTGACTAAAATAGTACAGGGTTAACTAGGTTGACTTAGTATAGAAATAGGGACTGTAAAACTATATAGGGTCAACTGGGTCGATCCAGTATAGTGTATATAAGGTAGAAAAGGTGCTAGGTCAACTGGGTCGATCCATTACAATAGACAAAGAATTAAAGAAGCCTAGAAATAGATTATGAAAATGAAACAAGATAATTTTTCAATTAATGAAAATTAGTAAGTACTAAAAGGAAACATAAAGTCGATTGGATTAACACTGGCCAATCCAATTGAAACACATAAAACAAAACCTTATACTAATGCTAGCTAATGCAATATTTTGCACACATAATTGATAAAAGCGAAAGCAATCAACTTGAAAAGTAAAGAGATAACTAATTGGTCAACTTGAATGTTTATTAGATTATTAAGATATGATTTTTAATGTGATTAAAATTTAGCTATAAGCAAGGTACTAGATAGCAATCTAAGGATGGTTTCAGGTAGTTTGGGTTGAAAGGGACTGTAGTGGTAATGATACATTCTTGGTATTGGGGCCTACCCCATCACTTCACACATCACAATGATAAGTTTTTTTGGTGATTAGCTAGAATATACCATTAACCATACTTTATACTTGACCAACGTATCAAGTTAGATTTCCCCTTGGTGATGAAATTCAAGTAGGTTAGCCTTGGGTAGACAAAATGTTAAAGTGCTTTTTTATGTTTTTGTGATTTGTTCATGTGTGCATAAAATAGAAATAGTGAAACTAAATGGTTAATTGAAAACCCCTAATTAGACTATGTGAACTATTATAAACATGCAAGTAACAAGAAAATAAGTATGTGAGATAATTACTAGTAGATATGAGGTTAATTCTAACTTGAAATAAGGTATAGTATTGACACTATATGTATAAAATAGAGAATAGGGTCGACAGGGTTGAACCTAGACTATGGAAGCAAGGTCTAAAAATATACAAGGTTGGCCAAGGTTGACCTAGTTATTTTAGATAACAGACAAAACATAAAACTAGGTTGCCATGGTCGATCCAGTTGACTATGCAAGGGTAGTTTCAAAGACTGCAAACTGTGAAAAGAAAGAGACAAAAGAAAGAAATAGAGAGGTAAAAAATAACCTTAGTGGATTAGATATGAAATGAAGGAATATTACTGATGAATAACCTTGAAGTATGTTGGCAAAACCTACAAACTAGGTCGACATGATCAATCAAGCTATGTAAGAACCTACTATAGAGTGTTAAAAACATATAGGGTCAACTGGGTTGATATAATAAGATGAACTAGATGTTTGAAAGGATGGAAACCTATACTGGGTCACTTAGGTTGATCCAATTGCCTATTCCTGGAAACTTGCTCACAAAAACTAGAAAACTGGGTTGATAGAGTTAATCCAATATGATAAAAATAATGACTAAAAGAATGAAAATAAGTGAAATAAATCTTGAAAGTGTTAGTTTCATATAGATTTCACCATAATGTATGCAATCAAAAATGCACCATGTTTTTAAATCAATCCTAGCTCAGAGAAGATAAAACATACTTACACTTCCGATTGGGATCCACTAGACTCGATTAGGGGATCACTTATCATAACATATCATTCTAGGAAGGGTACCAAATACTATATTCTAACACAATCACACAACATAACTAATGGAGTCCTAAGGTTTAAATCATTCACCTATTATAATAATAAGAAAGTAAATCTAATCTAGTGCACACCAAAGCTTGTGGCACAAAGTGGGGGTTATAAGTAATAAAAAAACTAAACTAAACATGTATTAGAAGACATATACTCGTGTTAATGTGTATATAATCCTAATAAATGGGGAAAAAATACAAATGCATTATCTATCTACTCTTACAAAGGAGAAATAAATATAGTAATACTTACCTTTGAGGACAAACTTGCTGAGTCTCAATCTCTCTCTTGGCCAAGGTGTTTTGCAATAAATTGTTGTGGTATGTAAGAATAATTAAGATAAATCAGCTCTAGGCTACACAACCTATCTAAGCATCCAAAATACTTATCCACAAGATAAGATTTATATCTCTAAAGAAATTATGGAACCCTAACATTTATTCCTCAAGTAGAATGGTCAATAAGCAGATGTTCGTTCGCACTTCTTTGTTATTAATTCTTATCTTATGAAATGGTGGGAAATGAACTTGTATGTATAGGTATATATTGCCATAAATCCTCTTGGAAATGTTGACTATACAAGGTTGACCCAGTCAACCTAGTGTGTTTTCAAGGACAATTTGCTAGGTTTGAACTAGGTTGGTCAAAAGGTTAACAAGCTATGAAAGTGAAAAATACCCCTAAACTATACTGGGTCAACCTAGTGGACCTAGTACAACTGACTGACCAAAATAGAGTTAAGGCAAGGAAAAGATTGATAAGGCATGCCAACTAAGAGGAATGGGTAAGACTGAGGAGAATAATCTTAGGGTAAATGGTTTTAGGAGATAGGTGTGTAGATGGCAAGTGGTAAAAGGATTAATAATCTTACGAATCACTGATGGCTTACCCACCCCTTTCTGGGTGTACCCCTTAACTCAAGAGATTGAGACTCGATAGGTTCCTACAAGATACAAAGTGTCAGTAATCAATAAAAGTTTTAAAATATTATATGTATATAGGATGCACTAACTGGGTTGATCATGTTTCTATAGTGTTATGGGCATATCAGACCACATATAAATGATTGAACAAGAGCACACCTTTTAATATTGTGTTTGATATCAAAGCCATTCTCCTAATTAAATTCTTGTCCCTTCTCTTAAAATTGTGCATGTTTATTAATTGGATGATGAAGAGTCCTTGAAAGTGCTCCTAGATGCTATATTTTAGATAGACGAGACCCTATTTCTTACACATTAGAGTCAAGGGGTGGAGAAGCATAAATGAAAGCCATGAAATGATTTCCATTTGAATAATAAGACTTTTTCTTTAGGAATGTAGGTTTTGGTATATGACTCCAAGTTTATGTGCCACTCAATATTTCTTTGCATCCTCTAGGATGGCCCATTCATTGTTCATAGTATTCATCCCACCAACACGTACAAATTGAAGTGATTAGATGGCCAATTCCTTCTCGACCATTTCAATGGTAGTCAATTTTGGCCCTACTATTATGAGTAGTATATTCCTTAAGTAATAAGGCATATACCACTAGGTTAGTCTAGGATTTTGGTTGTTTTTAATAAAGTGTGGCATTGGTTGTGCATCCTTGATTAGTTTAGGGTCAACACTTTGATATTTGTATTTTAATTTCTTTGTAATGTCATGGAGGACCATAAAATACTTTTAGTGTGGGGTAAGAAGAGTAGAAGAAGTAAAACCTTTAGAGCACCAAGGAGATGGTCAATGGGAATGCACATGAGAAAAGGGGCACATAAGTGGAAATGTGTAAGGACAAACATGTATGTAATATGTGGCACATAATCACTAAGTTAAGTCAAGGTAAAGAAGTGAGTTTCCCACCTTTATAATGGAATTTTTAAAAAATATTTACAATTGTCATGCATTTTGGGAAAATCACAAGATGGGACAAATATATTTAATACAAGGGAAGTAGAGGTAATGGAAAATGTGCCAAGTATAAATCATGGTAATACCATTAAAGCATTAATTAGTGAAGTGATGGATGAGGTTGTGGGGAAATAAATGCGAATTACCCCTTCAAGTCTATAAAAGGTTATATACATATCATTTCACATTTTATTATTTTCAGATTCACAAAATTACAAAGCCAAAGAAATGTTATCGAGTTGTTAAAAGAACATTGTTAAGCCTCTAGATAAGTGTAAATCATCTGTTTGAGATTATTTTGAGAATTAAGGAGTGAAGAAGTTATGGCAAATAGATAGAGTGATGAAAAGGTGATTGGGTAAGTGTAGGTTTATAGAATTGAAGGTTGCATAGGTTGATGTCTACCATTAGAGGGCATTAAAGTAGGAGAGTTGAGTGGGTCAATAAAGCAATCACATATTATTTCAAGAGGATCAAAGGACTGCTCCTTAACCTTTGGGATCCTTAAAGAGTGACATGTTCAAAGAAAAAGGTTCAATATAGTGATCCCCTACTTGTAACACTAGAAGAAGAGGAATTTGAGATCATGGGTGTTTAACCAGTTTTGATTAGAGAAGAGGTCCCTAAAGAGTCTAGCATGTTCACAAAATAACTATCATAGTAGGCCAAAGACAAGGAAAACAAAGAATTGGGGATGGCACGCTGGGCCAAGAAGAAGGTTTCCATACCACCTCCACCCCTATTATTGATCAAGGAAATATAATATCTAGAACCAGTGTTACATGGAAAAATTTTGGTGTCAAATGTGCCTAATTGTAATATCTTTGACTATAACCATTTCTATCTTGGAAATGAAGTAGAATTATAGTGCGACTACTAGGTAGAGTACCAAAAAATAAGGAATGAGCTTGTATATGATTTGAGTATTTTAAATAATATTTTTTTAGATAATTAATAGATTTGATGGGATCCATACCTAATTTTAATACTGAGATTACATAACAAACTAGGCTAAAAATGCCATGTCCCAGAAGAACCAATTACATCGAATAACCACAAGGCTAGAAGCAACCAAATAACAAGCCTACCTTCCACCAAAAAGCTAGTATCAAACATCATCTGGTGGGAAAGTAATCTAAAAAATTATCTATTTTGCCTTTTTTTACCTTTTTTTTAAAATCTTTCCACATTTATTGCACAAAATTCACCACAACTAAATGTTTATCTTGATTCTATGTTTTCAAGTTTCTATTTTAAGACAATTCCTTGTTTGAGTCTAAATTTTTAGACTCATGTACTCTCTTCACTTCCCTAACTAACTGATTTAAAGGGAATTTTGAATAATTTTTGTTACCCCTATAGTAGGTGTTGGGTGAATATTTTATCACCAACTAACTGATGGGAAAAATAGGTTGTTTCAATCATAGCATAGGGAGATTGGTTGGCCAAATGTGCAAGTTTACAACATCAAAAGGGGATAAATCTCTCCTCTCATCAAGGGGAGGTTCCATATAACTATAAGGTGCTATATACTATATATATACTATAAATAACCTGAAAATAACACTCAGGGGTAGGACAACACCATCCATCTCTCTTTTTTTAGAGATGATGTTCACAAATCAAAGGAGAAATCCTAGGTGATTACTGGAGGTACTTCTCATTTTTCAAAAGTAATACTCAGTCAATAGCCAGATTCCTTCCTAGGTATTAAATGTAACATAGAACAATTCTGGTGAAAACACTGAAGGCACTTCTCTTCTTTCAGAAGTGGTCTGCAGCAAACAAAAAGAATTCTTTCTGGAAAGTAATAGTAATTAGATGCAGTAATAAGCAGAATGAGGTGTAGCACAAAGTATCCCCCTTAACTACTAAAGATTAAAATAGAAAGGATAATGGGGGCACAAAGTCATCCCAAGATCCTTTACATAGAAATAGAAAAACAAACATGCTAAACACAATTGTGGCAGCACAAAGTCTCTCCACAGTCGGCTTCATGACACCTTCCTGATTACTTCCATTAGTTCTGCTTGTTAAATTAAATGGAAAAGAATGCATTCAGGAAATAGATATAATAAAAATTTCCTCAACAACACAAGATATTCTAGCATAAAGTCTAAAAGGTCACTTTATTTCTCATTCAAATAAAGAAATATGATTAATAATCTGAGCTCAAAGTCTCAAGAAATGCCTTTCAATTTGGGAAAAGTTTTGATTCTATAAAAAAGAGATGTCTTTTGCATAAAATAAGAGATTATAATATATAACACTCCAAGAAAGACTTGGGTACTTCATTTCATAAAATGGCCCATGCTGCATTTAATGCCTTGAATGCATTTTCAGTTCTATCAAGGGGCCATGCTGAAATAGGGCATCGACCTTAACTGTGTCATGTCAATTCATCCAAAATGTCTCCTTTTGAAGTATGGGCCACCTAGTCCTTTTCTTGATATGTGCACAACTATCCACTTCACCTTTACTTGATGGAGAAAAATAGGTCGTGTTTTTGAGTGCTCGTGCTCTCTGATGTGCACCTAGTAGACTGTTTCACCTACTGGAATAACTTTTGCTCATATATTTTTGGTCTTTTTGCATCATTCCCTCTTTCCTCTCCATGTATTCTTATATTTTGTCCTTTTCTTGGTGATCTAATCTCTTGGGCTATCTTCTCACTTTCTGTTGGCTCCTTTGGCTTCTTCTTTGGTTGAAAACTAAGTTTGTTTTCAGGTTCCACGCCACATTTAAAAATCAACAGTTTTTTCATGACTTCTAAATTTGACGTCCACAAGGACATCACTGGTCACTAGTCACTTGAACCAATTTGAACCCTTTAAACCTTTGAACCATTTTGGTTCAAGGTTTAATGATTCATTCTCTTTCTTTGAATCTTTTGGTCCTTTAAACTTTTTGGATCCTTTTCTTTTCTGTTGAACTCGTTGAACCTGTGAGTCCCTTAGCTAAAAAACTAAATACTCTAGTAATGGAATGAACATTTTTTCAAGTGAATATCCCTAGTGAATACCGAAGGTGTGATCATTTTGTTCTCCATCTAGCAGAACTATGGAATTTATAGGCTGATTTCTACGGACTCTGCAGGCTTGCTTCTAAGGACTCCGCATGCTTGTTTTTATGAACTCCGCAGGCTTATTTCTACAGACTCTATAGGCTTGGTTCTATGGACTCTATAGGCTTGTTTCTCCCAACTCTTACTATAGATGGTGGCTACTATGAGATGCTACAGTGGCACGGGACCAAAATAGTTTATATGTTGTCCCAAAAAATGAGTAATAGATTTTGGGAACAACAACTGGCTCCAGTTGGGGAACTTCCATCAATTGTAAAAATAATTGAAGGGAGTAGAAACCAAAATATCCAGTGCCTTTAAGTATGCCATTGGGATATGGAGTCATGCTACCCAAAAAAGAAAGGCACCAAAAATGAAAATGAAAGCACAAAATAGAACTAAAGACTCTACAAATATACATATATACAACTGATGTCACCTGATACTTCAAGGATTGAAGTGATTCGAATGCCACCCATTGTGAGACAATAAAAATGGCATTCCATCCTAATAAAATAGTAAGAAACCATTTTATCCCTAGAATCAGTGATGGGTGAATGGAACTCTCCACTAGGAATCACATTTTTTGTGCACTCCTTTTGGTTCTCTCTTCTTGCCCCATGGCAAGATGTGGTCTCCAATTTGAAAACCATAAATCCTTGCTCTCTTGGTGAAGATTTTCTTTTCCTGACTTTGGCATGCAACAGTATGGTCCACTACCATAGCTTGTTACTCTTTTGGTCCAGTGAATCACATGATTTGATTGTCAGCATTAAACACCTGCCAATGGTTAGCTTTATTAGGCACACTTGGTTGAAAGACCAGTTTGATAGTGTAACTGTGCTCTTCAAAGTCTTTGTGAGGAACCGTGAGGGTTACAGAGACAACCAATGAATATGTATGACTATGAATCTCTCTGGGCACTGTAGATATATTGAAAGCATCAAAACTTTCAATTTGATCCTATACCAGATTGCGATAATGTCACAATATTTTTTTCTTGGTTTGACACAGGTCCCTCACATGAAAAACCACTAGTTCAACATCTCCTTTGGCATGAAGGAGCTTGACACCTCTATCTTGGGCTACTTTCAACCCAAGTAACAGAGATTCATATTTAGTAGTGTTGTTGGTGTTGCTAAATTATAACTTTTATGAAGAAGGAAAAACATCTCTTTGAGGAGATATCAACACAATCCTAGCTCCTGAGCTAGTAGAAGAATTACTGCCATCAAATTTTAGAATCCAGACTTTATCAAAAATTGCTCCTTTCTCAAAATTTCCTTCATTTAGAGGGGAGGGTCCTTCTACACCTGCACTATGCTTTATTAATTCTTCTACTGTCTCATTTGAATCAATTCCTAGATTACCACCTATAGGACTTTCATCATTGAAACATAAACATCCTCTGTAGACAAGAAAAAGTTACCCATTCTTGAAGACTCAAATAGAATTTGAGCTTCAGGTGTTGATGTCTGAGTGAAAACATATTTTTCCTCCTTTTCAAGGAGCAGCCTCTTCATAACACCATTAATAGGGATCCTCACCTTAGACAGGTCTATGCTCAATTCTCCTCCAACATCCTTGCAAAAATTTCATCCAAGAAGGATGCTGTATTAGGCTGGGATGTCAGCCACTAGGACTGTCATCTTGATTCTCTTTTCTAGAAAGGCAACAAATGCAAATTGGGCATCCTTGATTTATCCCAATAGTGACACTTGTTTATTCTCCA
The DNA here is from genome assembly GCA_037957365.1 of Torreya grandis. Classification (NCBI taxonomy): domain Eukaryota; kingdom Viridiplantae; phylum Streptophyta; class Pinopsida; order Cupressales; family Taxaceae; genus Torreya; species Torreya grandis. The sequence goes on from JARHVA010001419.1 coordinate 2,823,423, forward strand.
TGGAGAAGCATCTCTCAAATGTCTTCGTCAATGTGAGTCCAAGAGATTCTACCACTTTGGCAGGCATGACATTGTCAGATGTGCCTGAGTCTATGATGTAATTATTCAACTGGTGTCCATTTATTATTAGGGAGACATAAAATGGTTCTATCCTCCTAAGAGCAGTAGGAGGAGCAATGAAAAGATTATTCTATGTGGATGTGGGAGTCACCTTTGGAGCAACTGGTCCTAAAGGGATGGTTTTATTCTTCACACATTCCACTAACTTATCCAACTACTCAGGGTTAGATTACAGGAATTTAAATTTAGACATTTGAATTTTAGTTTTCTTGACATGGTCAACTATGTCAAATGTCTAAAATGAATTATGAATAGGGTAAGGGAGTTCATCCTTCTAGTTTTTAGGGGTGGAGGATTGATCTATGAAATTGAAGTGGAAGGTGAAGGCATACATGAGGTACTTAATTTTTTAACGATCATTGGGTCCTTTGATTGAAAAGGCAGAGTGGTCCTCGACTTAACAATTGAAATTTCTGGTTGAGAATGCTCCTCTATTTTTTTCTTATCAACTTGCTGGGCTAACTAGTTCTAGGACTAGGTGAATATAGCATATGATCCATCAACTATTTCACCTTTACTTTTGGGTTCATCCTAGTAATTTAGAAAACCAATGTTGGAGTCGCCAACTAATTCATCTTGGTCTGCTGCAAAGAGATCAGCCTCATCTTCTAGGTCAAACTCAGGTTGGAAAGAGAAATCATGTTCAGCTTCACAATAACCAACTGCTGAGTTGGCTTGTGTTACTTCAATGGCAAGCTTCCCTTGTGGGGGAGAAATATGATTTGGTTGCCCTTGATTCCTACCAGTGTTGCCTTGGTATGACTGATTGGGGAATGTCCTCCTTGGTATATCTTGGTATGAAGGAGGAGCAAACATCCCTTACACCATTTGATTTTTAAGATCTAGTAACTCATTTCCAGCTTTTGCACCATTGGATCAGTGGTTCCTATAGATGGATATTCAGAGGATGAAGAAGATCTACCTCTGTTAGGATCTCTCCTTATCTTCCCCGCCAAGATGAGATCATCTTCCACCTTAGTGGCCAAATCTTGAGTAGCAACAAGGTCTATGTGGCTAGCCTATCTCAGTAGGAAACTCACTTTTGGAAGCTAAGAATTGATGAAAAACATTTAAGGTTCTTAGCTATTGGCTGAGTAATGGTAGGAATCCTGTTCCTCAACTTGTCAAATTTTTAATGAAATCTCTCATTGGTTCATGAGGCTCTTTCTTCATTTGTGTGAGCTAGGATAACAGGGCATGCACATATTTTTTAGGCTTGAACCTAGCTTCAAATTTGGCTTTGAGGGTGTTCCAATCAGTTACAGTCTAGGCCTGTAGATGATAAAACCAGTCTGAAGTAGCACCTTACAATGTTTCTACAAACAGCCTGACTGCTACGTCCTCATACTCCACACCTATCATGCCACAAAATATGCTAAATACTGAAATATGTTCATCAAGATGATCTCTTCCATCACCAAAAAACTTGGGGAAATTCTTCCTAGAACTATGTGGTAGCTCATGTAGAGGTGGATTTAAATTGAGTGGGCCAAAAGAGTTACCATAGGGGCCTTGAACTGCCATTGTATGATTATGGAAAGGGGGAATAACAAATATGGGTGGAATAGGTATAGGAAAATCTTTTCTAGTAGAGGAAAAAGAAGCTCTACCTTGTGTTGGTAGGAGGAAGACTCCTAGTTCATTAAAGGTGAGGTTGTGGAGGAAACAGATCAAAATTGCTTTGCTGCACCAACTCAAAAATAGGGTCAATAACACCTTTGGATCTCTGGTTTGTTATATACCATGCATCTACCAGATTGTAAAGCTAAAATGGATAAGGATAGGGACTGCTTCAATTTGAAGCTTGAGGATTCAAACTGCACAAAGTGATCCCCAACAGAGTCACCAAAACTGTTAGCGTGGAGTTGGCAGAGAATTGACTTTTGAAATGAAACGCTCGATCTCCAGCATCTCAAGTTTTGAAGCTCAAAGTATATAATGGAAATGGATAAGGCTATAATGATAATGGATAAGACACATGTGATGCTTTAATTTGAATCTTGAGGCTTCAAATTGTGAAAAATTGTTGTGTCCCCAGTGGAGAAAATGGATATGGAAAAGAACTAAAACTACTCGTTCTTCCCTAGCGGAGTCACCAAAAACTGTTGGGTGAATATTTTTCCCATCAGTTAACTAGTGACAAAATATTCACCCAATAGTAGGCACTTATTCTTTAGCATAAGTGGCTTTTTTCCTCTCTTGCTATCACCCAAAACTATATCTTCTTGTGTTTTTGAATATATAAAATAGTCTTTAACCACTAGTGATGGGTTTAGTACACTCCATTTATTTGATTTGGACTTTTCTCCCTTCTTTTTCATCACTTGTGGATGCCCCTAAGGATAAGATGCATAAATATGACCTAGTACTTTAAAGTTGTGGCATATAAAAGCAATATTCTCATAATAAATAACTTAAACATGCTGAACTTTACCATCTTTTAAAATGACTTTATCTAGAACCCCTTTGCTTAAATCAATCTCTACACAAATTTTGGAATACGTGCACAATCCTGCAATAGGTCTCTCATGATAATTATTTAAGAATGACCCAAAACCATTATTTATTTCCTTATAAGCATGCAAAAAATGTAAAGGTAGATTAGGAATATGAACCCAAAGTAGCATCTTAGTGACTGAAAGAGTGAGAGGGTTGAAATCCAAAAACTAGGGAGTGATAAATAAGCTTACATTGCACAAAAACTATGGGCCTTTTGAAATACATTTTTGATAATCTTCCTGATTATAGAAGTGGAAAAAAAAACCCTTCAGATCATAGAGAAATTTCACATTGATCTAACCATGTCTCATGAACACATTTATATAAAGAAGTCAAGAAAGGCCATAGACCATTAAATCCATAGATAACTACATCCTTAGCTAGGGAATGAAAATAATCGTCCACATCCCTATTTGAAATCTCCACTGAAGGAACCTTCTTCACTTGATCAACAATATAGATTGAGGAGGAGGAGAACATTTTTACCAAATTTGGATTGGAGGCAATATTTATAACTACATCTTTAAAGGATGCAATTTTGAGATTAGATGTTTGTTTTAAACCATCCATCCCTCTCCACAATATGGAATCCATGGAAATGATCGAGTCTTTTCCTATAAAATAAGAAGAAAATGATAAAGTTTTTTAGAGTTCCTCACCTTGATTAACCAAATACTAAAAATTAGTTGGAATACCTAAAGATGCCTCTAGCCTTTGTTTCAAATCAAACACAACATCTATCCCTTTCATCCAAAAACATTTTGTTAATCCATAAAGAGAGTGCACCATTAATGGTACACTATTTGCTCAATTTTTGGAATCTTCTATTCAGGAATTTTGTCAAACACTTTACCATCATCCTCTATCATTAAGAGGTTAGCCAATCCATGTAAGTGATGTGTCATCTTCTATCTTAGATATGAACTAAAAAAATATTTGGCTATCTACCTAGCCATAAGCTTAAGAAGAATTTAAATTGCCACATCCTCTACTTCTTAATGGTTTGCATCCTCTACCAATTTCAAAATAGACATTTTTTCCCCTAGAGATGACTCCATAGATCCTCTAGCATTTTTATTATGTACTATTAGATCTTTCTTCTTGTCCCATCCATCTTACCTAGTGCTCTTTGGTAGGCATAAAAAATCTACCACCACTACCTCAACTTGCTGGGTACCATTACTAAAAATACCTAGCAATATTGTCTCCTCCTTAGAAACACCATACTTTACAAGGTCCATGATAATAACTAGTTTCATAGTCATTTGAATCTCATGTAATGTGATCATGTGATTCTTGATATACCTGGCCAAACTGGCTTCTCCTCCACCTGTGAATTCATACACTAATTTATTTCTCCCAAAAATCTTGTTAATCAATGAAGGAATTGATGAATTTTTCTCATCATCAGACAATGAAGAAGAATGATGGCTATGAATTTTTTCCTTAAGCTATGTATTATAGAGTGACTAGAAACATTCTCTTCTAGGACATGGTCCACTATGCCAAGGGTTCAAAACTTAAATACAAATCTGTCCATTTCTACTGTCCTCAATTCAACTATCATTAACCATTCATAATTCACATTTTCAATAATATTAATAATGCAATATTATTATAATTGTTTAAACTTCTCTATTTTGGTAAGTCAATAGAAGCAGTCAAGTTTTTGATTTCTCAAGTGTATGAAGACTATTTATACTTTGTTGGGCACTAGATTCACATCACACCTGAGAGGATAAATAAAGTTATAGGTTTGTAATGCTCAGGTGCTGACCTTGATTATGAATTGGAGGACCAAGAAGAGATTGAAAAGATTGAAATGATGCTTGAGTATAAAAAATAAGGCCATGCAATGCATATTACAAGTATCCAAGATCTTATCCTTCAAGTGGTCATACACATAATCATGACCAAGGTTAGAGGCATAGATATATGGAAATAGGAGGACATGGCACATCTTTATATCACCCATGAAATTACCCTGGGAGTGAAGTATAATTAGGCACAATACTTTGTTGATAAGATTATTATAAATGTAGAAAAAACCCACTGCTATCAAACCAAAAGTTTACATGGGGAACTTTTCTATTGCTACTAATTTTTGATGAGATTGGCGCACTTGAGTACACCACTAGAGAATTAAAATGGGAATACCACCCAATCACAAATCCCCTATAGAGCAGTTTAAAGTGTTCACTTGCCTTAACATGATAGCTCCCACCCACAAGATCAAAATGAAGAGATGGTATGATAGTATGAAGGAAGCCTTTGGGAATGAGTGGTGCATTCCAATAGACTTACTTGGATAGCTCGAGGACCAAACTAATTTCACAATGAAGTGACACTATTCCCTAGTATGCATTTAAAATATTCCCTCAAGAGAATTACCTAGATGGCTTAAATTACCCTATGATTTTATCACTCAGTACTTTATGAACACCATCAATATAATCTATGATGCACACCCAATTAATGTTGTTGCTGAGAAAATTAATGCAAAGACTCACACTATCTACCAATTATACATTTACCTTGAGAAGAAAGCGTACAAAGAAAGGCTAGAGTCAGATAAAAATGACATCAAGGTCCATTAGATTTTGGTTGGTAATTCTATTCATTATTTATTTTACATGTTGAAACCAAGGAAATAAGACATCAAGGAGCATAGACCATGAGAAATAAATAATCCCACTTCTGTTAGAGATAGAGAAGAAGAAGTGGAAGCAATAATGGAATGATGCCAGTACCAATGCTCTACTAGAGCAAGCAAAGCAACAAAGTATTTCCCCTACACCACCGAAGGAAAATATACTAGTAGGTTGACCCAAATGACCTTAACCAATAACACAAACTATTCCTTTATAACATGAAGCATCAAATCCTAAGGATAATGACTTAGAAGAAAATATATAAATTCTAGAGGAGACACCAGAAGAAGAAACTATTGAAGAAAAAGAAGAAGAACAAGTTACCCTGAACCCCAAAAAGACACCTTCACCCATGTAACATGAAGAAAATGCCCTTAAGGAGGTAAAATTGAAAACTAAAGATATCACTTGTGAAGAGAGGGATGGTTCAAAAATTACTATGGGAATGCATGGATTTGATATCAGGGCCAACCACCATAATTAAGATGAAGACATTGAGATACTAGAGTAAGATCCCTCTAAGGGGAAAGGGTCAGTTAACAACTCCATCTAATAAAGGCTATAAAAAATTATTCAACCATGACCCTATGCACCCAATACTAGAGGGGAGTGTCAAATAAGCACTTATTTATGTTTTCACATTTTGCATCGAAAGACTTGACTAAACAAACTTAGTGGGAATTATCATTTTACCATGATATTTATAATGAAGAACATAATTTTGAGTTACCATTAAATAGCATAATATTAGAATAGGGAGAGATAAAAATTCTAGATACCCTTTGGGTATACCCCTAGATGTTTACTATGACACATGCAAACACAACACTTTTAAAATTAACACATGAGGTAACTAGGTAGAATGCCTTATCTGAATCCAATGTTTGGTGATTCTAAAAGAAGCATGTAGAAATGGTTTCTCTATATCATAATGAGTGTGCTATGAGAACAAGCTTGAATCTGAGTTAGATAAGGTCAAACACTAGTTAGCAATAGAAATAATGGCTAAGGTTAAAACTTTAAACATATAGAAGATAATTTTGAGCCAAGAACTAGCTCTTGCAGATGGGGTGTTCCTTATTGGTGGGCAGTTGATAAATTAGAGATCCTAGTAGATTTTTTTCTAAAGAGATGCAAGGACCAGCCCAACCCCCAAAATGATCAGACTTGGGCAATAGAGTAATTCAATGAAGATATGGATGTCTACAAAATCTTATTGAATAGGGTTGGGGACACAATTCCCATCTTAGATGGGTTTTTTGAAAAGTTGATATGACTCAAATTTTTTTGGAAGTAAGGCTTTAGGTGGAAGAACTTCAATAAAAATAGTTGGCAGATAGTGCATTAGTAATAAAATACTGCATAGAGCATGCCAAAGCATTTGAATATGTGTAGGTTATAGAAACAAATAAACACTCACCACCAGGAAATAAATGCAAACTTTATGGCACTCCAAAGATAGTTTGTGACTAAGTCACCTCTCTTGAAAACATTAATAAAGATGCTTTCACATCCCTTAATATTTTGGTCATTCAAGTAGGTGATTGTCTCAAATAGCCTAAGGATATGAAGAAGCTCTAGGAGGTGGCATAGGAAATAATGTCCCAGCTACAAAATACCTTAAACCATTGGGGGGCATCAGAAAGCAAATTGAGCAAATGGGACCTGAGTTTTTTGAGGGACCTATGAATGATGCATAGTCTAGTATGGACTAATGGATTAGTGTAGGGTGATGTTAGAAACCCAATTTTGGCTAAGTAATTTTTAGGAATAAGTGACACAGAGAGACATGACATGGAAGACCATGGAAAAAAAGTCCATGGTGTAGAAGGAACAAGTCCCATGGAATAAATATGCATGTTAAATGGAGAACCCAAGAAATTAATAAAAACTTAGCATAAGACTTGGGGAGCACACAAAAATTGGATATGGTTATGGAGCAATTCATAGGGATAAAAGAGAAGAGTAAGTTAATCATGAATATAGAACCAACTAGGGGAATATAGGCACTTAGCAATGAGGATCCAACATCAAGAGAGAATATATGGATAGATAGGCCTAGGTCCATAGAAACTTAATGTAAATGAATACCATGAATTAAATGTATTGATGATCATTAGCAAGTCATCATGATTGTAATTACTTTTATAACTTTTTGGTCAGGGAAAACCAAATATAAATACCCCCATGATGTGATTTGTATTGTTGTTATTTATTTAGATGTTATTGATGAGTTTATTCAAGTTGGTTAACATTGTAACTCTAAATCATTCTATTCTTTGATATCACTTATGAATATGATAAAAGAAGCTTGTATTGACATAATACTATTGTTCAGTTATCTATTAAGTTGATGTTATTTTTTATCATTTATGCCATCTTTTTATTTTGATAATTGAGTAATGAAGTGAGCTAAGTTAGATAAAGATTGAAGAATGATTATAGTACTAGGTACATGTTGAAGTGTCCCTATATAGGAAGTTGGAGAAATACATCCTCATGTGACAAAACTAATAAGAATTGGTCCCATACTACATGATTTGAGTAAGCACATGAGAAATTGTTATTACATGAAATACAAGTGCGTTATCACATTGGAATCTTATTCACTTAGGCATGCACCTAGATAAAGTCATGCCAATTTAAAGGAAAGAATCCCAATATATATGTTTCCTTTTAATAGATAGAAGTTTCAAAATTACTTGGTTAATGAATGTATATCTCCTTGTTTGAATTATCTCTACACTTAAAAGTTAGTATGGATATAATATTATTCAAACTTGTCATTTTTACACCTTAGGTAGCCTCGACCCCATTTTCCTACCATGGATCCTTGCCCATTTTAATATGTTTCTAACCCATCCCTTTACTTACATTGATTGATTATAGTATCTGATTACTTTCTAATTAGATATTGAGTTAGGGATATTGCATTATGTTGATTCCCTAGAGGCTTTAAAACCCTTTCTCTTGACATTGTGTTGTACTTTTCCCCCTTACTAGGTTAGTGAAACCATTGGTCATATCTCAATTTTATTCAATATCAATGGGCTCTACTTGATTTACCTTATCCAATTCTATATATTTAGATAGGATAGCTGTAGGTAAATCCTAGTTCATTGCATATAGATGCATCTTTTGATGAGGATATTAGAAAGTGAGACAACAAAATGCTTGGGTGTAGATAAATGCCAAAGATAATAATATAGACATAAATGTGTATTTTAGTAATACTAATCATGAACTTATATATATGTAAGATAATTCCATATCTATATTAAGAATAAATGTAAGCATATGCCAATATAAGTTTCATGAAGGGATAAATGTGGGTATCATGCCCCCATAAGAAAATTTAGGTATAGATGTGATTAATATATCTCATAGGTAAGTTTAATATAATGATGGAAAGGATGTCCTTGTCTACATGTGATATGTCTAATAGATAACTCATAAGGACCATGCAGGTATAATGCCCCTATTGGATATATATGAGTCATGTATACCAATGTGTAAGATATAATCATGCATATAATAAGTATGACAATCATAATGTGCCAAGATGTAAATGGTGCAATATGGTCAAAGCCTATAGGTGCCCACTAAAATAGTAATGTAAGGCACATAGGTAATGTGGTTCCAAAAAATTACATATACGACCAATGATGTTTAAGTACATGTAACTATGTTGCATTACCCCTGTGGGAATGAAGGTATGTGTATATTGTTTTGCTCATGTAATGCTCAATGTATTATCATATGAAAAAAAGTTAACATACGATCACCTAAGGTGGCAAGATATAAATGATATGCTCAAAGGTGAGAGGGACAAATAATGTGTCTTAATACATGGTCCATATATGCATGAGATATATAGAATAAGACTCAATGCGATCCATTTGGGTATGTTTATTCCCCCCTATTAACTATGAAAAAATATGTCTCAAATTTAGGTGATGCACCTCTAAAAAGGCTAAGTATAGCAATGAATTACATACCAAAAAATATTAGTCATGAGTCATATGGAACCAATGTGAAATATATAAGTAAATATCGATCATAAGGTATGAGATATAAGTATTGATATAATGATTGCATGTGGAACCCATATACACACTCCAAATGTAAATGATCATCAATGTATGTATGGTCTATGTAAAATAGCACTATATATAGAAAATGGTAAGCTACAAATATGTCACTGTGTAAAATTTGCTTGTATGAAGATGCCCTCTGATTCATCTTATGTGTCTAATCAACTATATGTAACCTCATATATCTTACGTTCTCATCCATCTAAAAGTATACCATGAGAAGCATGTGTGGAAAATCATGAATATTTAACCCTGTAGCATAGGTACATAATACATGATATGTATCACATACCAAGATAAAGCAATGATTTTTTTTTCTTGCATTTTATGTATTTTTTTTTCATTTTTTCAACTTTAAAAGTGATATCACACAAGACGCTATGCACAGATATGTCACAATAATGACATATCCATGAATCACTATCAAGTATGCAAGAATGACTAATATATAGGGTAGCTCAAAGCATTAAATTCATAACCATGAACTATCTGATGCGACACACTAAGTGTGAAATATAGCAAACAATAGGAGAAGAGAACCTAAATCATCAAATGAGATAGTCACCATAGAGAGGGCTAAGAAATCCAAGAGTTACAAAGAAGTGAGGTAGTCTAGATATATTATATTTAGAGAAACTATAAATATGTAACAACAATCTCAAGTATTTGATGATGAGACATCAATAGTTATAACATGTGTAAGAATAAAAAAAAATAAGGGTCATAACATAAAATAAAGAACTTGTAATGTAAAAATTAAATTAAATATGCCATATCAATAACATATGATTCAAGATCTATAAGAATCATCACAGGTTGAATTTCTAAATTTATAATATCATCTAAATTTAAATGGTATTTAATGTAATCCATAATCCATAATTGGTTTATATTTTCACTTAGAGATAGATGGTGCTTTAAATTATCTAAACTTGTACTTCCCTCAGATATGTTCATATGTTGTAGGTTTTGAACAATGTTGTTGAATTGTTTTAGATTGGATATTGTAAGATTTTATATGATGTGATGGAGATATGTATATTAAAGCACATTCACTCACTTCATAAGCCTTTGTTTTCTTGTTGTTAGTAAATCCAAGATGGGCTCATGTAAATAAATATTCTCTTGCTATTATTATCTTTTTTTAAAAATTTATTTGGTTTATTTTTGGATTTACATATCTAAACCTTTATGTAGGTTTTTTAAAATCGAAGGAGTGGAGGATTACTTATTTTTTTTGGTTGAGTAATTTTTAAACAAGTGGTTTCAATGATTTTTTTTTTATTTGTAAGAAGTGCAATGTTGTTAAGATTGATCATAGTCTTGGGGACTATAATATTGGTGGTCAATTCATGATATCTATATATTCTACTTATGAGCAAGGAATATATATATGGGAGGTTAGTATAGTGTTAGTCTAATAAAACAAAATCAAAATAACACACTAAACACTTAGTGCCTCTAGCATAGATACTAAGGAGAGCATAGGTAACAAGCATACAATGAAAACACAACTAGAAAACAAAAGAAACTATCCTTTTACCTTCCTTGTATCTCCAAATGGCTTGTTAAAGTGGCTTGATCAACTATATGCATCAATAAATCCTTAGAAATGGAGTTCCATTTTCTCCACCTCTCCTTAGCACCTTGGCTTGGCTGGTTGGCTTATGAATTTAGCATGGTAGCACTACTTTAAAGGATTTTTACATCTATTTGAGCATAATAACTTTAAACCAAAATATCTTGTCTCTCAATAAATGAGCATTATAACTTTTTCTTATGAGAGCTTATTAGAGGTATTTTGGCATAATAACCTTGCATGAAAAAAGCTTATTGTTCAATAAGTAAGCCCTTGTATTTATAACCTCTAAAGTTAACTCTCACCCAAGGTGAGTTAAGGTTGAGTTTAAACATGAAATGAATTCAAACTAACCCTAGGTGAGTTGAGGCTAATTTCAGTTGAGTTAAAAATTTTCATGTAATTATGATTTTTAATTGATAGGCATGGATCTAAAATTAGATATTTTTAGATATTTTGGGAGAGCTTGACAACTCATAAAGGCAATGATGAAGAAGATTGATATTTTGGATTTTTGAATTTATATTTTTAGATATTCATTAATTAAAAATAGATAATTTAGCTAATCTTTTAATTTGGTTTAATTAGTTGATTCATTTTGATTATCATTTCAGCTCTTCTAAAAATTGTTCAAGTGCCCCATTTAATGGGTCCATAGGCCAATTGCCAGTTATTAGGTTGCAAGGTGACTAAGGATGAATCTATAGAGTTTTTTCTGCATATAGTATAATACTCCAAATAGGGATTCCTCAACCTTAACTCTCACCCAAGGTGAGTTAAGGTTGAGTTTAAACATGGAATGAGTTCAAACTAACCCTAGGTGAGTTGAGGCTAATTTCAGTTGAGTTAATTTTTTTTATGTAATTATGATTTTTAATTGATAGGCATGGATCTCAAATTAGATATTTTTAGATATTTTGGGAGAGCTTGACAACTCATAAAGGCAATGATGAAGAAGCTTGATATTTTGGATTTTTGAATTTATATTTTTAGATATTCATTAATTAAAAATAGATAATTTAGCTAATCTTTTAATTTGGTTTAATTAGTTGATTCATTTTGATTATCATTTCAGCTCTTCTAAAAATTGTTCAAGTGCCCCATTTAATGGGTCCATAGGCCAATTGCCAGTTATTAGGTTGCAAGGTGACTAAGGATGAATCTATAGAGTTTTTTTTTGCATATAGTATAATAATCCAAATAGGGATTCCTCAACACTATTATAATAATTAATGAGTGATGTGTAGATGAAATTAGGATGTTTAGTGATTTCTAGGCTTAATTTGCATTATTTGGTAGAAATCAGTCTGAAGTCTGGTAGAAGCCAATTGTGACTAGAATGAGGTGTCTAAATTTTTCCCCTATTTGGGAAATTGCTAAAATATATAGGCACGATAATGTATTCTTAAAAAAAGAAAAGGTAATTTATGTCTAATGCCCCAATAGGTAATGGATGAGTCGTGGATGCCCCCTCAAGGGAGTGGTTAACAAATAATGTTGGTGATCGATCCCTTGAAGAAAGAAAATGATGGGACTAAAAGTTAAAGGGGGAGGAAAAAACTGATTTTCCCATAGATGATTAGAATTAATGGCATAGTGAGATGCCCCATTTGGGAAGATAAAAATGATGATTTACCCAATGATAGTTATAATCATCAACATAGCGAGGTAAAAAGATAATGATTTTTCCAAAGGTAATTATAATCATTAACAAAATGAAATACATGACCTAGTTGGGTGGATAAAAATAATGATTTTCCAAAAGATGATTATAATCATTAGCATAATGAAAACATGCCCTAGTTGGGTGGATAAAGATAATGATTTGTCTAAAGGTGGTTATAATCATTAGCACAATGAAAACATGCCCTAGTTGGGTGGATAAAGATAAAGATTTATCCAAATGTGGTTATAATCATTAACACAATGAAATCATGACCCAATAGGGTAAGAGAATGAGAATGATTTTCCAAAAGGTGGTTATGAGCAATAACATCCAGATAAGTCAAAACACAATGATTTGCCTAAAGGTGGATATAATCATTGCACTACAATTGGAATAATATGGTAAATTTAGAAAAGATGGCTTATGAATTAAATATGTACTCATGGAGTAAGATAGTATAAAGGAGAGAGATGAATTTAGGCAACCTATTAGTATGGAGATGCATGTCCTAACTAGAAAGGAATAAAATTCATTCATGATTTAATTACTCTATATTTGGATAATGATTTAGATAGATCAGGATTTTTTCAGGTGACTAAGGAGAAGTACCATGAAATTAGTGCTTGTAATATTTCCTGAGATTTTTTTTGCTATAACACATGATGTTATTCATTGTGATATAAAACACCATGATATCTTATCTAAAATATGCGTAAGGACTAACACGTGACCAATAAATAGTCAAAAATAATACACCAATGATAAAAACTATGATGACAATGGTGATGTATGAATATGGATGGACTTAAGTATAATGCATAAGGAATTTGTTAGGATCTTAGAGTATAATTGATTACTTTTGTATAAACAACTAAACACGGAATTGAAACTAGAAGTAATAAGTAACTAGAAATCAGAAACAATAAATAATAGGAGATACAAGAAACAACCAATCTATATTAAACTCTTTCGAAAAGAAATACAATGAAGAAATCTCTCTCTCCTCACACCTCACAGACGTACAGTAATTCTCCCTCAAGAGTTTTCTCTCTCTCTCTCTCTCTCAATCAATTACAATCAACTCAATTACTGAATTGTACGTGCTATGAGGAGCTAAACCTACTATATAGTATACTACAACACTAGGGTTCATGAGCCATGCATTCACCACCCTTAGATCCACCTCTTAAATCAAAGGCTCAAATCTATTCTCCTAAAAATAACAATTCTAGGAATGCACAGAAGTTAGTGTCAGTCTGAAGATGACTGATGCCAGTCAACCCTTAACTGATGTCAGTTGGTTTTGACCGATGCCAATTACTGTGTAAGCCCAACAACCTCTACATTAGCTCATTAGTGAAAATTTTAGCTCCACAACTCAACAATCTCCCACTTGGAGATAAAAAATTGCACCTGTACCTATACAACAACATCCTCTAAACATCTCTGGCTTGTTTCTCCCTCTTCAAGTTCAATCTTGAAGACCAAAAAAAGTTGAATTAAGATTCAACTTCTCCTTTGTTATCGGCTTTTTTAACATATCAGCAGGGTTCTTATCTGTATGGATCTTTTCCAACTTTAACTGTCCATCCTCTAATACCTATCTAATGAAGTGGTACCTAAGTTGTATATGTTTGGTTCTTGAATGAAAGGCTGAATTCTTTGCCAAATGAATTGCACTTTGACTATCACTGTATAATCTACAACTCTCTTGCTCCTTTCCCAACTCTTCCATGAACTGAGTCATCCAAATCATTTTATTGCTAGCCTCTATGACTACAATGTATTCTGCCTCTGTAGTAGACAAGGCAACAACCTTTTGCAACTTTGAAATCTAGCTAACCACCGTTCCACCAATAGTGAACACATATCCTGTGGTGCTTCTCCTACCATCCAAGTCACCTGCCATATCTGAATCTACATACCCATGTAGAGAAGTGTTTGACCCTCCATAGCATAAATGCCTACTGCTGGTCCCTCTCAGATATCTAAGAATCCACTGAACTGCTTTCTAGTGTTCATTTCTTGGATTGGCCATAAACTTGCTGACAACTCCCATTGCTTGGGCAATATTTGGTCTAGTACATACCATTACATACATCAAGCTCCCAAATGCTGAAGCATATGGAACTCTACTCATGTACTCAACCTCATCATGTGATTTAGGACACTGTTCTTTTCTCAACTTGAAGTGTCTAGCCATAGGTGTGCTTACCATTTTTGCATCCTGTATATTAAACCTCTCCAACACCTTATTCACATAATCCTCTTGAGACAAAATCAAACTATAGTTTTTCCTGTCTCTCTTAATACTCATGCCAAGGATTTTATTTGCTGCTCCTAAATCTTTCATGGCAAATGTGTGAGCTAATTTTACCTTAAGCTCAATAATTTCCTACATGTGTGAACCTGCAACAAGCATATCATCTACATACAGTAACAAGATAATATAACTACCATTATCCAATCTGTTAAAATAAACACAATGGTCAGATTGGCATTTACTAAAACCATGCTCTGTCATAAACCTATCAAACCTCAAATACCATTGTCTTGGAGCTTGCTTAAGACCATATAAGCTTTTCTTCAACCTACACACAAGTTTCTCCTTACCTTTGACCTCAAAACCTTTTGGCTGATCCATATATATCTCTTCATCCAAATCTCCATAAAGAAATGCTATCTTAACATCAAGCTGCTCAAGATGCAAATCCTCAATAGTAATTAAAGACAATACAGTCTGAATAGAAGTCATCTTTACTACAGGAGAAAAAATTTCACCAAAATCAATACCTATTTTATGTGCAAATCCCTTTACTACCAACCTGGCCTTATGTCTCATTTGTACATTCTCTCCTTCCTTTAACCTATATACCCATTTGTTTTTTAGTGCTTTCTTTTCGGCTGGCAACTCAACCAAATCCCACGTATGTTTCTCTTCCAAGGAATCAATTTCTTCATTCATGCCATGCTCCCACTATTTCTTGGATTCTACCTGCATTGCCTCATCAAAAATTTCTAGTTCTCCACCATCAGTGAGCAATAAGTAGTATAAATAAGATGAATAATTAATTGGAGGTTTACTTATCCTTTCAGACCTCCTTATGGGCATTTGAGACTCATTTACAGCTTGCTATCCGCCCAAATTTTCTTTTGATAGTGACAGATCTCGATCATCTCTAATCGATGCCAGTTTGCACTCGACTGATGTCAATTCCTCCTAATCGATGCTAATTTCCACCTGACTGACGTTAGTCTCTATGTTTTTTTATGAGTAATGATTTTTACCTGCGAGCTCATTTTGGATCATAACCTCTTCCAAATCAAGATTGCCCTGCTTAGAATTATTCAGCCTCTTGAACTGATCACTGTACATCACCTTCTCATTAAAAACTACATCACGACTTCTAATAATTTTTTAGTTTCTAAATTCCACAATTGGAATCTAAAATCTCCAAAACCATAACCAATGAAAGTGCACCGCATAGATTTAGCATCCAGCTTATTTCTATTTTCTTTATCAATGTGCACAAAAGCTTCAGAACTAAAAACTCTGAGAAATAAAAGATCTACCTTTTTACTTTTCCAAGCCTCTTCTAGAATTCCACCATTTAGTGTAGTAGAAGGTCCTCTGTTAATCAGGTAAACTGTAGTATCTACAACTTTTGCCTAAAATTGTAAGGGCAAACTAACATGCAACCTCATACTCCGTGCACGCTCTATTATTATTCTATTCATCCTTTCATCAACTCCATTTTGCTGAGGTGTCCTTGGAACCATCCTTTTCCTGTGTATTCCACTCATAGAATAGTAACTATTGAATTTATTTCTATAGTAATCACCACTATTGTCAGATGTAAATCACTTCAATCTCAAACCTATTTCATTCTCAACCAAAGCTTTCCATTTCTTAAATGTGTCAAAAACATTAGATTTCCTCTTTATGCAACCCATACCTTTCTTGTAGCATCATCAATGAAAGAAACATAATATTGTGATCCTCCAATAGAAGCTACCTGAGCTAGTCCCCACATGTTTGTGTGAACAAGCTCCAACTTGTGCTTCTTCTTTGTTGACCTAGTTTTGAGAAACCTCACTTTCTTCTGTTTCCCAAAAATACAATGCTCACAAAAATCTAGATATATGCTTTTCAAATCTAAAAGCTTACCTTTTGACTTAAGAACATTCATTTCCTTCTCACCCATGTGACCAAGCCTACAGTGCCACAACTTTGCATCTACATCTGAAGTAGATAAAATAGAAGGAGAATAATCAGTAATACAAGTAGATAGATAAAGTGTACCTACTCTCTTACCTTTTTCTAATACAAGTGCACCCTTGGAAACTTTCCAAGATTTAGCTATGAGAGTTATTGTGCAACCCTCATCACCCAACTTTCCTACAGAAATTAGATTCTTCTTCAAGATGGGTACATGCATGACATGGGTACAATTTTACAAGGCTCATCATCCCCTAAATAAACTTTTCTAAAATCTCCATGGACATAATCATTGAAAAATTCTCTATTTAGGGTTGCATGGAAAGAGGCACTAGAATCTAAAACCCATGATTCTACTTTATTATCCAAATAAAATATAAGAGCATCTTGTGCAACAATACCTGTAACTTTTGATTCTTTATTACCTTCATGTTGATTTTCTTTGTAATCCTTTAACCAACAATCTTTCTTTGCATGCCCTTTCTTTCCACAATTCTAGTAGGTTATTCTTCCATTTCTGGATTTGGATCTACTTCCCATTTTTGACCTTGATTTCTCTTGCTTGCCCTTCTCTCTTTGCCTTCCCTTGCTTTCAACACTTAAAGCATTACCTAATGTTTCCCTTGTGCTTTTCTTGCAAATTTCTTCATTCAAGATTACACTAACAACATCATCAACTTTCAAGATATTTGAAGCAGATGCATTATTACTAACTGCCATTACCAAACTATGCCAACTTTCAGGTAAAGAGCATAAGATTAAGAGAGCCTTAATTTTATCATCAATAACTATTTTGACTAAATTTAACTGATTTACTATTGTATGGAAATCATTAAGATGACTAGATACAGATCCACCTTCCTACATTTGCAAATTAAATAATTGCTTCATAAGATATACCTTATTCGAAGCTGAGGGTTTTTCATATAAATTTGCCAAAGTATCCATTAACTCTATCATTGTCTTTTTCTGTGATAAGTTTGAAAACACAGAAGCTGCCAGGCTCAACCTTATAGATCTAAGAGCCTTTCTATCAAGAACATTCCATTCTTCATCTTCCATATCTGTGGGCTTCCTTGAAACCCCACCCAATGGTAAATACATATATTTTTGATACATATAATCTTCAATCTGTATCCTCCATAATTGATAATTCTTGCCATTGAATTTCTCCATTCTTAGTTTACTTTCTTCTGCCATTGCTTTGCTCCCACTCAATCAGAAACCCTTGTGAGTGAATTCTGTAATCAACAAACACTAACACGCTCTGATACTAGTTGTTAGGATCTTAGAGTACAATTGATTACTTTTGTATAAGCAACTAAACACAAAATTGAAACCAAAAGTAATAAGTAACTAGAAATCAAAAACAATAAATAATAGGAGATATAAGAAACAACCAATCTGTATTAAACTCTTCTGGAAGGAAATACAATGAAGAAATATCTCTCTCCTCACACCTCGCAGATGTACAGTAATTCTCCCTCAAGAGTTTTCTCTCTCTCTCTCTCTCTCTCTCAATCAATTACAATCAACTCAATTACTAAATTGTACATGCTATGAGGATCTAACCTTACTATATAGTATTTTACAGCACTAGGGTTCATGAGCCATGCATTCACCACCCTTATATACACCTCTTAAATCAAAGGCTCAAATTTGTTCTCCTAAAAATAACAATTCTAGAAATGCATAAAAGTCGGTGTCAGTTTGAAGATGACCAATGCCGGTCGACCCCTAACTGATGTCAGTTGGTTCTGACTGATGCTGGTTACTATGTAAGCCCAACAACCTCCACATTAGCTCATTAGTGAAGCTTTTAGCTCCACAACTCAATAGAATCACCTAATGAATGCATATAGACTAAGTCAAGACAAAATAATGAAAACAAACAAATGGGAAAACAAATAAACAAATAGAAAGACAAAAATAACAATGAACTAAAAACACAACAAAACACTAAAAAAAAAAAGAAAGACAATGAAATAAAACAACTAGAATAAAATGAACAAATACAAACAATGGTTAATCATAATATTATTGAAAATAGAAAACAAATTATTCATGCATGTGTAATAGAGGTGTTACTCTTGGTGACAAGGTGACCCCTAAACTAGATAACAATGACACATGCATAAAAACACAAGAGCAATGGAATAAGGTTACCCCTAGGATATAAGGAAGTAATGACACACAAGATGGCATACACTACCCCTAGGATATAAGAGACAATGAAACAAATAAATAAAATGGGGAAAAATATAAGAAAGGAAGGGGTAGCTAAGCTAACTCTAGATGCACTAGGTAAGTTGAAACTTCCTACATAGTTCCATGGATGTAAGGTCCAACATAAAATTTAGGCCAAATTTAGTTCTCCCAGGATATAGGATAAGATAAAATGAGGATTATAAAAAACATGATTGTGTTGTATAGGAATATGGGAATGGTCTAAAAAAATGGTGAGAGTGTTGAAATAAATGATACTCATAAAATGGTAAGAGCATAAGGCTTAAGGCCAACAAGGATGGGGATATTAAATGATAAGTGGTTACTCATGAAATAGTTAGGGGTCCCAAGATCCTTAAGACAAAGAAGTGGTCAAAAGAAAGGAAAGTGCAGTTGAGCTAACCTGAGATACCCATGCATATAAGTGCTACTTACATAGTCTGTGAGAACCTTAGGATGATGTATTTCTCTCAAAAATGAGAGGAAAAAACCAAGTTTATCTAGAAATAAAATGAATAAGGAAGATGGCCCATCCCAAATTTTTTTGATGGCTTTATATCTTACATGGAATTTCTAAGCCAATTTTCATGATTTTTTTATATCTTTTGAAAATGTTTAGGGGTTTGAAAATATATCAAATCGATCTCTAATGATGAGATACTAAATAGTCCAACTCATAAAATGGTGAGAGTGTTCAAACTTTAAATTATTTGCAAAATAATGAGAGTGTGGTAAAGGGTGAATGAGCTAACCTCAATGTTAATCAAACACTATCTACATAGTTCCATTAGGACCTCAAGTCATTGTAGTTCTACCTTACAATAGATTAATCTAAATAGGTAGCATTAAGTTTATGAATTAGAAAAATGACACAATATGGAAATAGAAATGACAAGGTGATGTGGTAATGCATGCCAAAGGTGTTGCTCTTAATTTTTCCATAGGTGGTTATAATTAGGTAATAAAAACATAAGTCAATGATACCAAGTTTCTCAAAGATGATTATAATTATTAGTACAGAGTGGGACACTGATTTGACCAAAGGTAGTTATAATCAAGAACACTCATAATGAAATGAAATAACAAATGAAGGATGCATCTGCCAAACCATTGTCACATTGGTATAAGATACTACCTATATCAAGAATACTAAATCAACTGCTAAAACTTTCATTTGAATCTAATTCCTAAAGGTGCCTAAAGAACCAATAGAAAGGAACCAAGGTCAAAGGGGTGGATAGTGAGGGTAAAAATCAACTTTGGCTTTTAGTGAAGGTATGAAAGAAATGGTATACAAGATGGTACAAGGAAGGTGATGTTATGATAAAATGGCTATAATGATAATAGGGTCACCCCCCAAGTGATAAGGTAAGGTAAATGGTAGGGTATAACATAACAACAAGATAAGGCAAATGGAAAGGTATGAAATAATAGTTATGTTGTTCATGCTGATGTAAAGATGCACATCCTGATCAACATATGCTACAACCATAATAGTTAATAATTTAAGTTGATATCCCATACCTATTTTAAATAACTGTTCTATCAAGAATGCACTATACACTTGGATTACAATAAAACTATTGTGATCTTTATTAGTCTTTGAATCTATTTCCTCCAAACTTTGAGACAAAATGTATTCATATCCTCTATAAAAAGAAGTGTAACCAAAGATGATAAATATGGATAAACAGTGGATAAAAGGTCTGATTTGGCAATGGATAGATGAAACATAATGGAATGTATACTAGTTGGGAAATAAATGAAGATCAATATTTTTTACGCACACATAATGTTTTTGATTCTGGATTTAACATAATTTTTGTTGTGGCAGGGCTGAAGACTTATGAATATGCTCTCGATAGGATCACCATATTTTTTTATTGTTTGAGCTTGAGAGTAGATACCATATAATTATGTGGTAGATTGTAATTTGTATTGATGTTATATTTAATAATGTCTTCATCAAGTAGTGAATAACTATTGTGCTCAGCTATTGGCACCTTGAAGAGGTTTTCACCAATAAATTTGTCTTGATTATCCCATAGTGCCTCTGAAAAAGTTTTGCTAAAGAGTGTTGAATTTTGACTCTGATTATCTTTTAGAACCTCAAATAAGGTTTCACTATAAGATGTTGAGTTTGGAATTTGATTTCCCCTTATTGCCTCTGAAAAGGTTTCACTAAGATATTATTCTTATTCTACATAAATATGGTCTTGGTCCCCATTATATTATTCAACTAATATGTCACTATCGATGTAGTTCAATACGGTATGATTCTATCAGTACTAATTGACACTTATGGGAGGTGGAATGCCAATATAATGGCTATGTTTATTAGTTTTAATGGCATATGAAATGGTAATGGAATGGAAAGACGTAACACAATCCTCATAGAAGATATTGGGAGAACTTATGTTGATGCTAAAGTAATCATCCTCAAAAATCATGGAAGGGTCACAAATATATTAAAATTAATCTACGCACCATGTATCATTTCATAATCCAAGAGGTTATTCTAGGGCCCCAGAGGGGGTAACCTTGTGACCTTGAACCAATAACCATCTTTCGACTAACCTAGCCTACTCTATCCCTCAAGAAAGGCATGTGTAACCAATATTGTAACAACCATGAATGTATTCTAATTATAAATTTGAGTCTAACTCAAGGGATTATGAATTCAATGTTGAGACTGATATTGATTCTACTCTTAATGCTAAATCTGATATTGGTTCAAGAATAGAACCTAACTTTAATGTTGATTCTTCATTTGGTTTATATGTTCCTACAATAATGTCATTTAATGTTTGGTAGTGGATAAGTAATGTCATGTGATGACATAATAGGCTCTTTAAGAATAGATTCATGTAAGAAGGGTTTGACATAGACTAGATCATTTAGGTGAAGCCCCTTAAAGAGAGGGAATAGTACAAGGGGTGATTCCATAGAGACTAGCTTGTCAAAGAGAGACTCCTCAATGAGGGAAAAAAGGTTAAGATATAAATTGATAGATATTGGGTTGTCAAAGGGAGGCTCTTTAAAAATAGGACAATGATCGAGATAATGATTTTCCCAAAGGTAGTTATAATCATTAAGTGAGCAAATAAGACTAGCTTGTCAGAGTGAGACTCTTCAACCAAAAGAAAATGATCAAAAGTTGATTCATCATAGGTTGAATCATAAAAAATGAGCATTTCAATAAAAACATCATGAATTGGTTGGTTTTCTTGGCCTTGGTTTTCACTTGGTTGTAAAATATCAGTTTGGAACACATATTGGTATTTAAATAATTGGTTTTGTTGGGGCTTGATGATTGACATGGATTTTATAAAGTGGGGGAAGTTATGTAATTGAGGAAGAATGAAATGTGTTTGATAATGAGCTCTTTATAAATAGGTACATCTATGAAGGGCTCAATAAAGGTTGGTTACTAGTCTAGGATAGTAACTTTGACCTGTCTAGTCATAATTACACAACCTTGTTAGGATAGCGAGCTATTAGATTTGAAAGGGCCTAAAAAGTAATGAAAGGGAATTTAAAAGCTTGGTTGATAACACAAGCCAAAGGATGAAGTCCTAGAATGGTAATGGAAGGGCATTATAGAGCTTTGTTTTTAATGTAGGTCAAAAGATGAGGTCCTATAATGGTAATGCATGAGTGTTGGGTTGAGGTCAACATACCCCCATTCCTAAAAAATGGGGACCCTTATGTTAAATTTTGAAAATTTATACCTTTAAATTAAAAATTCACTTGATTAGAGTGTCACTAGCATGTTTGTACAATGTCTTTATTTGAAGATCATCCACACCTCATTTGGTTAGCATATTTGTTCATGATTTTGGTTTAATATAATCTAAAATAACTAACATTAGAGATCTATGTTTTCTAGTTGAAAATCTAATAAAGTTCATTTGGAACAAGCAATGCCTGGGGTTTTATGATTTAATGTTAATTTGATATTTTACTATCCTTTGATCTATTGAAAGTTAAATTGAATCCATGTCTGATTAACTTAAAACCCTAATTCCAATTAACCTAGCTCAAATCCTTTGAATTGAATTTAGATTGTAGGGGAACAAAATACACAAGAAAACTTTATATTTGCTGAAGGTTTAAATTAATTTTTATACTAAGGTTTAGTCATGTTTATCAACATGACCAAACCTTAGTCTGAAAATTCATACTTGGTCCCTTTTATCTACTAGCTTGGTCTAAGTAACACATGGTCCCTTTGTAATAAACTTAGCTTAAAATCTTATTCGTAAAGTTATGATTCATGTTTATTAACACAAATAAAAAACTTTAGTATTAAGACTTTACCCTAAATTCCATGTAATTCCTGAGCATGACTAAAACATGATGTTTGTCCATAGGATCAATGATCTGTGCTTACTTGGGTGAGGTTAATCTAACAATGTGAGATGGGGTCAATAAGTCAAAGGATTTTGATCAACAATGCGTGTTCACCCTAGGGAAGATCTAATAGTGTGAGATCAATATTAAAAACTTTAGGCCATGTATTTTATTATTCATAGTGTCCCTTTTATCATGTCTCAAAACTTAGCTTAAATATTCTTAGCCTAAGGTTTTAATTCATGTTTATTAACATGAAATAAAACCATAGTATAAAAATGTTATGATAATTCCTTTATTTTATCGCGCATGAATTAAACATTTTGAATCTTCTAGGATAAATGATAGAATTTAATTGGATGGGGAAGATATGATGGTGTGAGATCAAACCATGGTCCATGATTAAATCCTAAGCATATTTTGGAGATCAATAATATGCATTAAGATGTACACAATCAAATTAATAGAGTGTAATGATTCAAGACTTTAATGAAGCCTCAGGTCCCAGGTTAAAGCTCAACCATATTTTAATATCAATGGTATATGTTTGATTGGATGACAAAGATCCAACAGTGTGAGACAAAGTTGGAATTTTTAATGAAGATTCAAGTAAATACGGGACCATTGCATAGATAGAATACATTAACTTAGTAGAAATGATAGAGTGCAGAGTGTAGAAGGCCTATAGGACTACTAAGTGGCACAACCTCAAGTCCAAGTACAAATAGTAACCAATCTCACTCAATCCCATAAATAATGATCTGATGGAGTGTGTTTGCTCACTTAAATGAGATATAATGGTGCAAAAACAATGTTGAAAAGTCAAGCCTCTACTCCCAAGTTAAAGCTTGATTGCCTTCCACATATTAATGACTCATGTTGATTCATGCAGGAAAATCTGATGGTGCAAAATTGAAGAGGATTTTTTAAAAGGAAATGGTCATTTTTAAAACATCAATGAGCAAAATGCCATGAAAGTACCATAGGGATGCCACAGAGGTGCCATAAAGACACCATATAAGTAAAAATAAATAAAACTAAAGATTTAGTGGACCCATAAAAGGTAAAGGTATAAATGCATGATGCAAATGAGATCTAATGCATGAAACTCACCATTTGAACTAGATACCTCTATTAAATAATTGATAAAACCTTCATAAAAGCCCTAGCTTGACCCTATGATCACCTTAATCAAGCTAGAGAAGTGGAAATACCATTAGTGGGAGCATAATTCAATCCAGAATAAAAGTGTGATCCACTAGTGAGCAATTTGATCGAGATTCATGACCATGGCATCTTGAAAAGGCATTTCCCAAAAAAACATGGAGCTCTATTTGACTTTAGTAGCACAAAGGTCCCAAAATTAGTTGAATTAAGAATAATATTCTTGTAACTAAGCATTATATATTTTGAAAATGGAATATTAATTTTAGGCATGTGTAGCTTTTAAAACACATTACTTATAGGTCAGTCCATTAGGGAAGGTCTAGTGTATTTTAGAACATTTGTAGAAAGGATAACTATCCTAACACTTGTAAAAATGTAATTTGATATGATTGATTGGTATACCTCCTTTGCATTTTATAAAATGAGTATTGTCAATTATAAAAAAGGGAGGGAGTTTTTGAGAGAAAACCAATTGTAACTTTTAAGAGATCAATATAAGCAAGGAATTCTACAAATTTTGTCCAATTTTGCTTTTGTCTTTTGTTATCATGGATTCTCTCTCACTTGTTTGTTTTGATTTCTAGATTTGAGTGGTTTTTATGAATTCTTGGTGTGTACCTTTAATTACAAAGTTTTTAACTTGTGCAAGTGCTAGGTTGACTAAAAGATCTTAGGTTCATTTCATTTTCTTACTCTTCTTGCATTTAGGCTAATGTTATTTGCTTACATGGGTAAATCTTTAAAGTGAACTTGGTTCTTATTTTCATTATTTCATACTCTCCTTAGAATTATTTTTGATATGTGATAGGATTTGATCTTATTATACTTCATGTTATACATTGGTTAAGTGCATGCCTGGATGATATTTAAACTTTATCATGATGTTTGGAATGAAGATCAACATCTCTTCTCTACCTTACCTTTTTATTTTTTTTAACCAAATCACTCTAACTTAATTTTCAATGTAAATATCCATCTTATATTAGTCTTTAGGTTAGTTATTGGTCATAATTCACTATTCTTAGCACAAAATACTTCATATTTTTCATAGATAAAATATTTGGCTATGGTGGTTCCCAACCACCAAATTAATATAAATTTGTGAAACATATCACATATTCTGCCTCTATTCCATCAATAGATAACAAGAGTATCACAACCTACAAATCATGCATTAAATTCTTAGGAATTTATAAATGAGAAATGTTCTTAAACACTTTAGGCACCTATGATATAAATTTAGGCATCAACAAGAGTAGCTTTTGCTGGCACTAGGAGGACCATCAATTAGATCTTTGTCAATTTGTATAAACTTTGCTAAGTGTGGTGTATTTTTATCAAATATTGGTGTAATATTTGCACTCAATTGTGTAAATATAATTAATATTTATGGTCTTAGATCAATATTTGTGCTTCTTTTAGACAAATATTGATGTTTTTCAAAGGTATATGCTTAATTGTGGTAAATATGGCTTAAGCTTTGTCAATTCAACAGGTTTGAGGTTAGTAATAGCTATTTTGATCAAATATCGATATATATTTCATAAATTTAAGTTTAACCATGTAAATATCAATCATACTTACATGTTTGGATACATATTTGAGCTAACTTAGTTAAATATTTATATCCTTTGTCATACTTTATATACATATTTGCAAAATTTGCATAATGTGTAACTTTGATCATTATTCCTTGTAAAGATAAGATTGAGACATCATATTTCAAATAGGATTCAAAGCCCACAAACTAGAATTACTAGGAATTAGGACAAGGTCACATTCAGAGATAAAATATCCCCTACTTTCATTAGAAGTTCATAGGAGAAAAAGATCTGACAAAGGTAAATGTAGACTTTCAAAGTCTCAACCAACTTTACCAATTCAAGGTGCTCCCATGTTCAATCCCTATCAAGGTATGTCTTGGCTAGGTGGATATTCAATCAATGTACTAGGTGTGATACATGACCTTCTTCATAATCTTAAAAAGTACTTACCTATTTTTATTCCTAATAGTATTGTAACTACTGAAGAACACATTAAAAGTTTTAAAGCTGATTTAAGACTATTGAATGTAACTCATGAAGATGTAGCATGTAGATTGTTCCCATTTAGTTTCAAAGATGCTACATATGATTGGTTTCTTAACCTACCTAAGAAATACATTACTAGTTGGAATGACTTTAATAATATTTTCATTGATCAATTTGGGAAAATCATTAGTCCATGCATGTTTTACCAGCAATTCACCGTAGTTGAGAGGGATTCCAATGAGACCATAAGAGCCTTTAATGTTAGGTTCCAAAAGATGTTTAGTAGGACCATAGCTCCCTATAAACTTGATGAAGCTTTATCTTTAAAAAATTCTAAGGATGTTATAGATCCCATGACCTCTGTATTCTATAAATATCTCTAGTCATAAACACATTGGCCTTGGCCTATTTTTAAGAAATGATAATCAATGATAAAATGCAACCCCAAGGTCAAATGGATTACTCCATTCCCAATATCAACCTACATTTGCCTATTCTAAATTTTATCCCTAATGCCAATCAAATACCCCTACTCTAAATCAACTTCCAGTCTTGAACTAATTTCCCTTAAGTCACACTCATCCTAGCCAAAACTTAGGATTCTTGAACAATGCTACCAATGGATCTCATCCATAAAATCAGAAAGATTTAATGCCTATAACTAATGCTACTACCCAAGTTCATAATTATAAGGCACCAAAGAATGAGAGTGACTCTATCTTGAAGATGGTCCAAAAGATTAGCATTGATTTCCTTCAGTTGAAAAAGTAAATAGGTAATACTAGAGAGAGCTTTGGTAGGAATTTATCCCTTCAAAGGTTCAATAGGCCCACTAACATGATCCAAAATGATAGTTACCACAAAAAAAGAAAAATGAGTCATCTTATAGCAATAATGTGCCTAATATAAATCTTTTTGATGTTAATTTACCTAACTACTATAGAGTTCACTGCACTTCAAAGCATGGTGAAATAGACTGTGTTGAATTTTGTATTGTTTTTGAATCCTTTCAAGAAGAGTTAGATACTTTTGAAGTTTTCCCTAATAAATATTATGATGTAGGTACATTTGGTTTTTAAAAGACATCTATATCTTCTAATTCAACACTCATGGTGGAGACATTTGATTTCCCTTTCCAAGAGGATAATGAACTTGAGGATATTCTTGAAGAGATTTATGTTTTTCAGCAATTTATGAAGAAGATCTATCCTCTAAGAAGTAGGGAACAGAAGCAACCATTGAATACTTCAATTCCTCCAGATAACTTTGACACTCCTCCTGATACTACATCAGACAATAATCTATAGCCTCTTAAGGGTAGTAATTCTAAGTATAATATCGATGCATCTAATTCTTCCAATAGGATTGGATATAATATTGTGGAGGATATGAAAAAGATTAAGGCTAACATCACATTACATGATTTAACTCAGATTACTGAGAAAAGGGATTTGTATATGGAATCCTTAAACAAGAAACTTGGTAAACCACAAAAGGCTACACATGCCAATGTAACAATACATAAAAACAAATAATATGTCCCACCCTTCTTGTTAATAGTCATAATCTTTGGTAAGAACTTGCATAATTGTTTTCTAGATTTAGGTACATCTATAAATATCATGCATGTAGGTATTTGTGAGCAACTTGGTTCAACTCCAATTAAATATGATAGAGTTGTAACTTAGTTAGATAAGTCAAGAGTAAAATTAACTGGTGAGGTGTTAAATGTTCACATGCAAATTACCTTTGAGCCAAGGATCCAATAGTTAATTGATATCCAAGTGGTGGACATCCCTGATGCTTATGGGATGCTATTGATTAGAGACTGGACTAGGAGCTTGAATGGTTATATATAAATAGATTTTTAACATATGTGGCTACCTTGGAAGGGAGTCCCCAACCAAATTTGGATAGAAAGAGAGCCTAAAATGAAGCACATGATCACTAAGTACAATACTATCAATGAAAGGATTAACATGGTATATTCTGATTTAGGAGTGTACACTCTCGAGACTTCTAAGGTATGTGACTCTAAAATTTCTCATATTGTTCATGGATTGTGGAAATTACATTTTGATGGTGCTAGGTGTAAGTCTAGATCTAGAGTAGGAATTTTTATAACTAACCTTGTTGGTAAAGAATATCATGCTTCTTATAGAATTCAATTTCCTTGCATTAATATTCTTGTAGAATATGAAGCTTTAATATTAGGGTTGTAATTTAATGTCAAGTATAAAGTCAAGGAACTAATAGTATATGGTAACTCATAGCTAGTAGTTCACCAAGTAAGAATTAAGTACTAATTCAAGTTGTCATATCTCAAAAGATATAAATTTAGTGTCTAGGAGTTGATTGAATCTTTTGATGCTTTTTACATTATTTCCATCCCTAGGAAAGAAAATAAGGTTGCTGATGAGATTGCCTTAGCTATAGCCAATATCATACCAAACCAAGATTCCCCTAGCCTTAGTATTGAGTTGGTTCCATGCCCTTCAATCCTTGATAATGTAAACCATCTGCATGTGTTTAGTGATGACCAAAAGATCCTAGTCTTCATGACTAGCTCAGGAGCATTTGAAGCTCATGTCATAGATGAGGTTAATGAAAACACATTTCATGATGATGGAAAACTTGATGTCAAGGTCATTCAATTGAATGACAATAAAATCCCCAAAGGCATGATTACCTTAGAAAGACTATTTGATCAAGACAGACTAGTCAAGACCATTAAATTTTTCAAAGTAAGTGGGAAAGACTATAATGCAATCGATCTTGGACATCAAGGTCAACCTCAGCTGGTTAATATTAGTACATGTACAAGCATTGAGTCTAAAATAGTAAAATAATTGATAACTAAGTAGAAAGATGTCATATATTGGTCTTATGATGACTTAAAGATCTTTGATCCAAAAGTCATAACACATACCATACCTTTATAAGAAAACTGCAAACCTTTCAGACAAAAGTAGAGGCCTATCAAAGCTATCTTAAAACCACTGATATATAAAGAGGTTAGTAAGTTATTAGATTCCAAGATTGTGTTTCCCATTAGGCACTCCACTTGGGTAGCTAACTTAGTACCTTTTAGGAAGAAAAATAGTGAAATTAGATTGTGCATAGATTTTAGGAATTTGAATAGATCATCTAAAAAGGATAACTATCCTTTACCTTCTATAGACCAAGTTATTTAGATTATCTTTGGTTCTACTATGATGCAATTTCTTGATGGTTTTTTAGGATATAACTAGGTGTTGGTAAATAAATAAGATAGGATGAAGACTGCATTTACCACTAAGTGGGGAACCTTTTCCTACAAAAGAATGCCTTTTGGGCTTATAAATGTAAGAGCCACTTTCCAAAGGGATATGGATCATGATTTCCAAGGTCTCATAGGTAAGTGCATTATCATATACATGGATGATTTGATTGTCTTTTCTAAAAATAAGGAGGACCACATTATGCACCTACAATAGGTATTTGAAAGATGTAGAAGGTATGGGATATATCTCAACCCAAAGAAAATTATTTTATATGTTACTGAGAGAAAACTATTAGGACATGTTATTACTAAGGAGGGAATCTCTATAGACCCTGATAGATTAGATGCAATATCCAAGACAGAGCCCCATAATATTAGAAAGGAATTGAAGTTGTTCTTTGGTAAAATAAACTTTATAAGAAAGTTCATTTTTGGTTTTGCAGAAATTGTAAAGCCATTAAATGACATGCTGAAGAAGGATGTCAAGATCACATGGAATGAGGAGACCAAGAAAACTTTCAAAGACATCAAGGAAGAAATTGAAAAATCCCTAGTTATGATAAGTCTAGACTTTTTAAAATATTTTTATCCTTATTATTTTGCTTCTGATCATACAATAAATTTAGTTCCTACTCAAAAAATAGATGGATGTGATCATCCTATTGCTTTCATGAGCACTAATTTTAAAATTTTTGAGTTTAACTATTGTTTGATTGATAAGAAATAATGTGCATTAGTTAAGGTATTAAAAAAGTTTAGGCATAATATTCTTAGGAATAAAGTGCATGCAATTCTACTAGACCCTACCATTAAGTTCATGCTAAGTCAAAATGAATTTGGAGAAGGAGAGGTAAGTGGATGTCTATGCTTTAGGAATATGATATTGAGATGAAGATTTCTAAGCTAGTAAGGTTAAAAGGTTTAATTCAATTGATTTCCAATACTAACCCCAAGATAAGTATTATGCAGTTTGACCAACAAAATTTTCAACCCAATGATTGGTATGATCCCATTGTCCATTTGATAATCAATGGTTATTGTCCTACAAGGTTAAGTATAGAGAAAAAGAGATCTCTAAGGCTCAAGGCATACCATTACCTAATTAAGGATGGAGTGATATACAAAAATAAATTTGAAGGAATTTACGTAAGGTGTGTGTCCAAGGAAGAGGTAGTTGAGGTCTTGAACACTTTCCATGAGAAGCTAGAAAGTGGACATCCATTTAGAAGGACCACATCCCACAAGATCCTTAGAGTGGGTTATTAATGGTCTAGAATCTTCAAACATGCTCATAAACATGTGAGAGATTGCCACTCATGTCAAGTCTTCAGTAATAAAGAGCCCAAGGCAACCATGCCATTGCAACCAATTATGGTGGATAAACATTTTGCTCAGTGGGGACTAGATTTTATGGGGGTAATCAACCTCAATTCCTTAAATGGTAACAAGTATGTGCTCATTAAAATTGACTACTGCACAAGATGGACTAAAGTAGTGGCAACCAAATAGTGTAGAATTAAAGAAGTGATCAAATTATTAGAATAAAACATATGCACCAGATTAGAACACTAGTCTCTCTAGTCTGTGATAATAGATCTGCTTTTATATCCATTGAGATGAATGAATGGGCATATGATAAAAATTTTGTTCTCAAGTCCTCATCAAAAAATTATCCTCAAGGTAATGGATTATTTGAATCAATTAATAAGAACTTTATGAAGGTAATAAAGAAGTTTGCAGTTGACAAACCTATAATATGGCACACACTACTTAAGTATGCCCTTTGGGAAGATAAAACTAGACTCAAGCAAGCTCTAAAAGCATCCCCATTATTATTGGTATATGATCAATATCCTATATTACCTATCACTTTAAAACTACCAACATATAGGTTCATGCAAGAGTACATGGAAGAGGATCAAGAATTTTCAAATTAAAGGTTGTTGGAAATTAATCAAATGGAATATGCAAGAGAAGAGGCTTTTGCAAATTTTAGTAGGCACCAAACCACAATGAAAAGGTGGTTTGATAAGCATTCAAAGATAAAGGTGTTCAAGCAAGAAGACTTAGTTCTTATTTGGGATAAGGCATCTAAGACTAAGGGTAAACATAATAAGTTCAAAAATTTGTGGATTGGTCCCTATCAAATTGCAAAAACATTTAGAGAAAACACCTTCAAACTAAAATACTTACAAAAAGAAGAGTTCACACTACCCACCAATGGATAGTACCTTAAGCACTACTTATCTATTGCTCCACTTGGACTCTTTATGGAATAAACTATAAGACTAGTTATAATTAGTGTATGTAGGATAGATTAGTTTCTTTATATTATTTCCTTCTAGTCCCTTGTTTTCACATAGTGTTTGAATATGTTAATTTGCTTACTTCCTTTGATTTCTATTTGTTTGCATTGTGTTTGGTGTGTTTGGTTTCTCTGCTTTATTCCTTACTTTTGGTAAGTCTTCTCAAGATGGCCCTCAGCTCAAAGTTCACCTAATTTCTTAGGAAGTCCATAGTTTATGAATGTAGGTATAACCCCTCAACACTAGTCAATCATGGATTTTTAAAATGTGAGTTTAATGCTATAGTTTTGGGAAATTAGTAAATACCAATGGATAAGTTAATTGTTCTTTGAGATTTTAAATCCTTTTTTTGATCTAAGCTTGATTTCAAGAAAGGGTTGCTCATGTAGAATGAAAGTTTAAACTATTAGAACATAATAATGTTTACACTTAACAAAAATTATTGCTTCGGATGAAGTTTGCAACTAAAGATGATTGTCTAAAGATCAAACATTTGACCAAATCCTTTTATTAGTATGTGTCATTTTAAGTGTCAAATTTGAGCATTTAATGACTTATATGTGTTTATTGGGAAAAGTGAAGGTAAAAATGGGTGATGTCACATGACATATGTCCTAATAAGTCTTAATCCACTATTGGTAATTGAAATTTTTAGGTTCATCAAAAGAAAAGTCAATTTTCTTAAAGAAAAGGAAGAGTTTGGCACTTATACAACCTCCTTGGGAAGTGTGCCACTTGTAAAATATTTAAATATGAAATTTTAGCTTCCTCATGCTTAGTTACATGTTTGAAATTATCTAAAATTTCTTTTATAATCCAAAATGATTCTTCTCCTTTCTTGGCTTTCTAGACACACTAAAGTGACTTGTAGGTTTATACTTGGTACAATCAACACAAGGGGTTTCAGAAAATATAATCTTAGGGGTATATTATACACTTAATTAGATTCCATTTTTTGTTTTTTTATAGATTAACGGTGGCCTGAGGTTTATGAACCATCCCTAATGAGTTGACCTTCCCAATTTGCTTACTAATCTATGTATCCTATAGGTTTTACTCTATTTTTTAAGTAATTTTGTACAATACAATTCATCATAATGGATATAAATCATGTTTAATCCATTTTATAATGTTACCCATGATTGGTTTTATGTTTTAAGTCGATTTTATAGTCTAAATATCTCACTTTGTAAGAGAGACACCATTTTGTGTTAAAACTAGATTTTCACTATTTATAGAATCTCTAGGCTTTGGTAGTCATTTATGGGATGGTTATAATTTAATTATCATGTATATAATATATTTATTCTCATAAAATTCTAAGTTCATTCCTGAAATCATACTTTATGAGAATAGAATCATAAGACAACATGTAATCAGTTGACTCTATGACTGTCATACACAGTCAAAAGGTGCCATGACACTTATTTCATGTTGCAAGGAGGATGTTGGTATCTGATTCATATGTTTTAAGGTGTGAAAAATGAATTTCATGTTTTTAATTGGAGATAAAATCACAAGAGGCCTAAAATCAATGCATATTGCTCATAGGCTGCTCACTGTCTATACCTCAGATTACCCACCTATAGGTGGCCCTAATGGAGGAGTTTTTGAGCCATTTTGGAAGAGTTGATCATAATATGGAACACTCATTGGGGTATTGAGGTGTTGAGAGAAAATTATAAATATTTTTAGGATCTAAATTGATATTTTGAGACATTAATCACTTTTAAAACATGATGTGACTGAATTCAAGCCTTTTGTCCCTAAACTAGCAAAGCATAACACTTAGCTCTTTTGAAGAGGTCTCATGACAATGCTAATTTGAGTCTTGATCACCCAAAATGAATTAAAATTGAAGAATTTATCAAGGAAAAATATGTAGAAAAATGTGATAGGTAGATGGTCAATGGAGGATAGTTTTTATGAACCCAAAGTTGTGCTTTTATGTACTAAAACTAGACAGTAATATCTATAGGGTTTCAAGTTTTGAAGGACCTTTGTGCTCCAAGTTGGTAACCCAAACCATGAAATCATGTTTAAGGAGTTAAAATTGGTTTAAGGGAGTAATTTTAATCTAAATGATACTCAAGGAGGGTGATACATTATTTTTGGGCTTCCTACATCCACTCTTAGTCTATACACATGCCTTATTAGCCTCCTACAACCAACATAAACCTCAAACTTGAAAAGTGTTTTTTTCTTAAAAGGTATGGATGCTTGAGAATATTTTATGGTTTTAATTTATTTAAATAATTATTGGTACAAAGGTTATGAAATGAGGATTTAAATTATGTGTTTATTCTCCCATTCACACCTACAAGTGTCTCATCAAGAGCTAATGTTCACCTATAGTCAAGACAGGGCACACAATGACTTTATTCTGATGCCTATTGGTATTTTAAGACTCTTAGTAAGTGACTAATAGTTCATGTATGAATATTTTAACCTTAAGGTATTCAAAGGAGATTTAAGGAGAGTCTTTAAGCATCATGAAAATTCATAAATAGAAGCAACTTCCACTTACAATAGGGTTTAGAGGCAATTTTCTTAGTCATTCAAGGGAAGACCCATTTGTGGACCCAAGGATCATATAACTAAGTAAAATGGATGAGATGTTATAAAATGATTATAATTATTTATTAAGAGTCTCTATAAATTATGACCAAGTCTCAAGGAGCTCTCATAATACCTACAAGAGGTAATTTGCACCTACAGGTAGGGGACACATAGTCTTGGATAAAGGAAAGGCTGTTAAAGGATTAAAGTGTATTTGGAAAAATAGAATGGATTAAAAGATTAAAAATGTTGTTTATAACTTAAAATATACCCTCAAATACCATTACCAATTCCTAACTCACACAAATAAACCTATAGGGGTCCTTATTAAGACAAAACACAGCCACAATGAAACTCAATTTTGATCGAGTAAAGAGAATATAAGGAGTATATGATAGGTTGTAAGGATAAGAGAAGGTTGTGATCATTATAGTATGATATTTATGGTCTCATGAAATATATAATGGCAGATAGATCAAAGGAATGAACCCTAAATCACATAAAACATAGTCATTTTCTGACTGTCATGCACATTTTACAAGCCTGCCTTGCGGTTTTATTGAGGTTGAGGGGTCTATACATGAGATAAGGGTCTAAAATTTTATGGAGGGAACATTTATGACATGAATAATTACAGAAAATATTAACCTTGGTCTAAGGAAATAGGTGAGTGGCCTCTATTTTGTCTCAGATAGAGGGCACTCCCTTTTGAGCATAAAGCCTGCATTTTGGAAGTTTAAAGATGAAAGAAGAGTCATGGAGCTGTTTGAACATGGAAATAAGGTGTATAAATTTTAATGAAACCTATTATAACATGATAAATAAAATATTAAAGAGTGTAATTCAATAGGGTACACTACACTCTTAGAGTTGTAGTCAAGCATATTGAGGCATGGTTAGCTCGAAAGGCCAAATAAGAGGCCATTTTCAATTTTAGCATGAAAGGAGTTTTATAGTGGATTTAAATATGTATATGGAAATTTTTTGATGTTTTTAGGGTGTTAAATTTTAGGATAAACCATAATGAATCCATTTTGGCTCAAAAACCCATTCAAACATGCATGAATAGAGGGGAATAAGCTCAGTAGGAGAACTTTGAATGATCACACATTTCATGATGATTTTCATGGAGAAAAGATAAGTTTATAGGAGTTATATGAGGCCCATAGTAACTAATTTGTGAAATTAATTTGAAATTTGAACATCTAAACGTTATGAATAATGCTTTTAGACCAAAAATAGGTCTAGAACCCTTGAAAACCCTTGTTAGAGACCCGATTGGGAAAGTGGAGTTTAAAAGCTAATATAATGGAAAATTATGATAATTAAACATATTGTAACTTTTATAGGACTCACTCAAGCTCCCTCACATGCTGACTAGCTATATAGACCTATACAGATGGGGGAAAAAATATGGTTTTTCTCACTATTTTATGTGTTTTGTAGGTTGTAGGAAGTTTCAAGATATGAAAATCATATGGATGGAAATATTAAGACTTAATATAACTCACCACATAAATATTATTCCTTGAAACATATCCTAAGTTTACAAACTAGGTGCTTCAACTTAGCCAGTCAAAACTGGCCTATTGGACAAACTAGTGAGAAGTGTGAAAACTCTAAGGGAAAGTCATTTTAAGGTGTATTTGATGATTATAACGCCATATATGGAATTTAAAAATGTAATTCAATACATTTTATGTATTTTCATGATAAAATAATCTCTTTTTGGAAGCTAAGTGTGTAGGGTGTATGTAATATGAATTTTCTGGATAGTAGATGATGAGGGTTCACTTTCAAAGGTTTAGAGAGGACCGAGAATGAAACCAATGCATGGAGAGGAATTTATGAGAGACTAACATTCCATTAAAATATTTAAACCTGACCCTAATTAGTTATGGGATGTTCAAATAGGCCCAAATCATGAAGGAATTTTTTTGAACAAAAATGAGGAGTTTCTTGCCACTTTTCATGAAGGTCATGCTTTGAATTGACACTTGTGCTTCCAAAACTTGAGTGGTTCATATAATATAATATTATCATGAAAAATTAACTATTTATCTCATCTTTACAAGTGTCCTTGTGACCCTTGGACTTATCCATTTCTCTCTCTCTCTCTCTCTCTCTCTCTCTCTCTCTCTCTCTCTCTCTCTCTCTCTCTCTCTCTCTCTCTCTCTCTCTCTCTCTCTCTATTTCTATAAGAACTAGCCATTTTGGCATTATATTGGATGCTCTACCTGAGTATGGAAAAGACTTGATAAAATATATACCTTTTGATTAATAATAATATTGATGTTTAAATCCTCCATGTTTTTTATTATTATGTTCATTTATAATGTCTGATTTCACATAAGTGCATACTATGGAATCATTAGCATGTTGTTTCATTCTTTCATCCTATTTGTAGTTGGAAAGCTTCTTCTTGCAGGGCATGTGAAGTGTTCAAGGAGATATCAAAGATTGAGTGAGTTTGTATTTTAATTAGCACTATAATATGCCTCTTTTCCAGTCCTATATTTTCACATTCATCCATAACCTCAAAATGTAACATTGATGTGAAAAGATGAAGATTAGAGAAGTGTTTGTTCAATTTATCCTTTGATTTCAAGTGTAATATGCATATGGTTGGATGTCATCATGTTATTTAATGTATCACCTCCATTATATTAGTTTTATTTTAGTTATCCTTCTCCATTTTCACCCTTTAAGTTTAGTAATAGTTGAAATCCAAAGTGGCACATCAAGGGAGCTATCCCTATCTAGAGATTCACCTCATTCCTTAGGATTCCCACAAGCCTAGAGGTGACTCCATTATGACACTTGTATAAGGATATATTTTAATCTACTAAAAGGGTGAAAATTCAAGTGATAATAGTTTTTGGTATGCCTAGTAGGACTCTTGGTCCAAGTAGTTGAGATATTTTTGGTGTTGTCTCTCACAATCAACCTTTTGAGGCATATATTCAAGCATCAATGGCAAATATGAAGATCTATTAGATAGATAAATATCCCAAGTTTATCCTTTGAATATTTATGGTAACATGGTTTTATTTATGTTCTTTCTTTCAATGAAATTTCATGGCTGACTTTGGTGTTGAGTTTTGTTCTTTACAAGTTGGTGAGACATTGCAAGCTTGTGCCATTCCCTATCAATATGAACAAGTCCTTGGTCAATTTTTCATGATCATTACCAGCCTCAATATAAATTTAATCATCTCCAATATTATCTTTTTCATCTCATGCATGAAGTATATTAGTCCTATAACTAGCCTCCTCAATGTTTTGCTATTCCAAGTTAATTTAGCCACTCCTCAAGCCAACCCATTTCCACCTTCAAGAAGACACTCTTAGGTTATGAGAGATATATGTTGGATCTTGATACTCAAAGGTTATATGGTATATAGGTTCATAATCATGTTATTAATAAGGTGAGATAATCTTTAGATTTATTCAAGAAAGAGTGGGCACCTATTGAGAGATCCAATTGGTAAAGGCTTACAAGTGAGACGCTAGAGGTGAGTGGTTTAGTCTCTTCCTTATAGGATAGGCTAAGAAATAATATAAGGAAGCCTCAAAAAACCTATAAAACTTCATATACACTTCCTAAAGTCCCCTATCAGCCATATTTGGCCCCTAATCATGAGCTAAATCAAGCCTATCTAAGTCATCCTTTTCTCAATCAGTTGGAGGAGAGAGTTGAAAGGATAAACCTTGTGTTTGAAGCTAATATTGATAGGTAGATTTATTTGGCTAATATGAATATGCATTAGTCCATGTTGATATAAAAACAAGTGGAGTTCAAACCCTCATTTACCTCTCACATTACATCCCCACCAACTCAAAAAGAGACCTCTAATCCTAACATCTTAAGTTGGAGTAAGATAATGGAATCATGGGGAAAGAAAGAGGAGAAAAGTCTTGATAAAAAGTGTGAAGTTGAGAAAGAGTTTGATCCTATACATAACTCTTCCACTCTTCCTTAAAAAGAGTATTCCAATCCTAATATCCTAAGATAGAGCAAGATAGTAGAGTCATGGGGTAAGAAAGAAGATAGAAGGATTATTCAAGAGTGTGAAGTGGAGAATAGAGTTCATCATTTTCAAGTCCCTCCCCACCTTCCTCAAGAAGATTAATCTATTCCATGGCAGACCTCATACACTTCTTATCCTCATGATGAGTCCTATGAAATTGAAAAAATACATTTCCAAGAGAACCTAGCCAAACAAATTGAAGAGTTGAAATCAAGGGTGAAGTTACTAAGTCAAGGTGTGATAGAAGGCTTAGAATCAAAAGAAGATCTTATGTCTAAACACACCCAATTTACCCCTCCTAAAGAAAATTTTCAAGCCCAATAAGATTGAAATGAAGTGATTGTCCCATGGAAGGAAATAAACCAAGCCATTTTAACCCAAGGTATACCTACCCTTCCTCAAGAGCTCCCAAAAGAATCCCCAACTTTGCATTCTCAATTTGATTTTGAGCTCTATGTTCCACCTCCACCAACTGGTTCCTTTTGTCCTCATCCCATCACCCTTTGCCTTGATGGACCTATGGTTTTGAAACCCCAAAAATAACAACTAGTTGAGGAAGATTCAAAATTATTACTTAAGGAAAATGCAACCCCTTGGTAGCCTTATTGGGATAGGTCACTAGAATTCAAGATGCCTAATCTTGGTACCACTAAAGAGGAGATGGAAGATCTTGCAGCCATTGACAAACAAGATCAGATTATGATATATGAGGTGAAATTTAAAATCCCTCAAGAGTTCCTAAGATATGAAGAAGAGGTGAGTTCTTATGTTGAATCTCCTTGCTTGGTTGGTGATGAAGAATGCATTCCTTGTGTTGAAGAGGAGATTTTGGAAGAGTTCCTATTGGAAACTAAGGAAGAAGATGAAGAAGCTTATATTATTTTTCCCCTTCATGATGCTGATAAAATTAAAGATGATGAATTATGGAAGAGGTTGAAGAAATTTGTAAAGAGTTTGAATCTCTCAAGGGGTCTACAACTCCTTTAGAGTTGGTTACAAGTGATGGTAAACAAGATGACATTGTCCAAAATGTCATAGATGAGCAAGTTGATATTGTCCAAAATATCA
This sequence comes from Torreya grandis, assembly GCA_037957365.1. NCBI lineage: Eukaryota > Viridiplantae > Streptophyta > Pinopsida > Cupressales > Taxaceae > Torreya > Torreya grandis. The sequence goes on from JARHVA010001419.1 coordinate 2,863,253, forward strand.
TAGATGAGCAAGATGACATTGTAAAAAATTTCATAAGTGAGAAAGAATAAATTACACATCAGATTATGGAGGTCAAGACAAACCTCTATTGGCCTTAATCTTTCAAAGAGCAAGAGATCATTCCTTTTAAGACCATGCCTACAAAGAAGATGAAAGTTGATCATGAGAAAGAAAGTGGGTAGCAACATGCAGTATGTAAATAAGGTCAAGAGGAATATGTATACATTGGAGAACTATTTTAAGTTGGAATACTTGAGAGCATGGTAATTAAAGTTCCAAGGAATAGGTCTAATCCACAAAACATCTAATCCAAGGAGAAACATGCTTTGCACCATGTTCCATCTCATGAAGAAGGTGATGCTTCAAACTTTCCCTTTGATCTAGGGTGAGGTATGTTCATTTTTAGTTGTATATAATAGGTTTTTTTATATTTATCCTAAGTAATTTGAGCACATGTGTGTGTTTTCTCTCTTTGTTGTGTGTGTCTTTACTTTGTATGTTGAGGTAGTCATTAGTTTTCTTGTCTTGGTCAAGCTAAAATTCAATGGTAAAATTTTTATTTGTTTGTCTCAGTCTCCAAATGAATCCCAATCCTAATGGACTGATAAGGCTACTGGTCTAGTTAGTATAACATACATACTACCCCTATGAGTCACCAATTTGTTGACCAAATTTAACTTTTAGGTCAAATTAGGGCACACCTAGGTAAAAAAATTGAGTTTTAATAATTTTAGGGGGATTAATATCTTGTAATGGGGTATTTTATAGGTTATTTTATACCATTAAATTTTATATTGGCCTTGGTCAATTAGTTTTTTAGTCCTTTTATCAATTTGGGTCATTTTAAGCGTCAAATTTGAGCATTTAATGCCTTATACAGGTTTATTGGGAAGTGTGAAGGTTTAAATGGTTTATGTCATATAAAATATGTACTAATAAGTCTTAATCCACTATCAGTAACTAAAATTTGTAGGTTCATCAAAAGAAAAGTCAAATTTCTTCAAGAAAAGGAAGAGTTTGGCACTTGTACGGCCTCTTTAGGAATTGTGTCACTTGGAAAATATTGAAATATGAATTTTCAGCTTCCCCATGCTTATTTATACATTTATAATGATCTAAAAGTTCCATTTATAAGCCAAAATCATTCTACTCCTTTCTTGGCTCTAAACACACTAAAGTGACTTGTAGGTTTGTACTTGGTACGGTCAGCATAAGGGGTTTTAGACAAAATTTTATTAGGGGTATATTATAAATTTATTCAGATTCCATTTTATATTTTTTTATAGAGGAATGGTGGCCTGAGGTTTATGAACCATCCCTAAGAAGTTGGCCTTCCTAATTTGCTTACTAATCCATGCACCCTATAGGTTTTTTTTCCATTTTTGGTAATTATATACAGTCTAATTGGTCATATTGGCTCCAGATCATGTTTATTCCATTTTATCATGTTTAACATGATTATTTTTATGTTTGGAGTTGATTTGATAGTCTAAATAGCTCACTTTACAAGAGAGACACCATTCTATGTTGAAAATATATTTTCACTATTTACAGAATCTCGAAGCTTTGGTAGTGATTTTAGGGGATGATTATAAGTTAATTATCATGTATATAATGTTATTTATTCTCCTAAAATTATAATTTCATCCCAAAAAGCATACTCCATGAGAATAGAATCATAAAACACCATGTAATTAGTTGACTCTATGACTATCATACATAATCAACTAGGTGCAATGACACTTATTTCATGTTATAATTAGGATGTTGGCACCTAATTCATATGTTTTAAGGTGTAAAAAATGCATTTGAGGTTTTTAATTGGAGATAAAATCATAAAATGCCTAAAATTAATGCATATTGCTCATAGGTTGCTCACTGTCTATACCTCAAATTGCCCACCTACAAGTGGCCCTAATGGAGGAGTTATTGAGTCATTTTAGAAAAGTTGATCATAATATGGAACACAGATTAGGGTCTTGAGGTGTTTATAGAACATGAAAAACCTTTTGAGGAGTTAAATTGATAGTTTGAGATAGTAATCAATTTCAAAACATGATGTGACTAAATTTAGGTCTTTTATCCATGAACTAGCAAAGTAGAACCCTTGACTCTTTTGAAGAGGTCTCATGATAATGATAATTTGAGTCTTGATCATCCCTAGTAAATTCAAATTGAATCCTCTATCAAGGATAAATTATTATAAAAATGTGATAGGTAGGTGGTAAATGGAGGATAGTTTTTGTTAGCCCAAAATTGTGTTTTTATGTACTAAAACTAGGTAGTAATATATACAAGGTTTCAAGTTTTGAAGGACCTTTGTACTCTAAGTTGGTAACCCAAACCATGTCATCATGTTGAAGGAGTTAAAATAGGTTTATTGGAGTAATTTTAATCGAAAGACAAATAAAATAGGGTGATATAATGTTTTTGGGATTCCTATATCCACTCTTAGTCCATACATAGGCCTTATTAGCCTCCTACAACCAACATAAACCTCAAACTTGAAAAGTGTCTTTTTCCTTACAAGGCATGGATGTTTGAGCATGTTTAATGGTTTGAAATGATTTAAATCATTATTTTTCCAAAGTTTATGAAAGGAGTATTGAAATTATGTGTTTATTCTCCCATTCACACCTACAGGTGTCTCATCAAGAGCTAATGTCCACCTACAGTCAAGACAGGGCAAATAGTGACCTTATTTTGATGCCTAATTAGTGTTTTGAGACTCTTATTAAGTGAATAATAGTTCATGTACTCATATTTTAAACTTAAGGGATTAAAATGAGATTAAATGAGAGTCTCTAAGCATCATGAATAGTCATAAAGAGAAGCAACTTCCACTTATAATAGGGTTTAAAGGTAGTTTTCTTATTCATTCAAGGGAAGACCCATTTGTGGACCCAAGGAGCATGTAGGGTAAGTAAAATGTATGAGAGGTTATCAAATGATTCTAATTTTTTATGAAGATTCTCTCCACATTATAACCAAGTCTTAAGGAGATCTCACAATACCTATAGGAGGTAATTTGCACCTACAGGCAAGGGACACATAGTCTTGGATAAATGAAAGGTTGTTCAAGGATTAAAGTGTATGCGGAATAATTTAATGGATTAAAAGAGTAAAAATTGTGTTTATAACCTAAAATAGACCCTAAAATACCATTCCCAATTCCTAAATCACATAAAGAAACCTACAAGGGTCTTTATTAAGGCAAAACATAGTCACAATGAAACTCAATTTTGACTGAGTAAAGAGAATATAAGGAGTATATGATAGGTTGTAAGGATAAGTGAAAGTTGTGATCCTTATAGTATTAAAATTAGGGTATAATGAAATATATTTTGGTATATAGATCAAATGAAGGAACCATCAATCACATAAAACATAGTCATTTTTTGACTGTCATGCACACAGTCCATTTTGCAAGCCTATCTTGGGGTTTTGTTGAGGTTGAGGGTTCTATATACATGATATAAAAGGATGAAATTTTGTGGAAGTAAAATTTATAACATGAATAATCCCATCAAATATTAACCTTGGTCTAAGGAAATAGGGGAGTGGCCTATATTTTGTCTCAGATAGTCCCTTTTGAGCACAAAATCTGCATTCTAGAAGTTTAAAGATGAAAGAGGAGACAGGGAGAAATTTGAACATGGAAATAAGGTGTATAAAGTTTAATGAAACCTATGAAAACATTATAAATAAAATAGGAAAGAGTGGTGTTCAACAGGGTACTACACTCCTAGAGTTGTAGTCAAGCATATTGAGGCATGGTTATGCCTAAAGGCCAAACAAGAGGCCATTTTAAATTTTAGAATGAAAGGAGATTTATAGTGGATTTAAATATGTATATGGTAACATTTTAGATGTGTTTAGGTCCTTACATTTTAGGAGAAACCATAAGGAAGCCATTTTGGCTTGAAAACACATTCAAGCATGCATGAATAGAGGAGAATATGCTTGGTAGGATAACTTTGAATGCTCTCACCTTTCATGATGATTTTCATGGATACAAAAAAAGTTTATAGGAGTTATAGGAAGCCCCTATTAACTAATTTATTTCATTATTTTTAAATTTGAACATCTAAACTTTATGAACAATGCTTTTAGACCAAAAAAAGGTCTAAAACCCTTGAAAACCCTTGCTAGAGACCTGATTGGGAAAGTGGAGTTGAAAAGATAATATAATGGAATATTATGATCATGAAACCTATTAGACATTTCATAGGAATCACTCAATATCCATCACATGCCAACTAGCTATATAGACCTATATAGATGTGGGCAAAAATAGGGTTTTTCTCACTAGTTTGTTTGTGTTGCAGGTTGTAGGAAGTTTCAAGAGATTAAAATCATATGTATTGAAATATTAAGACTTAATATAACTCAACATATCAATATTATTCCTTGAAAAAACTCCTAAGTGTCTAAACTAGGTGCTTCAACTCAGCCAGTCAAAATTGGTCTATTGGACAAGCTAGTGAGAAGTGTGAAAACTCTAAGGGAAAGTGATTTTAAGTGTATTTGATTATTATAAGTACATAAATGGAATTTAAAAATTTAATTAATTTAATTTTATGTATTTTAATGAGAAACTAATCTCTTTTTGGAAGCCAAGTGTGTAGGGTGCAGGAAAGATGAGTTTTCTGGACAACAAATGATGAGGGTTCACTTTCAAAGCTTTCTAAAGGACCAAACATGCAAAAAATTAATGAAGAGTAATGTATAAGATATTAAAATTATATTATAATCATTTAATTTCTCATAATTATTTATGGGACATTAAAATAGGCCAAAATCATGAAGGCAGTATTTTGAGCAAAAATAAGGAGTTTCTTGCCACTTTTCATGAAGTTCATACCTTGAATTGAGGCTTGTGATTCTAAACCTTGCATGGTTCATAAAATATAATATTATAATGCATAATTAACTAATTCTCTCAGATTTACAAGTGTCCTTGTGACCCTTATACTTCTATTCTTCTCTCTCTCTAGTTTTATAAGAATTAGCCATTTTGGCATTGTATTGTATGCTCCACCTGAGTATGGCACAGCCCTGATCAAATGTATACCTTTTGATAAATAGGGATATTTATGTTTACCTCCTCCATGAATATTATTATTGTTTTAATTTTTAATGTTTGATTTTGCATAAGTGAAAACTATATATTCCTTAGCATGTTGTTTCATTTTTTTATCCTATTTACAGTTGGAAAGCTTCTTTTTGCAGGGCATGTGAAGTGTTTAAGGAGATGCCAAAGATTGAGTGAGTTTTTATTTTAATTAGTTACCTCATATTCCTCTTGTATATTCCTCTTATATTTTTTCATTCATCTATAACCTCACAATGTAGCATTGATGTGAGAAGATGAAGATTGGAGAAGTGTATGTTTAGTTTGTCCTTTGATTTCAAGTGTAATATGCATATGGTTGGATGTAATCATGTTATTTAGTGTATCAGCTCCATTAGATTAGTTTTATTTTAGTTATACTTCTCCCTTTTCACCCCCAAGTTTAGTAGTAGTTGTAATCCAAAGTGGTACATCAAGGGAGCTAGCCCTATCTAGAGATATACCTCATTCCTTAGGCTACCCACAAGCCTGGAGGTGATTCCATTGTGCCACTTGGATGAGGAGATATTTTCATCTCCTCAAAGGGTGAAAATACATGTGACAACAAACATATAAATATTATATAAGTTAGTGTTAATGGTTAAAGTCATGAAATATAGAAATTGTTCCCTAAATCCTATGGTAGATAGTAAATGGAATCAAAACACACACACAACATGACTAGGTCTTGATGTTTGATCCCAATTTGACATGTGAAAGGTTTTTTTAAACTATTAGTTGATCTAAATAATGGTGAATAATCAAGTGGATTAACTAACTTAATTATTAGTCTGAACTAGAGTCTCTAAACTCTAACATATTGCTATGTTCTCCTAGAAGTCACCATTTGTTGAGGTCAACATACCCCCAGTCCTGAAAAATGAGGACCCTTGTGTTAAATTGTGTAAATTTATACCTTGAAAGTAAAAATTCACTTGATCAGAGTGTCACTAGCATATTTTCAAAGTGTCTTTATTTGAAGATCATCCACACATGGTCTGGTTAACATATTTGTTCATGCTTTTAGTTTAATATTGTCTAAAATAGATAACATTAGATCTTTGTGTTTTATAGTTTTAGATCTAATGAAGTCCATTTGGAAAAAGTAATTATTAGGGTTTTATTATTTAATGTTAATTTTATATTTTAATAGCCTTTAATTTGGTGAAAATCAAATTAAATCCATGTCTGATTAGCTTAAAAGCTTAATTCTAATTACCCAAGTTCATATCCTTTAAATTGAATTCAAATTGTAGGGTAACAAAATACATGGGAACACTTTATATTTTCTTAAGGCTTAGTTTAATTTTTATATCAAGGTTTAATCATGTTTATCAACATGACCAAACCTTAGTCTAAAAATTCATACTTGGTCCCTTTATCTACTAGCTTGGTCTAAGTAACACATGGTCCCTTTGTTATAAACTTGGCTTAAAATCTTAATACTAAAGTTTTGATTCATGTTTATTAACACAAATAAAAAACCATAGTTTTAATAATTTACCCTAAGTTCCATGTAATTCTTGAGCATGACTTAAACATTATATTTGTCTGTAGGATCAACGATATGCATTTACCTAGTGAGGTTAACCTAATGGTGCGAGATGGGGTCAATGAGTCAAAGGATTTTGATCAACAATAAGTGTTCACCCTAGAGAAGATCCAATGGTGCATGATCAATATTAAAAACTTTAGGCCATGTATTTTATTACTAATGGGGTCCCCTTTATTATGTCTCAAAACTTAGCTTAAATATTCTTAGACTAAGGTTTTAATTCATGTTTATCAACATGAAATAAAACCACAGTATAAAAAATTTATAATAATTCCTTTATTTTATTGAGCCTAACTTAAACATTTTGCATCTTAAGATCAATGGTACACATTTATTTAGATGGGGAAGATCTAATGGTGTGAGATCAAGCCATGATCTATGACTAAAGCCCAAGCATCTTTTGGAGATCAATGATATGCATTAATATGTACACAATTAGATCAATAGATCATAATGAGTAAATAATTTAATGAAGCCTTAGGTCCCAGGTTAAATCTTAACCATCTTCTAGGATCAATGGTACACATTTGATCAGATGATGAAGATCCAATGATGTGAGATAAATTTGGACTTTCTAATGAAGCTCCAAGCAAATGATAGACTACCACATGGATAAAACACATTAAATTGATAGAACTAATAGAGTATAAAGTGTAGAAGGCCCATAGGACTTCCAAGTCGCACAACCTTGGGGCCAAGTACATATAGCAACCAATTTCACTCAACCCCATGGATCATGATCTAACAGAGCATGTTTGCTTGCCCAAACAAGATATAAGGGTATGATAAAAATGTTGAAAATTCAAGCCTCTACTCCCAAGTTAAAGCTTGATCACCTTCTAAAGATCAATGGCCCACATTGCTTAATGTTGGAAAATCTGATAGTGTGAGATCAAAGAGGATTTTTTAAAAAGGCAATGGCCTTTTTTTAAACATCAATGATAAAAATATCATGAAAGTGCCATAAGGGTGCCATGGAGGTGCCACATTATTATAAAGCATCAAAACCAAAGATTTAGTGAAGCCGTAAAAGGCAAAGGTAAAAGTACATGATGAAAATGAGATATAAGGCACAAAACTCACTATTTGAACTAGCTACCACCATTAAAGCACTAATAAAACCTATAGAAAATCCTTAGTTTGACCTTGTGATCACCTTAATCAAGCTAGAGAAGTGGAACTACTATTAGTGTGAGCATAATTCAATCTGGAATGAAGTGTGATTCACTAGTGAGCAATTTGATCAAGATTCATGGCCATGGTAGCTTGAAAAGGCATTTCTCAAGAAAACATGGAGCTTTATTTGACTTTATCAACACAAAGGTCTCAAAATTAGTTGAATTAAGAATATTATTTTTATAACTAAGAATTATATATTTTGAAAATGTAATATTCTTTTTAGGCATGTGCAGCTTGTAAAGCACATTGCCTATAGGTCAATCCATTAGGCAAGTTCTAGTGTATTCTAGAATATTTGTAGAAAGGACAATTATCCTAACACTTATACAAATGTAATTTGATATGACTATTTGGTATACCTCCTTTGCATTCTATAAAAGGAGTATCATCAATTGTAAAAAGGGGAGGGAGATTTTGAGCCAAAACCAATTATAACTTTTGAGAAATCAATATAAGCAAGGAATTATACATAGTTTGTCTAAATTTGCTTGTGTCTTTTGTTATAATGGCTTCTCTCTCACTTGTTTGTTCTAATTTCTAGATTCTAATGGTTTTTATGATTTCTTGGTGTGTACTTCTAGTTACAGAGTTTTTAACTTGTGCCAATGCTATGTTGAATGAAACACCTAGGTTCATTTCATTTTCTTACTCTTCTTGCATTTAGGCTAATGTTGTTTGCTTACATAGGTAAATATTTAAAGTGAAATTGGTTCTTATTTATATTATTTCATACTCTCCTTATAAGTTTGTGTGATGTGTGATAGGATTTGAGCTTATGCTACTTTATGTTATACATTGGTTAAGTGCAATCCTAGATGATATTTGAACTTTGTCATGATGTTTGGAATGAAGATCAATAACATCTCTTCTCTGGCTTACCCTTTCTTTTACTTATTTTTAACTAGATCAATCTATATTAATTTTCATTATAAATATCCCTCTTATATTACTATTTAGGTTAGTTCTTGATCATAATTCACTATTCTTAGCACATAATACTTCATTTTTTTCATAGATCAACTAGTTGGCCATGGTGGCTCCCAACCACCAAATTAATATAAATTTTTGAAATAAATCACTTATTCTACCTCTATTATATAAATAGATAATATGATTATCACAAATTAAAACTCATGCATTTAATTCTTATGAATTTGAAATGAGAATTGTTCTTGAACACTCTAGGCACCTATGATACATATTCAGGAATCAACACATTGTGGAGCTTGGTTTCTAACATAGGCCAAAGGATGAGGGACTATAATGGTAATGAAAAGATGTTGTGAAGTTTGGTTGATATCAAAAGCCAAAGGATGAGGTCTTATAATAGTGATCCTTGGGTACTATAATGCTTGGTTGCTTATGCAAATTAAAGGAGGGTTAATGGTATAGGTAGGGGATTGGGCACTGTTATCATTAAAAGGGAAAATTTGGTATGTTAATTGGACCAAAGAAGGGCAATCACAACATATGATAATCAACATGGCTAGGTTTAATATTTATCCTCAAGAGGGGAGTCTTAGTCTATGAAAATGGTATGGGTCTAGGGTCTAGGTTTTAAAGCAACATTGGTCTAGGAATGGGTCTAAGAATGGAGCCATTCTCCAAAATTTGAACAATGATAAACTTGATATCAAATTTATCCAAGGTCTAACATCAAATGTATTACACAAATGGTCAAGGAAATGGTAAAATATGAATTACAACCTTATTAAAAGTATATCAAAAAATTCAAATTTAGGTCTAAAGATGAAAAAGGCTGACAAGTCTTTAGGAATAGGGCACAAATCTAGGTTCAAAATAACTAGGTCTAAAATGGAAGGTAAAATGCTAAGAATCTTGGAAACACAACACAAGAGCTAGATTTGGAACATGATAGGTATAATAAAAAAGGTAAAGTGATAGGTATTTTGGGAACATGACATAAAATCTAGACTTTAAAACACACTATATCTAAAAACAAATGGGAATTGCTAGGTCTTTTGGAAACAAGGCACACAAGCTATACTTGGCACAAACTAAGTCTAAAAGGCAAGATATTTAATCTAAAAAAATTGAAACACTTTGAATAAAAATAGGAATTTAGATTCAAACATAATATTTACCTATATAAAAAGACATTAGACTTTAGGCACATAGAAGATAAACCATTTCCCAAATCTAGGCACAAAAATAGTCTTTAAACTGAGCAAAGAACTAGTCTAAGTTGCACAATCCAAAAGTGAGAGATAAATGCCTAAGCCAAAATTACACAAGGCATAAGAATAAATAAATCAATGCTTGAATATGAATTTATCAAGACCAATTTTTAATTTTATTTATAAGGTTTGGTTTCTTAAATGGATAACAAGCTAGACCAAAATAGATGACATAATGATACTAAGCATAGACCAACAAGGCATACGTGATTTTGAAATTACAATTGAATATAAAGAAATAAATATTTGAAATAACATGATTAATGCAATGATGTTATCTTTCTTTAAAGTTATGACAAATGATTTATTTCAAAAAATCTAAGGCACAAGACTTGGAATGAAATGGGCAGTGTAATGACACCCATTTCAAATAAGTGACACACATACAAAAGTTTGACAAATGACTAAGGTAAAATGTGGCATCAAATGAATGACATAACATATATTTAAACAAAATAATGATGTGAAAACATGACTTGATTTGGATGTGATATGACAAATAAATATTTTTAACTCAAGATAATGCAAGTAAGAAAGGAAAAACAATAAAAACACCTAAGTGATCATCCTAATCCTAAAAATTGACAATGTGGGTTCATACTATAAAATTCCATATATATACTTGATTTTGAGACTAAATTATGTTATTAATCAAAAAATTAAAATTCACATGAAAATTAAGGGTTTTAGGCTCCTATTCTCTTAAGAGTTTGTATGGTGACATGGAATTTGAGGCTACTCGCACTGTATTAATAGTATATCTACAGAAAGTGGGGTTATCTAAACTATAAATTTTAGTTCATTCTAAATGGTCCCATATGTGTGGTTAACACTAGGGCACAACATGTCATTTGGATCCACATTAAATAGATTATTGTGAAAAGGTCATTTCATTTTCACAACCACTACATCTGCCAATTGCTCAGAGTAGTGTGAAGTCTGAGTTAAACATACATTTCAAAGTAGTCTCCTAATGAAGCTTATTTAACTACTTAAATAATCATCCCAGTCAAACTCATTTTTTATACCCCTATCATGGATTGGGATTTAATTGATGTTGGGAGATGAATTCTTGGGTCAACACTTTCATAAAAGACCCATGGGGAGGTGATGAACTCCTGCCCACAAGTGAAAATACATAATATAAATAAAGTGAAAGGACTTTAAAGTCATTTTGGGGTCACTCAAATCACTCATATTTTGGGGAGGGCCTTAGCGACTTTCCTTCCACACTTTTAGACAAAGTGACAATTATAATAAGTGAAGCATTTTTGATCACCCAAGTTACCTAAAGGGGATGAGGGAAGAACATACACATGACACTTGGCTTGCAAAACAAACACAAAATAACAATCATAAAAATGAAAACTCTTATGATTATTTAACTAGAATTTGAGTTCATTTTCTTATGGCACCAAAAAAATTGACATGAAGTTTATCCCCTTAGAATTATGTGAAAAATTTAGACAAAATGAAAAATAACTCAAGTAAAATATTTTAAAACACCAAATTTAAATGTTAGTTTGAATATTTAAAGTGTTAAAACCATCTTTTCTTGGCCTTTAGTTCCTATAAAAGATGTTAGGGGGTCTTTGTGCTTAGAACCAAAAATCAAGTGAATAGATGAATTGTGGAATTTATCTCTCAGGTTTCAAATTTTCTTCACATAGTGTAAAATCATAGAAACATAGAGCAATACCATAACTTTTCCTACAAAATGGTCACTAATTAGCACAAAACTGCTACCTATAGAATAGAGTGTTAACAAAAAAACAAAAATCATAAAACAATATCACAAAAAATAAGATAATACTTCCACTCTTAAGGTAAAATCACAACTTATCCCGTAACATAAAATTTTTAGTGCAAAAATTGTGACAGTTAAGGTAATATATCGACTTATCAATAAAAATCACTACTTATCATAAAAAATCATAACTCTTCTTATAACACCAAATGGTTAGTGAAAAAATGTGATGGTTAAGGCAATATCATGACATTTAAGGCAAAATCACTTTATAAATTCAAAATTGTGACTGTAAAGTTACAATATTGAATTACAATATTGCAATTATAGAGAGCAAAAATGTGACTATACATAGCAAAATTATAATTTCTTGTAGAATGTATGTGAGCATCCACTTTCCACTTTTTTGGTCAACAAGTTAGGATTTTGACATGAATTTTTTTAGAAAGAGGTCCTAAAATGCCAAGGGAATAACTTTGTGTGGTGTGGGTCCTATCGGGTGTGCCATCTTGTGAACAAAGAATACATATAGTGGAGGTTAGTATGGTGTTATTATAATAAAACCAAATGAAAATAACACACTAAATGTTTAAAACCTCTAGCCTAGACACTAGGGAGAACATAGGTAACATGCATATAATGAAAACACAATTATAAAACAAAATAAATCATCCTTTTACCTTCTTTGTAGCTCCAAATGGCTTGTTAAAGTGGCTTGTTTGGATATATGCATCAATAAATCTTTGTAAATGGAGCTCCATTTCTTCCACCTCTCCTTGGCACCTTGGATTGGATGGTTGGCTTATGAATTTGGCATGGTAACACTACTTGGAAGGATTTTTGTATCTATTTGAGCATAATAACTTTACACCAAAAGTGATTGTCTCTCAATAAATAAACATTATAACTTTGGCTTATGATATCTTATTATAGGTATTTTGGCACAATAACCTTACACAAAAAAATCTTGTTGATCAATAGGTAAGGCCTTGTATTTATAGCCTCCAAAGTTAACTCTCACCTAAGGTGAGTAAAGGTTGAGTGTAAACATGGAATGAGTTCAAAATAACCCTAGGTGAGTTGAGTATAACTTCAATTGAGTTAAAATTTGTCATGTAATTATGATTCTTAATTAATAGGCATGGCTCTCTATTTAGATATTTTTAGATATTTTGGGAGAGCTTGACAACTCATAAAGGCAATGATGAAGAAGTTTGATATTTTGGATTTTTGAATTTTGATTTTTATATATTCATTAATTGTAAATGGATAATTTATCTAAGATTTTAATTTGGTTTAATTAGTTGATTCATTTTGATTATAATTTTATCTCTTTTAAGAATTGTTCAAGTTCCTAGGTCCATAGGCCAAACTGCCAATTATTAGGTTGCAAGGCGATTGGGGATGAATCCATGAGAGGTTATTATTGTGTATAGCATAATACACAAAATAGGGATGTATAAACACTATTATTAGCACTTATGAATGATGTGTAGATAAAATTTGGATGTTTAGTGATTATTAGGCTTAATTTGTGATGTTTGGTAGAAATCAGTTTGAAGTCTAGTTAGAAGCTAGTTGTGGCCAAAATGGGGTGTCTACACTCCTAGTCCACATGGTGTAAATCTGATTTTAGATAATTTATCACTTATGTGATTAGGTTCATAACTTCCATATGTATCATCATCTTGGTCATGAGTATTGGCATCAGTTTCAATAGATTCACCTATAACCTAGGTATGCATTCTATCTATGGGAATAAGTTACTAAGGTGATATGAAATTTTATTAAGGTTAGGTAGGTTTTATATAAAAATATTTATAAGTTCAACATGTATAAAATATTTTAAAGGAACATAACATGTGGGAAAGGTATAGATGGAACTCTCATGTAAAATTTTTATGCACCTATATAAAGTGGAAGGCATTGAACATGAATCCATTTTATCTCTAATAAAATATAATAGTTATCTTTTTTAAATATGACTTAGCATTTCATGGGTAGAGTCTCATGTCTTAGAGTTGTGTTCAATATGATAATTTTTACGGGACTATGCAATTGATTATTGAATCCTTTGATAATTTTATATGAAGGTGAAATAAACTTATGATTAATATCTATAGCATTAATAAAGGCATTCATACAAATATTCAATATGGTGCCATTGTCCACCACGACCCTTTTAAATATTGAATGGTTTAATTGGTATTGAATGTATAAGGGTATTTTTTGATCTATTATGTCTATTAGGCATATCCCTAAGATCAAAGGAAATAAGATTCTCACTACTTTTTAAATTATTCACAAAGGAAGTAAAACAATGTAGGTTCAATGTTAATTGGAAAAGTTGCATCAAATAAAGCATCTCACAACATTTATTTAAAAATAATTAATTATTTAAGTTATCTTGCATATTTTTCAATTGATACTATAAATCATATGGATTATTGATATGAATCATATAAGGATGAGGGGAAAGATTTAAAGTGCTTTGGTCTATCCTAACTTGAGAACATTGTAATAGTAATATTTCATGCCCTACCTCTTTATATTGTCACAACATTAATCACATAGTGAATCATCATACATAAAATAATTAGAGAAGCACAACCAGATCCATTAATGGCTAGGGTATCATCCTTGAAAGGATACAACTCTATCATACTTTAATCCATAAGATAAATCTTTAATTAACAACCATGAAAACAAACCTAGGTATCCCTCAAATGCACTTTTCATAAATAAATATAACATTAGAATGTAATCTACCCATGATGAAATATAAAAACCACAAGACTATATATGAAGCATTAAATAAACATAAGCCAACATTTTAAATAATAATCCAGGTTGAAAAAAGTAAAGTCCTTGAAACAAGGCACAAGTAATGTAGAGGGTTTTTATGAAACCCTAAATCGAAAACAACAAATATGAAGAAGGAAAACCCTAGGAAACCACTAAAGATATATGCCTTCAAATCACAAGGTGTAATCACCACTTTATGAAAGGTGGGTATGATCCAAAAAGTAAAAGTGATGGAAATATAAAAAGTATTTGGTTAACAATCATAGAATAAAATACATACTTGAAAAATCCAAGAAATAACCATGAAACCTTAGGAGGAAGGTACAATCATTTATATAACAAAGGGCTAAAAAATATGATTCACCCATTTTTTATAAATGACATAGTACCATACTAGGTGAAAGTGCACTAGAGAGATAAACCATTCAATAATGTAAAACATTATATACATAACTACCATAGTGGCTAAAAAATAATAAAAAATCCAATTTAAAATTTTGAAATAAGCAAAGGAAAATACAAAATTAAAATGATTGGAACATATACACCATAATGATTAATGAGTTTAGAAGAGTGGATATAGATTATATGGCTCTGAATCTACAAAGATGAGATCAATCCCTACTCTAAAAATGTCTTAGGTGGGATTATCAAAAAATTGGTTTAGTTTTCATATTCATACTACTATGCCAATTATGTCTTACATTATTTTTTGAACTCAAAATTTTTATGTTCTTATATGTTATTAGATGTAATATATTATTATACCTACACTTTATTAAATTTTTGGATATACTACCTAATTTTATCTTTCAATGTCTATAACCTAGCTTGCCACAATATTTTAGAGAAAAAGAGGACATAAGTAATTAGGTCAAGAAACCAATAAGGTTGTTAGGTGTGGAGCCTAAATGTATTCTAGGATCAAAGGTTAAAAATATGATGTTATTCAATTAGGGTTTTGGATCCCATTCTTTGTATCCACAATGGTGCGGGGGGTTGAAAGGGGGAATTGCCTAGTAAAATTGTAATTTTGTAGTCAATATGGGCCATTGATTAAAGGTTTATAGATATGATGTTAGAGGTTATGTTTAGGTGTTTTTTACCCTAAAATGTATTTTTACATGGCTGAGATTAAAGATGAAACATATTGAACACATAGAGGAGGTATAAAGAGGTAGAGAGGTGTTACAGGGTTTGTTACAGGATTTGTTTCTCCCTTGTATTGCTGAAAATAATATACTGGACAAGTTTGGTGGATGTAGCCCATCTTGGGTGAACCAAGTTAAATTTGGCATCTCCTATTTTGTGTATGTTTATTGTTATTTTCTATATGTTTGATTTATTTGTTTCATAGTTACTCTTGTATGCGATTTGGGGATAAATCTATGTTTTATTTTATCCTAACAAAGGTGGTTTTGAAAATATGTATATTGCATACTAGAATAAGAACCCTCATAGTTAATATGTAGTGTGAATGGAGAATTTGAGAGAATAATCAATTCCTTCTCTCCCTAAGTGGAACATGAAACTACATTCAACTTCACATAGGTCAATTTTGGTACAAGATGCAAGTCTTTGAGCATAGACAAATCAATGTAGAGTGTACTTAGACTTGTAATATGAATGAATAGAAATAGATTAGAAGCTTATATGGATCCTTTGGAACCTCTTGGATATTTTCTATTAGATTGATGAATTCTCTTTTCAATGCTAATAAATTATTTGTATTTATATGATTCTCATGGTTTCTAATTAAAGAGATATTGACGCATGAAATTTGACAAAATAAAAGGGAAATAATTTGATAAATTAATACAAACACTAACAAGACATGACCATGGGCAAAACACAAAGGATATGATTGAAATACTATCATTCCTATTGAAAATGAAGAAATGAAAATAGATAGAAAGAGGAGAGAGAATATAGGCTCATGAACACAAAAAACATGATAGAATAGAAAAGAGAAGAAAAGAAGAGCTTAGGACCACATAAATAATAAGGAAGAAAAATAAGCACTAATGATTCACTATTTCAAGATGATGAAACTTTTGAACAAAATAATGGAAAAGGCATTGTGATAAAAAAGGCTTGTACCAAAATTAAATGTCTATACTCTATTATCAATTTATACAAACATTGATCATTTTTTAAATATTCCTATTTCATATGTACACCGAATATTCATATGCCAAATATCAGAGCATTGATGCTCATTCAAGGACCCTTAGTGGCAGTCAGGACATTTATGAAAATAGTGAGGAGTTAAGATTTTTATGTTTTTTAGGCCACTCCTCCATTTGAATTTTGGTTCATTTCATATCTAGTATTAAATTCAAGGAAGATTTACATGTTTTAGTTGTAATTATTTAATATTTATAAGTGTATTTATTTATTTTCATAAAATGTGTGTGCACACACACAAATTAAAATGGGGCATTATGTAGACACCAAAGTTTAGTACAAGATGACTTATTTTCTATGCTATTAGTGTGTTTTTGTGTATATGGATTATTGGTTTAGGTTATACTCTTATTAACATGTTTTTACTTATGTTGGACCTTGTTTTCATTCTCTTTCCTTGTGTTACCCTTATAAATTTACTTTCACTTCACTTTGGATCTATGATAATAACACCATTCAATTCAAAACATTTAAAAAGCTACTGATAAACCATTTGTCTACCTTGGCATGAATCTCAATGCTCCTAAAAGATCAAAAACATAGTTTTTAGTGTTTTAAGTTAGTTATCTAAGATTAATTATTACTAAAATTGAATACGACTTCCATCATGAACTAGATAGATTCATTTTATCTTGGTTACTTGTGCCTTGTGGATCCCTTACCCCATGATTTTTTATTTTTGTTGGTATTTTATACATTTTTTGTTAGATTTGTCAAAATTTTCATTGTCATATTATGTGCTAATAGGTCTTAATTAAATTCAATAGGTTCATATATACATGAGCATAATGTTGAGAAATTTCCACACTATGTTCCAATTATTTTTGAAGATTTATTTAATTCTCTGTGTTAAAATGGAGCTAGAAGGTAAATCTTAATATATATATATATATAGATATATAGATATACATACATATATTTTTTTTAATATTTACTAAGACATCAAGATTTATTTTATTTTTGGGCTTACCCTCACTCATTTAAATAAAATCCCCATATATTAAAATGAAAAACTAGCTAAAAAAGTGAGAAGCTACAGTTGCACAACTAATTAATTTTTTTTATTTTATTTAGAGGGAGAGCACAACAACTAAGCTAAAATCAAATATTTTATATTTTAAAAGAGCAACTATGAGTAGATAAAGAGATCCAAAAAAGTTTTATTTAAATATTGAAAAGAGAGTTTCATCTTCTTTAAAAAATATAGAAGCAAGTTAAAAGTCAAAGATGAAGCTTCCAAGTTAAATAAGTAGCATGAACATCATGGAAAATTTAAAAAGAAGCTATAATAATAATTTTTTAAAAAAGTTGGAGAGAGCATGGGCAGTATGGGAAAAAGTTAAAAGATTTTATACATTGACAGTTAGAAATTCAATTCCTCTTCCTCTTATGTAAGCCTCTATTTATTTTTTATTTAAGAGTTTCATCAAACCTTTTAATGAAATGAATGAAATCTATGTGAATTCTTCTAAAATTGATAAAAAATCATGTGGTTCCTATTTGTCTACCTTATAGATTTTTCCTTGTTTCTTCTAATCCCATTTCCATATTTGGATTATATCTCACCTTTTTTTAAAAAAATTTACATTGTGACCATTTCCCTTCTTGCATGACATATATATTTGTGTTTGTTTAGAAAGGGAATCAATCTAGTCTACTTTGGTGTATCACCTCTTTTATTATTTCTCTTTCCCCTTTTCCTTTAGAAGTTTTATTTTATGTATTAGATTAGAAACAAATCAATCTATCTCTAGAGTTTTTCTTATAAGATTCATCCCACACGAGTACTAAATTTAAATTATATTGGATTGGTTGCTGGACTACATGATTTTTGATTTCCAAACTATTTAAGAACATGGGTTTGACTAAGACAATCTCCTCATAACTACACAATATTTTAATGATCTTAAAAGTATATTAGAGTAGATTATGGTTTGGATAAAGGATAAGGAATTAATGAAGATCCATGACTCAATTTAAAAATTTGGGAGAGGCATTTGTTCAATAGACATATGATAGTGCTCAGACACTATTTGACCAAAATCAAACCCTATTATTGAAATCAATTCTTACCTACCCAAATCAAACCATACAAATTTGATCACTCTCAAAATTGATTAGTTTAAATTTGGCTATTTTTCTATACCACTCTGATCTAAAACAAGAAATTAGATTTTCTCTAGGACTCTTCTAGACTTATTTTTGATCAATTTCAGCCTTTGATAGTACCATATAAGTTAGGATTTAGGTATTTATCTAAACACTATCCTTGTAAAATTTCAAACAAATTTAAACTCCTTATTTTACATAGTTTAGACATGTTTTTATCACTATATTACTGTATTTAGTTCATATATGTCTTGTGCAATCCTTTTAATGATTAATGTAGTGTCTCTTGACCATTGTGCTATTTTCATCAAAATATCAATATGAATTGGATACTCACCAATGTGACAAGAGAATTCAAAGATATATTATTCATACTAACCAATGTCTTTGCTCCAAACAATAATTTTTGGGAAATAAATTATTAACATGAAATAACTACGATGAAGCAAATATTCATGAATGAAAATTGGGTTATTGGAGATGATTCAAAATCCATTTTGGAATTAGGAGTTAAAAAGGAGGTAGATTTTTTTTTGGATAGGAATGGATTATGGGATGTTAAATCAAGGGAGGGTAACTTCATGTGGATAATAAAAGCCTAAGGAAAAATATATAAGAAATAGTGGACTTATTTTTCATAAACTTAGTTGTTTGGAAGATAGACCAATAATAAAAATCAACATCTTGAAAGGCATTACCTCAGACCATTGGAAAAAAATAGTCAAATATCATAATGGAATATGATAATATATTTACATTGTTTTAACTTGAAATTATGTGCCTTCTCTTGGAAGCTTCCCACATCACACTAGTGGACTCCTTGTAAGAAATAGGGTAATAATATGTATATTCTAACTCAAAAAAATAAGTTTGTGACGGGTAAATTAAAACTATGAAAAAATAATTTGGTAACATCTTCAACCAAAATCATGAGGTACATGGGGAGCTATAAATTATTCAAAAATAATAAAAAAATCCTCAAACTTAGGAATTGTTTTATCTTATTTTGAATATAGTGATCTACACAAGGTAAAGATTGTGACTAATTTAGATTGTCTAACATATGTCTAAATAAAGAAAATATAAGTGAAATTATCAAAGTATTATTTATTTATTGAAATTAATAGTTTTATAAATGACCAATATGATATGGTACTTAGCTTTTTTTAAGGTTTATGACTATGTACAATCATCAAAAGTGATTTAGAACAGGTCTATGGTCAACCCAATATATAAATTGACTTTCTAAGACTGCTGGGATGAATCCCATAATTCTTGGATGCTTGTTCTAATTGGATTTTTATAAAGTCTTTTGGATTTATTATTATGAGAATTAGAAACGTATTCTTACACAAATTGATGTGTTTTCTTGTAAATAAGTATTTTGTGCAATATCAAAGGATCAAATTATGTGCAGGTTAAGATTTGTTTGATTCACTTCCAAATCTTAAATTCAATATTGACACTTGTTTTATTTATAAAAAAGGTCTCTAAAGGATGGGTTGAGCTAAACTCAACCACCCACATTGAGTGGTTGAGGGTTGTTTACATTTCAATACTCTGAAGATGGCTCAAAACACCAATAGTTCTCCCACCTAACTGTATCTATGTTCAATCAATGTTATATTAATATGTATTATAATCTTGTGTGTGGTTTTTGACACTTGTAAACTTATGATTTTGACCTTAAAATACTATTCATACTTGGATTCATAGTTGTTCCTTTAAGGATTTTTATATTTGGATGGTTTAGGTAAGTGACTCAAGGATGTGTAAATGTATTCCATAGTGTAATAGATGTTATATAGTGATTTACTAAATAGGAATATTCTTTGATATTTTTATATAACTAAATATTTAGATTATTTCCCTCTAAAATGATATGTGAAATGTGTATGTTAAGCTAAAGGAAGAGTTCAAATTTGGGAAAATATGCATTAGAGAGCACACATATAGGTTAAACCAAATTAGATGGTTTTGATAAATGAATACATTTGACTATAGTTAAAGGTATCTAGATAATGGGAAACAATGATTTGAGATTAGGTGATAATTTGAATAAGATGATAAGTTGTTTAGGCAGTGAATAGGGAAATCCTATGTGTGAATAATGGAAAATAGGGAAGGCAAAACCCATAGGTAAGTGAATACCTAGGAGAGTGTGTGATTAAGATTCAGTTGTGTGCATAAGTCATGTATACTAAGGCTTGGTGGAATTTTACATTGTCAAGTGTCTAATGCCAAATTTATGTGTTTAGATTTGACCCTATTTTGTTATAGTAATTTGATGTGCTAGAGTAAAATGATAGAGTTAAAAATTTGGTACCTGAATGTAACCATGATTGGTGTCTTCAAGTATATGTTTGGTGTCGATTTGGATTAATGCAAAACCTATAATGAAACATGTAGAAACTAGTGTCTAATTATGATAAAAAATTT
Organism: Torreya grandis; assembly: GCA_037957365.1. Lineage (NCBI taxonomy): Eukaryota > Viridiplantae > Streptophyta > Pinopsida > Cupressales > Taxaceae > Torreya > Torreya grandis. Next base: position 2,884,585 of record JARHVA010001419.1, read on the forward strand.
GAAGTAATAATTTAACATATTTGAAATTAAAAAATAAATTAATGATTACACCTATAAGTATGTAAACCAAGATACCCTCTAGATTCATTATAAAATGGGGTGATAATTCCCCATGGATATGCCAATGTTAAATCCATGGGTTGAGATGAATATGCCCCAACCCACATTAGAGACTGGGAAGTTCTTAGAAGTTAATTCATGTAGAACCTCAACCACATTAGTCAATATATTTTTCTAAGAATGGGATCCAACATAATTTCTCATAAATATGAGTAAATATTGAGCCTAAATAATTCATTATAGATGGATTTTGGATTCAATTATGAGTATAATTAAGTAGAATCTGAGTAATCTTTAATAATTATTGAGTCAATCTAAGTAGATATGGTAAAATAATTCCTTATAATATCTATATATGCCTCACATATACCCCTAATATGATAACATGTGTAATCTAAGTCATTTAATCTATGCCAAAATATCATAATATTTGTGAACTATCAAAATTTACTATGCACATGCCCCCAATCTAATGATCTATGTAATTTGAGTCATGTAATATGTGTAATAATATCATAAAATATATGAAATATCACTCATAATCCTATATAATATCTGACATATGCCCTATATATTCCCCCAATATGTGCCAAGTTTATAAAAATCTAAGTTAATCCTCTAATAATCTATGTATACTTATAATAATTAATGTAAACACATGCTAATTTGTGATAATCTGAGCCCAAATTCTAATTATTTATGTAAAAATATGAATTATAAATGTGAAATACTTAGTATTTAATAAAATACCATTGTGGATGCCAAATTTTGAGGTGAAAAATGTAGCCTGCAAACTATTCATCTCAAAAGAAAAGATTTATATAGATTGTGCTACATAGAAAACATATAAGTATGTAAAACGTGTGTTAACATGATTGGAATATGTTATCATAGTAAGATTAAATAATTTGAGAATATATGAAACATGTATTCTAAATCACACAAGCATCATATAAAGTAGATAGAGCAATGAGGAATGTAGTGCATAATCATCATAGTAAAAATTTTAGATGTACCGAGTAATAACTATGCAAAAGATGCCTGACATGTAGCATTACATCACACAAAATTATAATAATGTGTGATGTGGTTCATGTCATCACAATATCAACATAAAATACTAATTTATTTCACATAGAGTCATATGTAATGTCATGGACATGGAATAAACAAAGAAATAAACATAATTGATATCACACAATGTCACGTAGAATATGAGCCACAAAGATAAAAAGTTAAACACAAGAGGAGTCACATAATGAAAACCCCATGTCACATAGATTGAGAGTCACAAAATGTAATGAACCACAACAACATCAATTATGCATAAAATAAGTAAGGCTGATCTACACAATTAATGTATGTTATCATCTCATATAATAACTATACTATCTATATAAAATTCAATAAAAGTAGTAAAAGAAAGATAAATTCATGTGTAATAAGTGTAAATATCTCAATATGATTGATGGACATATAAATATATAACCTATTTAAATGTACCAATATGCCCACAGTGTAAGCATGCCCCCTAATGCAGGAAAAATAGCCTCTGAGAATTTCTAACTATAAATGCCCATGTCATATATAACTTGTATGTCCCATATGTCACTCATGTATACCATGAAACACGTGCATAGGAAAACTAAATTTATACTCTACCATGTATATGATAAATAATAAATAAATCATGTGAACTAGCAAGACATGTCATGCATAGGTATTTAAAAAATTTTTTTTTGACTATTTTTTTTTTTTTTTATTTTCAAATTATTTTAATATTTTTGTATCTTAGAAAAAAATCTAAATTATACTAATGGTAGTCAATGATCCCATAAATGGGATGATATAATATAGGTTTTGGTTTAATTGTGATAAATTTTACTTGTCATGGGTGAGTAGTAACACATGTATTTGTATTAGAATTTGAGAAGCAATATGATGTTGTAACACATCCATCATGGTTATCACAAACCATATGATCATACATATGATGTGTAACTGTATTAACCATAATATGATGTGTAATTTTTAGTATAATATGATAAGGTGTCTATGTTTATTATGGAACACACTTAAATCATGTAGAACTAGTTTAGAATGTGATTAAGTAGGTACTACCTATTGACCTGGGATATACATGATGTAATGGGTGATTAAGTATTTATATCCTAGGGAGGTCAATTAATTTTCTCCAAACTTCCTTTGTATAATTGTATAAGTTGTATAATAGTTTTGATGCAACCTTACAAAGGAAGGTTTATTATTGAATAGGATACTTTTATGGTATACCCATAATTTTAACCACTCTAATGTTATGTATATACTTAACTTATCGATGTACCAAATATGATATTGCATAGATCTTATGCATCCAAAGACATCTTAGCATGTTAAATACCTTGTACTAGGTATAACTAAGAATAAAATAACAACTACAATAGGGCCTACCTTAAGTGGTATCATAATACTTCTAAGAGGGTTATATATCTATCTATCAAATCCTTTGACAATATTTTTTGTATCCATGAAGTAATTTTTAAATATCCAAGACAAGTGATGAGTGTCACAATTCATTTTTTTTAATTGAACCATTATCTACCATGCCATTGTGTATAGGTTGTGAATCAATGTAGGCACACAAAAATATGGCACATATAAAATCATCATCAATAATCTCATGCTCATCAAATGGGATAATACATCTACATACTTGTATACTCTCAAGTGTACCAATAATACCATATAAAGGATACTCCTCTTTAGTCATAGAAGCATAATATGTTGGAGGAGGATGTACATTTTAATTCATATGCACCTTAGACTTGGTATTCATCTCCTAGGATATATGATTTAGAAAGGGAGCATAAAAATAGTTTTAAATTCACATTTACGTTAGGCCATATCCTTGAATAATTTATAATTGTCTTGATCTTACTAATATTAGCATCCACCAAATATTTTATCTTATGTCATAAACTGATGCATCTATTAGTTGAATGTCTTGCACATCTATGTGTTGGGCCAGTTAATATAAATCATGTGTTAGTGTTAGTTTGTTAGTATGGGGCACATACACCCATTACGTATTATTAGTATAATTAATAGTGTTGTTAATAAGTTAGTAGGGTGGTTGAACTCATTGGGGTCTCGTAAAATAAATACCATGAAATCTTTTAATAGATTGAGCATTGTAAATACAAAATAATGAAAATTTTAACTTATATGAAACTTTTGGTCAAGATTATACAATGTTGTATTATATTTACCTATGTGTATAGTCCAAATAGTGATATCAAAACCATGTGAAGGAGGAGAGAGAGAGAGAGCAATGTGAAGGAGAGGGAACAATTTTTTGACAAAGAGTATTTTTTTGATAGGTTTGAGCATTTTTTTATTATAATTTCTAAATATTTTTTAAATGCTTGCATCAACCTATTTACTACATTATATGGTTTAAAAATCCATTTTTACGGCCTCCAAACTCTTAAAAATCATTTTTGTGTGGACTTTGGAGTATTCCAATGTAATTACAAACATACAAACAAAATTTTGAGCAACCACAACAATTAAGCATGATGGTATGAATTGGTACGATTACAAAAACAAATCATGTTTGAAGATGCAGTATGGTGAAATGTGTTTGAAAATTTTATTTTCATTTGTTTTTTTAAATTGTTGTTCAAAGTGCCCCCCCCCCCCCCCCCCAAAAAAAAAAAATGAGTGTAGTTGGACATTAAGTTTCACATGCAAACATTTCACAGTGAACATTTAGGTGAAAGGTTTTCATAGGAAAAAAATACATATTATATTTTAAAAAACTAAAAACATATAGTTTAAAATAAATATTATGAATTAAAATCATGTAAATGCTCCAAGAAGAGTTGGATAGTAAAATTTTGTAAGACACTTGCATGTGGGCAGGTACAAGGATCAAATCTCTCCAACACAAATTTTGGTCAAACCCACATTTATATAAAATATACTTTAAAAAATGGAATATTCTATTTTAAAATTATATGTAATGATTAAATGGAGACATAAGGGTGTATTTATAATTTTTTGTGACTTTTGAAACTTTTTGTGACTTTTGTGACTTTTTACAACTTTTGCATCTAGTTAGATTTTTGCCCAAAAGTAGTCATGTAATTAGTTGTTCCCTAAGTTTTAGAACATTACAAACACATTGTAATGGTTATTTATTTGATATGAGATATCCAAATATGTTTTTTGGTGAGAAATATATACTAAATTAATTATTTTCATGTATACAGGTACATTTTTAGTGGAAATCAACACCTTAAAAATGAAAAAAATCATAATGTCATCTCATGATTGTGATATCAGAGAAACTACCATGTATTATAGGTCCATCATGATCCTTATAATTGACAAAGTATAAGCATCAAAATAGAGGTTAGAGGTAGCATCAGAGGTTAGAGGATAATTTCCCTTCTCTAGTTAGCTATTCACTCAGAGTTTGGGTAAAATTATTGAATACCATTTTTGGTATTAGTAGTGCAAGTTTTTCAATTTGGTGTTGTTTTCGATTTAGTTTTGGTTTTTTTAGTTCATTGATATTCCTAATAAGGATTAGATAGACTAGTTTATATTTTTTTTTTCACTACAAGGGATTCTCACCTCTCCCCTGATGGGGAGGGAACTGCATGGCCTTTGTTCAATCATCAATGATTGTATGAGTTGCTAAGTGAGTTGATAGCATCATAGTGTTGAGTAAAGTTTTGACATCATCATTGGGCATCAGGGAGATGTGTCATACAAATATTGAATATTCACTTAGATATGTTTCTATGTGAGACCTTATGTGGATTGAAGTGGTTGAACATGGCATCATGGGATACATAGACCTTATTATGTTCATCACTCATACCATAACTCGTGGGGTACTAGGATTATTGAAAGTGACATCAATTGATCAATACCATGATGTATAGAATGTCATTTTTAGGTGTGACAGAATTTTGGTGAATTCAAAGCCATAGCTCCCAATAATTATAATCTATACCCCTTTGTATCAAGGGGGTTTTATTGGGTTGGTTGATCTAAAGTGTTAGTTTTTTAGTATGGGGTACATACATCCCTTTCATATTATTAGTATAGTTAGTAGGGTTAGTAAATTAAATAATGTTGTTAATGTATGTTGGTAGGGTGGTTGAGCATATTAATGTCTCATAAAATAACTACCATGAAATATTTCAATAGCTTGAGCATTATAAATATGAAATAATGAAAACTTTACCTTATATTAAAAATTTGGTCAAGATTATACAATGCAGTCTTCTATTTACTTGTGTACATAGTTCTAACACTATGATAAGCATAATATGCATTAATGTGAATACTTTATATGGTTCCCTATTCATATCAGCCCTTTTTTGGGAGGGAGAGATGAGATTACACTCAAGTAACATTTTTAGTAAATTATGACGAGGTTCAAGTAACTGTGTAAATTGCCTCCTTTAAGGCAATGATAAAAAAGTTGATTGGTAGGTATGACACTGTATTAAATATTTTTTTTGCATATTTTTAGTATCATTCACTTTGGATTTTAAATTTGGTTTACTCTAAAAACTTTTACCATAAGTAGTTGGAGGGTTGAAACCCATACTTTAGCTTATTCATAGCAAGGAACTTAACTTCATGGTCCTTGACCTTATAACATAAATCATCAAAAGATTGAAAGTGTTAGAACATAATGGAATAATTTAATGGGGAAAAAATATTTGCTTTAATACATCTTTCAAATCATTATAAACCATCATATTTTTTATGTTAAAGAGCATGGTATTGTAATAAAGTATATAAATACTGAGGGGTTCATTGCATCCTTGGTTTAATTTTGTAATCTTAACATATGAAATCTTGTCATTGATGTTGACTGAAAAGTGTGAAAATAATTAATCAAACAAATTATTAAAGACATGGATTAATTGGAATGGGAGGTCATATAACCTTTTCAAGGTGTAGTCCCTAATACCCCACAAAAAAACTTAATCAATATTTTATCATTGGATGCATAGTCCAAACATGCTGCATGAAAATATCAAAGGTAATATTTTGTATCACCAACATATTGTGATATTAGGTGACACAAATCTTGAAGGTAAGAGATATGTTGAGATCTTATAGACCAATGGATTATATATTAATTCATGAGAATCAATGACATGGCCCACTATATAAGAACCTTGTCCAATTATGAAACCTTAGTTTGAAGATCAAGAACCATTTGCATAAGGATCTAAACATTAGTCATAATAAAATGTGTAGTAGTGGATGGTGTCACATGAGTGATAACCTCAAGATGTAAAAAAGTACACTATGTAGGGTAGTCATAGTAATCTAAGGAAAACATTATGTATTCCTCACACCATGGGTGGGTGTAGACACTAAAATTAGCATTTAATCCTAAAAAGAACACTTGTGACCATTCCTTATGAAAAATTAACCTATGCTCAATTCCATGGTTTCAAACCAATATTCCTCTACTTATATGTGGATGACCCTATATCTTAATGAAAATTTTATAATAAATGTTCCTATTACTTATACCAGCTAGCCTAGACTCATTACTTGACTGATTCATACTTCTAGTTTATCTATTTCTATTCCTCAAATGCAACCACTCCTTCTGGACAATGTTTTAGGTTAGTCATGTCCAACTCTACCATTATTTTCCTCTTACTAATTAAAGGCTACTTTCCCAAATTTAAATTCATATACCCATTTATGAAGGAGGCTTATATTATTACAAACACCAAATATAATCTAACTATACATTAAGAGGAAAGCATATATTCTTACCAATAATGATTCCACATAGCCCAACATGCCCTAATATAGGTTTGAATACAATAAAAATGTCAAAATTCATATTCTCAAACACATAATCATGCCAAAATTACACCAACATTTAAAATTTCACTAGTATTATATACACACCATCATAGTATGGGATAACTAAATGGAGTTTGATCCCTCTTTAGAGTATTGGTATACAATAAGTGCTTAACACACAAGGTGTTGAGGTCAAGCACAACTCCAACCCCTTACCCATTCCCCCCATTTTATAGTATTTATTCCCACTTTTCATTGACATAGGTTTAGAGTAAATAAGGCACACAATGGATCTAAAAGTAAAGTGAAGGCATCTAAATAGACACATAAGACCTACACGAGAAACACATATATAAAAACTTATACATAGATAAAAAAACCCTAAATAATTAATCCATGCCCTACAAACACTAGCTTAGTTTGGCCAAGTCCAAATAATATGACCTTGTCTTAGGATAAAGTGGATCCATGTTCTTGATAAAAAATAACTTCACATAACTTCACAATCACTATTTTAGTCCTATAGACTCAAGTTCCAATCAAGTCATTTATTTATTTGTACTTCCCCCTTTTATCAAAATTTTAAAAATAGTAAGGTGAAATTAGTTTGTGTGATTATTGTATATCTTATGTATACTTATTTACTTAGCATTTTATCTTAATTAGATTATACACCTAATCCAAATTTAGATAAAATATTGGGCATCACATGTGTAAATATACGTGTATACATAGGTATAGTAATAAAAATATTAGTATTATGGACACCTATTTTAGATTCAATACCTCTAAAAGGTATATTAGTATCATTGAAGGGATCATGTTGTTCTTCAACTATGAAAATGTTAACATTATTTTCTAGTTCATATCTAGTTACATGTAACAATGCATCAAGCAAGTGTGGACACATATTAAGATATGAAGTTAATTTTTGTTGATATAAATCATTGAGTCTACCATCCACATGAATTATTTCTTCCATTATGATGATTTATTAGTTATGCAAATAATGGGAATCAGAAACCATAAATTATATTTTGACACCCTAATGTAGAAATATGAAACCTTAATAAGGTAGAATGAAACCCTAAGGGAACTTAGTGTTTGTTTTTTTCAAGAAAAGGGATGGGTTAAGTAATATGTTTTATCTTATTTTGAATTTAGTGGTCAAAACAAGGTAACTCTTAAGACTAATTTAGATTATATAATATATGTCTAAATTAAGACAACTTGAATGCAACTAGTAGGGTGTGACTGATTTATTGTTATTAATATTTATATAGATTACCATAGGATAGGGTAATTTTTTTTGTTATATTTTAGTCTATGATAGTGTAGATTAATCGATAGTGATGTATAATGGGTATGTGTTCAATTGGATCTAGAAGCTGACTATCTGAGCCTATTGGGATAAATATAATAAGTAAATGTTTATGGTAATTGGATTTGTCTGAGGTATACTAGATTTATCCTTTTGAGAAGTGGTAGACTATTCTATCACAAATACCTATGCCTACTTATAGATAGGCATTATGTGAAATATCAAAGTCTCAAACTATGTGTAGGTTCAGATTCATCATCCTTTACTTTGAAACCATATATCCACTTTCAAAACTTAATCCATTTATAAAAAGGGATTAGAAATAATGGGTTCAAATAAACTCAACCACCCATTTCTAAGTGGCTAAGTGATTCATATGTTTTAATACTTTGAATAAGGGTCAAACTACATGTTGTGTTCCCACTTAACTATGTGTGTGATCCGTTAGTATTATATAAGTATATAGTGCAATCCTGTGTGTTGTTTTTGATACTTGAAACCATATCACTTTGACATTTAAATAGTATTTAGAATTGGATTGAAGGTTTTTCCTTTGAGGTTTTATGTATTTCAATAGTTTAATATATTGTCTCAAGGATGCATAAATGTATTCCTCATTGCAGTATATATTTTCAAGTGAAGTGATAGATATAATAGGCTTAGGTTTGATTTACTCACATATATTCCTCTTTAGGTAATTTGCCTTTGAAATGATATGTAAAAAAATTTGGAAAACCCAAATAAAGATTTTTAATTTTATAAAATAGCTACTAGAGCATGTGTAAAAAAGTCTAGCCATGTTAGAAAGATCCAATAACTAGATATGTTTGACTATGGATGGAGGTGTCAAAAATAGTGATATGAGATCAGGTGATAGTTTGGGTATGATGACAAGTTTTTTATGTAGATATTATGGAAATAATTTATTATAATAACTTAAAATCAAGAAGGCCAAACCCATATGTAAGTGAATGGTTATGAGAGAGTGAGAAAGAGTCAATTATGTTAACACAAGTCATGTATATTAAGGTTTGATCAAAACTAACATTGTCAAGTGTCTAATACCAAAGTTATGTGCTCATATGAATTGTTGAAAAAATAATAATCAAACACAAATATTCTTAATATTATACTAAGCAAAGAAGAGTTGTAACAAAGGAAAAACATAAAGTAATATGGCTAAATGAAGGAGAGAACAACACCATTTTTTTTAATAAAATGATGGTGATTGATAGATATGAGAGTAACCTAGATTCCATTTGAAGCTCTAAAAGGGTGGAGTTATCTATATTATTCAAACTTAGGCAAAAATTTTAGCACTTATTGAACATGTTTTTTCCTTAGGGAACTGGATTAAAACTTATTTGTCCAAATTTTATTAAGAAACATTCCTCTTCTAATTTCAGCATAATCCAATAAAATTTCAATGTAAACATCTCTAGGGATGAATTTGAAACAAAAAAATTTAAGATGAGGAAGGATAAAATGTTAGGGTCTAATGGATTTATAAGTGGCTTCTTTAGGACCTCACCTAAGAAAAATTATTATATAAGAGTAACACTACTACATGTTTTGATAAATTTTGGTTTGGGATAAATACACCATTCACAATCCAAAAAAATATGTGGCATAAGGAAAATAAGGTAAAATAAAATAAACAAAAATAAATTAGGTATTCCTAGTGCCAAAAATGGGGGCTGGAACTATAATGAAATGATAAAGTATCAATGGTAATGGAAAGATAGATAAATAATTGAAAAAACACACCTATATTCTATAAGTGACTTTTGATGCTGGAAAATAATTTATAAGACTAATCAAATTAAAACCCTTAAAAGTGACTAGAATCTAAAAGATGACCAGAATTGATAGCTTTTGATAAAGACATGATAGAACTATATGATTTATAAATATAGGTTTCCATTGATTGTGGAAAAAATCTATGATTATGGAAATTTAAAACTTATATGTCTAATACTTCCTATGATGATTTTGTAAGGGTAGATGTGTGTGAATTTTTATTCGAGTGGAGAGATTGCTATGCACAATCCTTTGAATAAACTCTTCTTTTATGTAACCTTGATTTTCCAAAATCTCAAATAAATAAATAATGTGTGTAAGGTTAGTGACCTGGGCTTGATTGAGAGTTATAAATACTTATTTCATATGCTCAGAATTAGAGCTCAATGTAGTTTTATTTATTCATGAGGGTTCTCAATCCAAATGAGAGAAAGGAATATAATAGATAATAAAATGAAATTATAGGCCTTAATATGATCTTATTTGGTATAAGTTTATTATCACAAGTCTTTAATAAATGATGAGGGTAATGTAGGCTCAATGTGTAGGCTCCTTGACAACTATGCAATACATATTCCCAATGTGTATCTCAATAAGGAAATCCTTGGGTGGAATTTATTGATAGAAATTACTGATAGAATATGTGAAATGGATTAGGGTACATTTTTATATATATGTTCCATAAGATAATTTATCACTTAGGTTGACCATGAAAATTAGTGATAACCAAAAACCAAGGCACTATAAATCAACTCAAGGTGAAAGGACCAAAAATAAGAAAGTGACCATAATCAATAACCACTAATTATGGTCACACCAAAATTGTGGACTTTCAGTTATAGTCATGTCTAGGAAAGGGCTCAAAATAGATATCAAGCTATCCTAAAGATAACTAGATGGATCTAGATGTATAAAACTAAGATATCTGAGGTGTTTATGAAAAAATATAAAGAACATAAGGCTATAAGGGGTACAATGTGGATGGAAAGTGTTGTAAAAGATCTAACTATATATAAATGGGTAGAGTACACAAAAACATAAAAAATATTTAGTGACAATATAGGTTGTAACAAAATTAGGTGCCTACATAATGCACCACTTTGATGTGTGTGCATGAATCCATGTATGTATATCAAAATAAAACAAAAATAAAGTGCATTCCTAAGTAATTACACAATAGAAATGGAAGAATGAATACTTTTTATTTTTTGATTAGGATCACTCAAGGTCCAATTTCAACAACTTGAGTGTACTTTCAATCAAACAAGAATGTATGTAAGTACATCAATGTCCTAGTAAATTAGTGTGAATTTAAAAACTAAATAAGTAAAAATGGGAAAAATGAGCATAATAATGAATACACTTAGAAATATGCAAGCCATGTTGTCTCTCTATAAATTCTAGAGTTGGAATTGAAAACTAGTGCTAGAAACTAGGATTCAACTACTCAGTGGACAAATTATACTTCTTGATTAGGGGAGTAGAAATATTGGTCGTATATCTAGTGAATCTAGTAATATATATGGTAAGTGATAATATATCTAACACCTCTAGTAATATATCTGACAAATTTGGAAATCTAATGGTAGAGTGTGTATATATATAATAGTTGTATAAATGCCCCCCTTTTGATGTGAGGGATGACCTTAAATATAACTCATGTAAAATAAAAGGATTAAAAATACCACATGTAACATAGAAAATAAACTTAGCTATTATGATAATTGAAATTAATTTTGTAACCCATGTATGTATTTATATATAGTTATCATCATGTAAGGCTCAATAGGAATATATGGTCCACATGAGGATGTGATTGGAATATGTGATCCATGTGAGGATGTAATAGGAGTAGGAAGGGACAAGTGATATGCTCTGATAGTATCTAGTGAAGAGGGACAAATGAGATGTCAAAATTTGGGTAAGATATTGTAATAAAAGTGCTCAATATAGTGGTTGTCATGTGACTAGGTGTATGGAGGATAATGTGATGTCTTAATATAGCAAATGTAGGATTGAAAGGCACATGGATGTATTATTATATGTGTAAGTAGGATAAGATTAGTGGTTATCATGGAGAATGTATGGGTATGATGACATTATTGGAAATGTATAGAGAGTAAGATCTAGGCATGTCAGGGTATGATAATCCCAATGGAAATGTATAGGTAGTGTTGTTGTTTGCACAACACGCCATAATTTCATCATTGGAATCATAATACCTCTTTTTATTTTGGAGTTTGGAATTCTAGTTTAATCAATTTTGGGCCTATTTTATTTATTGATCTAAGTGGAAAGGGTCCTTAGGAGATTGTTTTAATAATGTTATATTGGCTTCCCTCTTTGAACTAAGTCTAAACTTAAGTTGTTTGTCATATGTACTTAGTCTAGAAGAGTTTATATTTGGGGCTATATTAATATGGATGTTTGAATTTATATTAACTTGATAAGTTTTGGTCTATTATAGATCATGTTTCAAAGAGCATTAAAACTAAAAAAATTTAAAACCATTTTTCCTTAGGTTTACACAAATGGTTTGATTGTCGCTAAATGTTTTCACAGTTTTTTTAGAAATCCAGTCCATATCTTCTCTTTTTCAAGGTAAAATGGTTTAAATTTAATATGTTTTTCATTTTTAGACCTATTAATTTATTCATATTAGACTCATTGCCTTTGAATTTGGTAAATTATTCATTTTTATTTTGAACATCTTATTACATGTTGCCTTTCTATTTAGTTTTGCGATAGTCATTTATGTGAAATTTTATATTTTGAATTCTAACAACTATTGTCCCTTTTATAGCCTAATAGTGACTTTCTTTCCCTATGAACCTTGGGTAAGCAAGGAGTTACCACCTATCACTCACTTGATTTTGTGGGACTCTCCAAGAATTAGTTACTTTTCTAAAATATTCTACATGTCTAGGATCATGATGCATGGTATGATCCCACTTCCCTACTTCCTTGGGCCTTATCAATTTATAATATGAGCATTTAACCTTATAGATGCATGGGATCCTTTTACATGGCATAAACCCATTTCAATATTGCCTCATGAATCTTTGTATATTTCTAATCAATAACTTAGATCTCAGATGCCCATGATTGTGTCATGTGACAAAATCCTATTCCACCACTCCTCAAGGAAGTCCATATATTTACAAACCTTGAGAGATGCCCTTAGTAAATGAGATCTTGATAGGTGTCAAGATCTCACCTAACCAAGACTACAAGGAAAAATAATGTAGGTGGACCCTCAATTGAGCCGTGGATGAGAAAATGACTTATGTGTGGCACAAACCTACCAACTAGAATATGTGCTAACATCCATGTCAACATTACATGAAATTAAATGCGATGGTCATTTGACCCATCAAAACCTAATAATGAACTAAATTGTATTTTGAGCTTAGCATTTGGACAATTTTTGTCACCAAATCTGTCTTAGGTGGTTCATTTCTACTTTGGTTTGGATTTAAATGGATAATGTTTTTACTATTTGATATTTAGGCTTAGTCATTTTATATTTAAAAAGGACTAAATTGGTTGTGTTTTTGGCAAAAATCCCCCTTTTAATCATTAATTTTTTTGGATTCTCCCCTCTCTTTTTGGGCTTTTAGATTGTCATTTTTAGTTAAAATTTAGAGAATTGGAGTCTAACACTACTTTTTTGTTTGAATTCTAAATTTTATTTCTTCCCTATAGGGCCAAATGAATGAAGATCTTCTACCTATTGAGGTCTCACTTATTCACTTCTCCAAAGTTATTAGAATAAATAATCCACCTAGATATCATTTGAGTGCCTAAGATGATGCCACATGGCACAATCCTATTTCCCTAGGTTCCCTAGGATGATTAGCATAAGATGAGCAAACGGTTAACTCTTCAAGTGAATGGGATGATGCCAAATGGAAATATATTTCTTCCCCATTCTCTCAGGTCAATAAAAATAGATAAAAAAGGATGAGATCAAGCGAGTCCCTAAGATGAGGCCATGTGTCAACATCTCAAGGATTTAAATTAATCATGAGACATCAAAGACTAGGTTAGGACTTGTGAGCTTTGGGTGAGTAAGATATTTCCACTTGTTAGATTCTTGCTACACCTTGGCCAAAGAAAATTTAAAAAGGGCATGGATCCCTCAACTAATTAGCATAATAATGAAATAATTCCACGTAGCATGGTCCTAACATATAAATGACATAATGGTTCCTTAAGTAGTGAGAGGTAGGCACATAATGTAACTTTGTTTATGAAGATACATAGACCTTTGTAAATAGGATTAGTGCATAAAATTGATAGTTGTCTCAATGCATCAAACTTTCATAACCCAAAAACTAACCATGTGTCCAATACCACCTATAACATAGAATTGTAAGGGGGCTTATTAATGGAAATGTGATCAAAATATTCAAGATATAATGCAAATTAGATAGGACCATTTAATCAAAAGATATGGTGTGCATGTTGGATCATGCATGAGACCAAAAAAGGACCAATAAATTCCTTAATTAGGCATGATCATTGTAGTGTAGAGTATGGCGAAATAAGTGTTCAATAACCATTTTTATCCACATTATAACCAACCAATGGTAGATAATCTCACTTATATTTGTGGAGGTGGATGTCTTGTGAACATCTTAGGCTTGGTCTATGACTTGCCAAAGAATATCAATAAATTTTACCCAAAATACATACCAAATGGGATTCAAATTACCAAATAACATATTCAAGCATTATAATATGCCCTTATCTAAAATTAAGTCTAACATGAGGATGTGGATTTCTACTTGTTCCCTTATTCCTTAGGAGAGGCTACCGATGTCTGGTACCTCAAATTTCCAAACAGATCTATTACCTCTTTAAATGACTTAGAAGTAGTGTTTATTAATCACTTTAGGATACCCTTGATTTGGGTATCCTATATCATCACTTTGTTATTACTTGTAAGGAACCAAATGATCAAATGAATGTTTTTGATAAAGTAAGGCAGCAAACCAGGGGCTAAAACCTATACAGTCAAAAAAGACAAGAAGGCAAACAAACAAAAAATGCCTTTAGAGAGATGATGACACAGTCGAGAATAACAGATAAAAACAAAACACAAGCCACAAGAAGACCAGAGTCAGAGAGGTCTCCCCTTACATAACTATTGATTTGATAAGATCATTGAGTTTCTCATTCTCTGCATTGTCAGCAGACCCAGTATTACCCACCACTTCTAGCATAGACATGTTCAACAGAATTGTATTACAAAGCCCTTTGGTGAAGACCTTCTCTAGATTTTGAATGTGGTCCTTCAAAGCCCCAATTTTAGTTTTCCAATCAGTCTCATTCTTAGTTCCCTCACCATCTTCCTTGATATACATTTTCCCCTTATTGTCAGCGGTTCCCATAGTGTCAGCACCCTACTCCTCAGTAACCTCAAAATCCCTAGTAGCCTGCTTCCCTCCAGTGTCCTCCAAAATTTCTTGGATTTCCAACTCCTCAGACTCTTCATCCTGGGTTGCTTCTTCTGAAGCACTTTTCTAATAATCAATCAGTCTAGCCTTTGGGGCTGGTTTGCCAGCAATCTGCCCCGACCTTCGCACTTCAGAGGGGAATCCTTCCTTATTAATTTTGGAAGGCCTGTGAGATTTGCCACCTTGGCCCACTGTGGCCCTACCCAGATTCTTGTGGGTCCCTTCCATAGTCTCTTTAATATTTTCTTCCTCTTCATCAACCTTTCTCTTCTTGCCCTTCTTGCTTGTAAAGGAGCCAGGGGTATCAACAAGGGTATTTTCAGGGTCATCAATACACCTCATTCCTGTCAAATCATATCCTTTTGAATGATCTCCCTAATGTTTAAGGGAATATAAACACCTTGTCACCACACCCTCCAACCTAAAAATTGCTGCCCAAGGTTGGCACAAGCATCAGCGACCCTATTGCCTTCTCTGTAGGTATGGGAAATCTCAACTTCAAAAAACTTTTATAAAAGAAATTGGATATCAGTAATGATGTCTTTTAGCTTGATTCCCACATTTGAAGCTTTATTAATGAAATCTATGACCATCTTAGAGTCTCCTTGTATATTCAAGTTCCTTATTCCTAGGGATATTGCTAACTTTAATCACCATAGTAAAGCCATTAATTTAGCATAGTTGTTGCTCTGGCATTTAATTCCACTAGCATAGATAGCAAACATCCATCCTTTATCATTCCTTATAATTCCTCCTCCACTAGCTTTACCATCCAACTTGGATGCCCCATCAAAGTTGAGTTTCATCCAGTTAGGTTTAGGGGGGATCCATTTAGTATTAAGTCTCTGTAGTATTTTGGAGTTATTATACCCAAGGATCTAGTTTAAAACCTTCCATTTGGCTTTAAATTTGAGATAGGGGTTTCTCTACAACATGAATATGAGCTATTATAACACTTTCCATAATGGTCTTAGCAAAGGAGTTAAACACCTGAGAAGCATTTCTAGCAGTGTCCCTAAAAATTTTGTGATTGCGCTCTTTCCATAAAGTCTAACTCAAACATGGTAGAGCTTGCTTCCATAATTCCATAAGCCAGGGATGTGTGAAGGTTGGGTTCTAGCTGAGAATTACTTCTTTAAGGTAAGAATTGCATTGTGCCCCATAATTCCTGGGCAAACTCATAGTGGATAAAGAGGTGTGAAACTGATTCCTATTTGAACCACATAGGAAACATCTGTTAACCAAAGTAAACCCTCTCTTTTGAAGGTTATCCTAAGTAAGGATTTTGTTATGAGTATCAGCCCATCAAAACATGTTAATTTTTGGAATAAGTTTATGATTCTAAACCTTTTTCCATACATCTTTATTCTGAGCTTTAGGAATGAGTAGATGGTAAGCAAATTTGATAGAGAATGATCCATTCTTATCTGGCCACCAGTATTGTTCATCCTCTTAGGGAAAGAGAGGGATTTTGATATCCTAAACACATCGATAGATCTCCAAAACTCTTGAGAAAAGCTTAGGCTGGTGCACACAACAATCCAAAAGATTTTTCTAGCTCCTCATCCCATTGTTATTTTCCATATAATCACTGACCCTATCTCTAAAAAACTGGGTAGTCAAGTCAGCAATCTCTCCATAGTTTCCCTGTGTGATGAGAGCCTTGTCCTTTAACCAGATATCATCCCAAAATTTAATATGCTAGCCATTTCCAAGTTTCCATCTAATTCCCTATTTCAGAAGGCTTCTACTTTTTAGCATTTTATTCCATATCACAGATCCCTGGGGTAATCCTGTCTATTGAAGAAAGTTGGAATCATCAATGCTATGCATGTATTTGGCATACATTATTTCTCCCCAATCATTATTTTTATGGATTAGGTTCCAACTAACTTTTGAGAGAAGGGATTTGTTCATGTTCCTGATGGACCTAATATTAAGTCCACCATGACATTTTGGAAGACACACTTTTTCCCATTTGACTAAAGACATTCTTTGTTTGTCTTCCACTCCCATCCATAAAAATTTTCTTTGGATCTATTCTAGTTTCTTAGAAAAATATGCAAGAATTTTAAAAAGAGATAGGAAGTATGTAGGAATACCTTGCAGCGAAGCCTGAAGAAGTTGCAGTTTACCAGCACTGTTGAGTAGTTTCCCCTTCCAACCAAGTAGTTTCCTCTGTGTTCTTTCCATAATTCCATTCCAAAATATAGGAGATACCTCTTTGACCAAGAGTGGGAGACCCAAGTAGGTAGCTGGTAGGCCAGTTTCAATACATTCTAATATATCAATGATTATATGTCTAAGTTCATTAGGATTGTTGAAGAAATACACATTACTTTTCTAGAAATTTATCCTTTGTCCCGACTCTTTGGCATAATTATTTAAGATATTATTCCATCTTTTAGCTTCAATCACTGATGAGATGCCAAAGAAGATGGTATCATCCATAAACTACTGTACCACCATAGGATGAAGGGAAGAGGCAGGTTTGATGCCCACTAGCTTTTTTGAGGCTATATTTGCTTGTATGTATCTTCTTAGTGCCTCAGCCATAATGATGAATAAGTATGGGGAGAGAGGGTCTCCCTAAAGAATTCCTCTCGAGGATAAGAACAGCCCTCTAGGAACACCATTAACTAGCACTGAGAATTTTGCAGAAGAGACTGCGTTCCATGTCAAACGAGACATTTTATCATTAAACCCAAATTTTTTGATCACTTGGAAAAGAAAAGTCCATGAGACTCTATCATAAGCTTTAGAAATATCAAGCTTGAGAGCCATCCCAGGGATTTTGCTCTTATCCATGAAGTGAATAGTCTCATGTGTGGTGATCACAACATCAAGAATCTGCCTTCCCGAGATGAAACCTTTTTGAGTAGGAGAAATAATTTTGTCTAGCAAAGGTTGAATCCTCATGACCAAAATTTTAGTACATAACTTATACACAGTGTTGCATAGACTAATGGGCTTGAAATCAGTGAGGTGTGAAGGTTGTGATTTTTTAGGAACAAGTACTATGAAGGTATTATTAGCTTGTTTCAAAAGTTTACCTGATCTAAAAAAACATGCACAATAGCCGTGAGGTCTGCTCCTACTATCTCCCAATATTATTGAAAGAATATAGGAGGAAATTCATCAGGACCCAGGGCTTTAAAAGCACCCATGGAGAATAAAACAACATGGACTTCTTCCTTGGATATAGGCTTTAACATCTCTAGATTATCTTCTTCTATTATCAAATAGGGGATTTTATCAATAAATTGATTCATAGGTCTATCGATTTTATCATTATTATTTTCTTCCGTAAGCAAATTTTGAAAGAAATACCTAGCTTGTTCCCCTATTTCATTATCCTTGATAATAATGTCACCATTATCTAGGACAAGCTTAGTTATTGAGTTGGATTTCCTATGTTTCATATCTGAGAGGTGAAAAAAGGCAGTGTTCCTATCCCCCTCTTTAAGCCACTGAACATGGGATTTCTATTTCCAGAAAACCTCTTCTCTTTCCATAAGATTCTTCCATTCTAAAGACAAGATATTCTCTTCTTCTAAAGTGTCCTTAGAGTAATCCCCTTGATCTATCAGTTGCTGTATATCCTTGAGTTTTCCCACTATATTTTTCTTCTACTAAAAGACCTGCACAAAGCTGTATCTATTCCATCCATAAACTTCTTGTTTAATGTGTTGGAGTTTCTTGACTATTATAAACATAAGAGTACCTTGAATAAGAATTTTCCACCATTGGGCCACCATTTGTCTAAAGTCTTTGTGTTTGATCTACATAGCTTCAAAATGGAGCGGGGAAGGTTTGGAATGTCCCTGTTCTCTCCAATTGAGGAAGATCAAGCAATGGTCAGACATGGTTCTAGAGAAAACCTGCACCTGAATATTATGATAATCCTTCCAATTGCTTGATATAAGAAATCTATCTAATTTAACCTAAATCATTTGATCTCCTCTTCTTCTATTGGTCCAGGTAAAATTTTGGTTTTACAGCTCTATGTCCAATAATCCCCAATCATTGATGAATTCAACAAAGTCAAACATGTTGTCTGAGTAATCCATAATTCTACCCTATTTTTTAGAAGGGTATAGAGGAGTGTAAAAATTTCCAGCTAACATCCATCTAATGTTCTGGGGATTATTCCTGAAACTGCTCAAGTCTATCCATAATTTTTGTCTCAAAGCTTTATTATTCGGTCCATAGACATTGATCAATGACCAGTTCAAAGATTTCATAGAAAAATTGGTAATCAAGAAGTACTTATTATAAGCCATAAGAGACCCCTAGATTTTATCACTATTCCACATAGTGACAATCCCCCCTGAAGCCCCTTCAACATGACTAATGCAAAAAGCCACCTTAGGCCATATATAGGTAGCAATTTTTATATAATTCTCCTCATTCATCTTGACTTCTTGGAGTAATAAAATATCTAATTTATTATCTAAAATGTAGTTTCTAACCTCAAACTGCTTTGAGGGACTGTTAAAGCCCCTCAGGTTCCAAGATAATATTCTCATTTAGAGGGTTTGGGGGGTTGGGTCTCTAGTGTATTCTATTTACCACTGGCAATATCCCTAACAATCTCTCTTTGTCTTGTTTCTCTTAGGGTTGGCATCCCTTGTTTGGGCTCAGTGCCAACATCTACAGATTTTTTACATTTTCAATTCTTTTTCTTTGGGGTAACCCATTCCTCCTATTCATTACTGCCACAGTGTCCTGTTACACGTATTGTTAAGTAGTTTCCTACTTGGTCTCTGACTTCTAGAGCATGGAAAATGTTTATATTTAGCTATGGGTCTACTTCTCCTTTAGTGGGACTTTTTGGAGTTACTTCTTCCTATCCAACTCTTGGAACTTTATCTTCTTCATTGACTTCCTCTATCAAAAGGTTACCTCTTTCTCCTTCCTTAGACATATTAGTCTATTTTTCTAGAGGGTTGGCTATGTTAAATATAGCCTTCTAACTATCAATTGATCCTATATTTTCCTTTGGGACAACTTTTCCCTCACTACTAGTGATATCCTCCTTTCCCATCTCCTCCTCTCCCTTTTCTGTGTTGTCGAGATTTTCCACATTACTCTCCATTTCTTGCTTGCTATTCTTTTTGTAATTGAGATCCTGATCCTCCCCTTCAATCTGGGAATCATCGTTCCTCCCCTTTTGCTTTGCTCTGCATTATGTCGTTAAATGTCCCTTTCTCTTACATATTTGACAGAAAGTGGTAGCATTTTCATAAGTGATCGACTGAGTCTAGGTCCCATATTTGGAGTTTAGCTCTATGGTCGTAGGGAGAATCCTATTTATTTCAACATTGACACAAAGTCTAGCGTACACACATCAGGACTTTATTCTAGTTGTAGGATCTATAGTGACATATTGGCCAATAGAATTGCCAATAGCTATTAAATTTTTTTCATCCCAGAATTCCAAAGGGAACCCTGGCAGTCTTACCCAAGCAGGAGTAGACTTATTAAGGTCTGAGTTAGGATCAAATCTTGGTTTCCATGAGCATAGGGTAAGAGAATGTGGGCCATACAACCATGGTCCTCCAGCAAGAGTAGCGATTATGTCCTCCCTATTTGTAAAACTAAAAAGGAATAGGCCTCTTGCCATGGCAGTGATCAAAACACTAGCCTTAACTTTCCACCTAGACATAACCCATTTCCTAATCATTTCGATACTAAGATAGAAAGAAAAAAACTTACCTACCAATGTAAGGTCCATGGATGCCATGATTTCCTCCACCAGATCATCTGGGATATGCAGGGCCGTGCCCTCTGAGATAACAAAGAAGCTCATCATGCTTTTTGAGGGGCATGTATTTTCACCTGTAAGTGCCTTCTTCCATCCATTGGATGGACTATCCACTACCAAATTTTTGAATAGATCCCCAGAGGCACTGCCACCAGCAATGTCTTCCATTAGATCCGTGATCCCGCCGGTTGCACTCAGGGGGCCCAACTTGGTAGGAAAAAACTAGTTTCAAATGTTGTCCACACGTAGAACTAGTTTTAAAGGTATAATGGGATGATCCAATGATTTTTTTTAATGCATGTTTCTATAATTTATATTAGAGGTTGAAATACCCATACATGTAGACATAAGTGACTACCATACAAACTTATATGAGGGACTTAGACTCAATGACATTGATGTTTTTTATAAGAACTTAGGTGTCACTTATATCATTTTCCTTAGCCTAAAATGAAGCTATCAACATTGAACAATAAATGGTACCTCAAGGATATGGTCGTGGTCCCTTGCCCTCATTAGGACAACCTAGGGACTATAATCAAATTTTAATGATCAAATAGGATCTTACATAGAAGACCCCCTTACTAAACCCAATCCTATGAGCCATGTATTCAAGACAACCCAATTTACAATCAATTTCCCTTGAATCATATGTAGAATAATCAACCCTATGTGCCCCTAATCATGTGTTATCATAGTCTATGAGCTAATAGATGGTCCCTATTACATACAATACTACTACAATACATAGTTAAAGTAACTATGTTTCTCCTAATAATCACTAGAAACCTATCCATGCATTCCTAAATGTTAATGCACTAGTGACTAACCCATTGCCCTAAACATGAAGTAACCAAAATACTACTATAAACCCTAAGGTGGCTGATTTATAGTAAATGGTCTAGATATTGACCAATAATATGGTCAAGATAGATGGTGTGTGCCTTAAAGAACCAACCAAACTAAAAATAACTCACCTTAGAACATAAAATATAATTTCCAAAGGACTAATAGGTAATGGAACACTAGACCTAATAATGAAAATGTACCTAGTCCCCTTGACAACACCAACTGAAATAACTTTAGTGCCTCAAAATCAATCAACATGGTAGACATAGCCTTACCCACTTGTTTTAGACTAAAAAATACAACATACCATGCATAATTGAATTTTTATCAATTCACATTAGCCTCCAACATCTTCCAAAAGGAGATGGATAATATTGAAATAGTCCCTATACTAGACAATGGTAAACTAGGCCCAAGTGGAGATAACTTGAGCATTTCCATGGTCTTTGAGACCTATTATTTTCCATTTTAAAGTGAAAATGATCTTGAAGACAACCTATATAAGGTTAATTCTTTAAAATAATCTTAAAGAGGGAAAACTATCAGTTGAGGAGTAACTTACAAAGTCCTTTGACTATCTCTACTCTTCTAAACAACATCCATGTTCCACCTACTAAAAAATTAATTAATAACCCTATCCACCCCAAAGGAAATACCCCTCATATCATCCTAGGGTCAATGTTACACTTCCCCAAGTTGATAAACCACTAGAAAAAAATAAACTAGGTTATGACATTGTTGAGGACCTGAAAAAACTAAGGCCACCATAAGACTATTTGAGTTTCTTTATATGTTTAACCAAAAGGATTTATTAATAAAAGAGTTATCTACTCCTAAAAATAAATAGATTTATGATACAATTTATTCTCATGTTATTGTATATAAGGAGAAAATGGAAACTCCTTTTCTTCTAATAATTAGAATTTTTAGAAAAAACTTACACAATTATTTGGTGGATTAGGTGTTTTACAGAATGTGATACCTTATGTAATTTTATAACAACTAGGACTTACACATGAAAAATATACCAAAAAAGTAGATCATTTTGAAAATTTAGAGGTTAAGGTGGTTGGAAAGCTCAACCATATTCATATGTAGCTAGCTTTTGACCTTAGGGTTTAATAGTTCATTAACATCCAAGTGGTGGACATACCTGAGGCATATGGGATGCTTCTTAGTTGATATTGGTCTAAGACACTGAATGGGTATATGGCCACTAATTTCCCCCACATGTGGCTTCCATGGTGAGGCATTCCCAATCAGGTCAAGATTGAGAGAGAGAGCTAAAGATGACTCACATGATTACAAAACACATTAAAACTAATGAGATCATTTATGAGGAGTTTGAACTATGAGTCTATACACTTGAGAAAGGAGTGAAAGCTCATGGAAGATTATCCATTAACATGATGACTATATAATAAGAAACTAAATTTAAAAATTTATATTAGCTAGATGAGGAAGATATCCTCTACACACCAAACTTACTTTCAATTCATATTCCTACCTCAATACATGAAAATGTCAAGCAAAGTTATCTATGTGATAACATGGGGTTCAAAGGCTTAGAGGTTATATATGTTATCATTATGAATATTTAAATACTTATATATTCTACTAAATATCTTACTAAAAGGTCATTAACAAATAAATAGAAAAGTGCATCCACACCATAAGCTAGATAAAATAATAAAGAAGTGAACATAGCTACATCACCCACCTTTTAGAATCTACTACACACAATTGAAGATCATATTTGGACCCTAAATTTTTATGGATTCAAATCAAATAGTGGGTATGGTTCTAGGATCAAGGTCATCAACATAATATGAAGGTTATATTTGACATCCTTATGACTATAGTTTTTTTAAACTAATAACGTGGTTGAGTAAAGCATTAGTGCATGGCCTCCATTTTGCACTAAGGAAAAAGGTGAAGGACCTAAAAGTCCTTGGGGATTTAAAACTTGTGGTTAATCAAATAAAAATAAACTATGCATGTAATGCCAAAGATATTTCTAGATACTATAGAAAAGTGTGAAACCTGATCAAAAACTTCAATGCATTTAACATCTAGATGTTGCCTTGAAGTTATAATTCTATGGTAGATCCATTATAAATGGATGTGAGTACCCTAGAGCCCATTGGTAACTCCATATTGAGGATATTTTTAGTATATTTGGTCTCTAATACTTATGTTTTAGACAACATTAGACACTTCCAAGAGTTCAATAATAATTAGCATATCATCAACTTCATCAAAAACACTGATATATTTGATTCCCAGATCATTGATGAAGATGATTGAGAGGAGTTCAATACAAATGACGAAGTGATCAACTTAAAGATTAATAACATAGAAAAAGGTATGGTATTATTAGAGAGGCTATTCAACACATAAATCATGGTGAGAAAGATAAAATAACCCTTGCCAAATGTATTCTACATGAACACTATAATGTGGGCAATGTAGGTAAATCAAAACATGTGCTTTTAAGCCCAACATGCACTAGAAAGGAGAAGTAGGAATTCATGCAGGACTTAGAATACTATGGAGATACTATTATATAGAGATATGAATATTTAAAGGTGTTTAACACCTACGTCCTTACACATAATATCCCTATAAAACCTAGTGTAAAACCATTTTGCCAAGGATATAGGTCAATCAATCTACTGCTAGAGCTTTTAATACTCAAAGAAGTATAAAAACTACTATCAGTAATGATTATCTATGCTATTAGGAAATCTACTTGGGTAGCTAATTTGGTGCCAGTTTGAAAGGAGAGTAGAGAGATCTAGATTTTTATAGACTTCATGAACCTCAACAAGACTTTGGAGAAGAATAACTATACATTGCCTTCACTAGATGAAGTCCTGTAAATAGTAAATATCTATCGAATGATGTCATTCTTGGATGGATATTTAAGATATAATCAGGTGATGGTGAGTTATGAGGATAAAATCAAGATAAAATTCATAATTAAATGGGGTATATTCTCATACAAGAGTATGCCTTTTAGCCTTATCAATGTATATGTCACCTTCCAATGGGCCATGGACATTCCATTCAAGGACCTCATAGGCAAATGTATTGTAATCTACATGAACAACCTAACTATATTTTCCAAGGACTGAGGTGACCATGTCAAGGACCTAATTAAAGTTTTACAAAGGTGTAGAGAGCACGATATCTCTTTAAACCCCAAAAAATGCATATTTGAAGTGATAGGAATTCTTTTAGGCCACAACATTATATAGTGAAAAACATCACTACTAATGATTGGTATGAGGACATTGTCCATTATTTATTAAATAATGAATAGAATAACCATTTAAAATCCACTTAGAAAAAAGTGTTGCATCTAAAGAGTATATACTTCATGATCAAATCAATCATATTGTATAGATGAAATCATTAAGGAATATATATGAGGTTCTTAAATAAATAAGAAGCAATGAAGGTGCTTAAAATTTTCCATGGAAGTATGACACTGGCCATGGTTATGATAGTGCTATGGCCCATCAAATACTTAGATCTATATATTAATGGCCAAATGTATTAAAAAAATCACATGATCACATAAGAAGTTACCATACCTATAAAGTTGATGCACACAGAGAACACACCCCATCCATACCATTGCAACTGTTCATATAGGTTCATCCATTTTTAAAATGGGGAATAAACTTTGTGGGAACTATCCACCCCAATTCATTAGTTGGATAAAATTTCATCCTTGCAACTACTAACTATTACACATATTGGGTTGAGGCTAAAACATTAAATAATTGCATGACTGAAGTAGTGATCAATTTCATTGAAGACCAAATTATCACAAATTTTAGTATGCCATTCATTTTGGTATGTGACAATGGCCTTGCCTTCTCTTCACTACAATTTACTAAATGGGCCTACGATAGTCAATTAATCCTTAAATTTTCATCTAATTATTATCCACAAGGTAATGGGCTTGCTAAATCGATGAATAGATTCTACTTGATGTAATTAATAAAATCTTGGAGAGGAATCATAGAGACTTGCATAATGTTGTAAAGTTGGCATTATGGTCTAATAGGACCATAATTAATTCTTCTTTAGGAACTTCCCCATATCATCTAGTGTATGTACAAGATCCCATATTTCCTATCAATCTAAGGATACCTACCTTGAAATTCATTAAGGATTAGTTAGAAATGGATAACAAAACAAAGGCTCACCTTCTAAACTTGATGCAATTGGAAGAGAAACATGACAAAACTTTCCTACACTTTAGTAAGCATCAAGGGGTTGTCAAAATCTGGTTTGACAAAATATCCATAATCAAATCCATTTGAATCTCTAAATTAGTTCTTCTTTAGGACAAGGCTCATGAAAAAGGGGTCAACAGAAAATTTGATGCCCTTTGGCTATGACCCCTCCAAATTTCTAACATCCTGGGTGATAATTGTTTACACCTAAGGTGTCTAATTGGTGAGGATGTTCCATTTCTTATTAATGGAAAATTCCTTAAGAACTAATTCCAAGGTTAAATTGGTTTGGAATAGTCCTGTAAATAATTTCTTTATTATTTCCTTACTTTTGCTTCCTTATTGTTGTGTTCTATTGTTTTATTTTGGTCTACTTTCTTGTTTTATTTTTATACTTTTGGTTTTGAGTCTATTCCAAATATTTTTTCCTATGGTTTCATGTTTTTCAATGAAAGATGATGAAGTGAAAGTCCTGTAAGTAGTGTAAATAGCATTTTGTATGAGGATGTTTCCTGAGTTATTTTATTACTTTAGAGTCTATTTCTGAGTGAGTTTTGAAGGTGTGGACTACTGTATGTGTTCTAAATTTGTTCTTGTTTGGACTAGTTGGGTAAAACTAGTTGACAAATGAAGTTATCATCATGAAACCAATCAAAAATTTCACATCTTAAATGGTTTTTGAATTTTCTTGGGTGAACCTGCTATGATGAAATCCTAGGGTGAAAAATCTATAGTTATACC
The DNA here is from genome assembly GCA_037957365.1 of Torreya grandis. NCBI lineage: Eukaryota > Viridiplantae > Streptophyta > Pinopsida > Cupressales > Taxaceae > Torreya > Torreya grandis. Next base: position 2,911,693 of record JARHVA010001419.1, read on the forward strand.
TTTTATTTTCTATAGTGATCCCCAACCCTAAATTGAGATGGTAAAATAATAATAAAAATATAAAGGATAAAAACTAAATAAAATTAATTCCCCAAAAAATCTCAGCTCTGAGTGATTCATGTAATCTTTACTAGGGCTATGAAAGCTTGGCTGACATTAGAGGAAGGCCTTAAGTGGGATCATAGGTAATTCCATCAGGTCTATAAACACTTGACTGGTAGTAGATCAATGTCTATACAAATGTATCCAATTTATGACTCACTAAACTCATGGTTGAAACCATATTAATTAATCCCTGTATGTCTTATGAAATAATAAATTAATTTAGTTGCACACACTAGATCAAAGGGATACTGATTTGGTCACTTAGCTACTCCCATTTTATCCATTCCTAAATATGTTCATGTACCATGCACCTTTCTATCATAAAATTTTAGGTTCTTTAACTATTTATTTATTATAAAATACTCATGAGTATTTTATAGTAGAGTTACCATTTGTTGTTTCTTACACAACACACCCTAATTTCATGACTGAAATTATGGAACCTCTTTTTTCTCTAAAGTCTGGTCTTCTAGTTTAATCAAGTCTATGCCTATTTTATTTATTTATTTTATTTTAAATGGTCCTTAAGATGTTGATGTCATAATGTTATATTGGCTTTGCTCTTTGAACTAAGTCTAAACTTAAGTTATCCATCATATGTAATTAGTCAAGAAGAGTTTGTAATTGGGGTTGTATTAATATCAACGTCTGAATTTACATGAACCTAATAAGCCTTGGTAATTCTATAATGTGTTTCAAAGAGAATTAAATTTTCCATTTTAAAGACTATTTTGCCTTAGGTTTACACAAATGGTGTGATTTCCTAGAATTTTTGCACTCTTTTCTTTAGCAATCTAGTCCATATCTACTCTTTTTAAAGGTAAAATGGCTTAATTTTCATATGGTTTTCATTTTCAGACTTAGTCATTTATTCATATTGGATGGGTTTCCTTTGAATTTAGAAAAGTGTTCATTTTTATTTTGATCATATTACTACATGTTGCCTTTCTCTTTGGTTTTGAATTAGTCATTTATGTAAAATTTCATATTTTGAATTCTAATGGTTATTGTCCTTTATGGAGCCTAATAACCACTTTATTTTCTTGAAAACCTTGGGTAAGTGAGGAGTTTCCACTTGACACTCACTCACTTTTCTAGGCCTCTCTAAGATGTAGTTTATTTTACAAAATATTTTAAGTGATCAAGATTGGGATGCATGGCATGATCAAGCTTCCCTACTTTCTCAAGCCTCTTAGTTTCTAAGATGGGCCTTTGACCTTCCAAATGCACAAGATCACATAATGTGGCATAATCCTCCTTCACTGTGACCCTAGTACTTTTTGTATAATTTAAATCAATAGCTAGGCTCATGGATGACCATGATTGTTACCCTACTCCCTAAGGGATTCTTTATATTTACAAAACTTGAGCGAGGCCTTAGGTAAATGAGATCTTGATAAGTGTCAAGATCTTGCCTTACAAAGACCACTTGGGTAAAAAATGTAGGTGAACCCTTAATAAAGCCTTGAATGAGTGAATGGCTACCATGTATAATTAACCTACTAACTAGAAGATGCATTGGCATCCATGTCAGCATTGCATGAACTTAAAATTTGATGACTGTCTAACTCGTAAAAACTATCAAAACCATAGAATGAACTTAATTAGCTTTTGATCTTAGTAATTGGACATTTTTATTTGCTAAATCTATCTTGGGTGGTTCATTTATAATTTAGGTTTGATTTAAATGGCTAATATTTTTACTATTTAATCTTTATACTTAGTCATTTTATCCTAAAAATGGACTAAATTGGTTGTGTTTTTGGAAAAATCCCCCCTTTAATGGTTAATTTTGTAGGCTTTTCCCTTATCTTTTCGAGCATTTAGACTTAGTCATTTTTACTTAAAATTAGGATAATTGGAGTCTAATGGATAATTTTTTGTTTAAATTCTAACATCTATTTCTTCCCTATAAGCCTAGATGAACAAGGAGTTAAAACCTATTGAGGCATCACTTACTTACATCTCCAGAGTTCCTTTAATAAAGAGTCTACCTAGATATCCTCCAGGTGCTTGGGATGATGCCATGTGGAATAATCTTGTTTCCCCCAGCCACTTGGGATGATTAACACAAGGTGAGCATGCGATCAAATATCTAAGTGAATGGGATGATGCCACATGGAAACATCCCACCTCCCCACATTCCTAGTTCAATCAAAACAAGTGGACATGAAGGAGATCAAGTGAGTCCCCAAGATGAGGCCACATGTCAAGATCTCAAGGAACTAAAGTAATTAGGAGACATCAAAGATTGGGCTAAGATCTATGATCTATAAGAAAGCATGATTTTATCACTTATTGGGATCTCACTCACCTTGGCCAAAGAAAACTCAAAAGGGCATGAGGCCCTCAGTTGAGTAGAAAAATAATGAAATAACACCACATATCATGGTCCTAACATATAAAGGACATGATGCCTCCCAAAATAATGAGAGGAAACCATATAATGTGAATTTATTAATGAAGATACGTGGACCTCCACAAAAAATATCAATGCCTAAAATTGATAGCCATCTTGGCTTGTCAAGACATTATAGCCCAAAAACCAACTATGTGTCCAATCCAACCTATAACACTGAATTATAGGGGGATCTTAATGGCAATGTGATCAAAAGATACATGATCTAATTCAAATTAATTGAGATAATTTAATCAAAATACGTGGTGTGCATGTTGGATCATGTTTGAGATTAGAAAATAACAAATAAATGCCTTAATTAGGCATGATCATCACAGTCTAGAGTATGGCCAATTAAGTGTTTATAGAAATCTCAATGACTCATAGCTACCCAAATTCATGTCAAGGATAATAAAATGTAGGACCATTCTATGTAGACTATAACCAACTAAAGTTTTTAATGATCTTTAGGTAGATATCATCCACGCAAAATTGAATTCCAGATTAGTTGGCATGCCTCTATTTCTAATTTTCTCAAGATTGGGCAAGATCTTCAAGAATTTAAAATTCAAATGGATTGATCTCTTTAATTATTTTAACCATAATTTGGTGGGTGAATTAATGTCCTAGTGGGCTTGCATTGCCTATAAAATACTTGATATTTAATTAATCAATGGTTGGCTAATTGATAAACTGATAGAATAAACTAGTTAGGTAGGAGATCAATGAGCTTTGCCTCTCTCCTTTATGTAATTTTATACTTTAGAGGTAGCTTCCATTTTATGAGCTAACATTGTTTGAGATTTTATTCTGTGTTCACCTTGAGTGTAATATGGATCCTATCTATACTTCATGAACCGCCTTTTTAATCTAAAATCTATGTTATTCAATATTATTAGTCTATAAATTTTATGGTAACCATGTTTCCCTCCTTTGCATATATAATAATTGTCCTTAGACTTTTTCATTGTCTATGTATTTTGGTTGTGATTCACTATCCAAACAAAGATTGGTTTTATCAAAATATTCTTCTAATTAATAGAAGAAAAACTATTTTTTGTAAAAAGTAGGCTTCTCTTCTCTCTCTCTCTCTCTCTCTCTCTCTCTCTCTCTCTCTCTCTCTCTCTCTCTCTCTCTCTCTCTCTCTCTCTCTCTCTCTCTCTCTCTCTCACCCCCCACCCTGTTTGATTTATTTTGATATTTTTATAACTATTGTTATATTAGTTTTATCTATAGTTTGATTTGTAATAAGTTGTTAAGGTTTTATCTGGATTTCATCATATTTATTTCATTTGTCATTACTGATGAATTATTGAATTTAGTTAAAAAATGAAGACTAATAATCAACTATGGGTTTCTTGTAGAATTTCAATAGGCTGACCCTTTAGTATAACCTTCCTCCTTAAAAGTTTTACCCCACAAAGGCCCCTTGATTAGGAACAATCCAAAATGATGAACTAAGTGAGATCAATATGTCAATACCTAGTAATAAAGACCTGATGGAGGTTTATGAGAACCTCATTTTGGGAGAGGTTGGGTGAGTCCCCACCTAACCTACATGTTGAGTGTGCCAAAATGCATACCAATAGGTAATAATCTCCATAAGAAGCCCTAAAGCATCATAAAGATAGACAAGTGATATGTCATAATGTAAAAATATTCCCATAAGAGGGAAAGACATAGAAATAAACCATACATTAAATAATAATAATATGCCCTAGTAGATGCATGGTAGAGACCATGACAATGTATGAAATAATGTGTGTGTGTGTGTGTGTAATGTAGTATGTAAGGTGTAACGTAGAGAGATATGTATAACCAATAATATAATTTTTTATGTGGAAATGGAAAGTAAGAAGGGTATAACTTGAGAAACACTAAAACTATGCCCTAGTATATGTATGCATGTAATGTGAAAATGCCCCTAGTGTGGGTGTATGAATCCCCAAATCATATACAAATCTAAGATCATATGTAACTTGTATATCCTACATCTATCTCACAAGATAGTATGAGAAGCATGGGTATAATAATGGATATAAAAATCTAACATAGGTAGAAAAACATGATATATATCATTGTGTTATCATGTTTATATACTAAAAAATATGATATTAAACACTTGATAATGTCACTTTTCACCTACCTTTACAATACATGACTTGTGAACACATGCCCTTATTCACCATTATCTCACATCCACATGTTTTCTATGAGTCTGACCCTCTCTATTTTTTAAGTTGAATATAGGAACCTCTTATTCTATGTCATACCAATTTAAAATCTAACCCAAATGTCTCTAGATTATCAGATTTTCATTCTATCAATTGGACAAGAATGTTAGGCCTAGATAGTTTTATGGATGAAATTATACTGAGGGTGACACTACTATCCCTCACCTATAAATATTTATTTTTCAAATCTAATCCCTATGGGTCAACCCATACACCTCAAAAATTGGTGGAGTGATAAATAACCCAAAAAAAATCATATAAATAAAAATAAATTTCAAGCTTATAGATCCATCTAGCACTCATCTAGTACACATCTATACATTACTACACATTGAGAAAATATGCCTTGTTCTTACCAATTAATAAATCAGTCACTCATATAAATCATTAGCTAAGTATAAAACATAAAAATCTATATCAATAGGTGTATTCATATATAAAATGATTAAAATTTCATATTCACACTAAGGGGTATAAATACACGTGGATTGAATTCCATTTTTAGAGTATTGGTTACATAGGCATCAATTAATCATCAATCAAGGTGATTGGGGTGAGCTCAACCCATTGCACTTCCTATGTTTTTATAGGTTCATCCCTTCATAAGTAGACCTAAGTTTATTAGCAGAAAGATTTTTTTTTTGGAGATTCACACGTGATCAGGCATCAATATTGCACATATAAATATATTTTAAGCAAGTGCATCAAACTATACAATCACAAAGATTTAAAATTACCCAGGGTAGTAATGTTAGTCTATAGTCATATTTGTCTATATTTTCAACCCAACTTGATGGTAGTGACCTTATGTATTTAAAGAGTTAGTTCTAGATCTAAGTGACTCACATGCTTGATTTTATCCCCTTTCCACTATAAGAAGTTAGTCATAGTTAGTTAGTGAACCATAAAAGCTAAGTACCTTGATATTTTAAATATTTTTTGTATTTATCACATGCCACTTGTCAAATCAATTTTATTAATTTAAATTTAGGTTCATGTTTATTATCATACTTTAAAAATTGAGTTATACACATAGTTTTATATATTAATTAGGGTTTTATACACAAAATTAAGTTAAAACATATTTGTGAAACCACATATTTCTTAAACATTTCCAAAACCTAGGTTTCTCTTAGGGTTTCATCCTTATTTTTAGTTTTTTTAGATTTCTTACTTAGGGTTTAATTTTCATAGCTATTTTATGATTTCCCCTCATCCTCTATAAAAAATTAGAAGTGTTTACCTTTTGTCAAAGGGTTTTTCACTCATTATCCTATTAGGGTTATTTATTGATAGGTATTTGGATCCAAACATCTATATTTTTCAAATGCTCTGAGTTTTTTACTAGTCATATTGAGTGGATAAAATGTTTATTTTTTTTACCAAAATAATATATAAATTTTCTAAAATTTATAATTTAATATTTTATTAAATTCATCCTATATGATGAAGGGTAAAATGATTTCATTTTTCTACTTTTGTTTTAACAAAAAACCTCTTTTTGTTTCTAAAAATTCCTCGTGGATTTCTTGGAGTGGTGGGTTATTTATTTGACCCTTGTCAAAGCAGTAGTTATATACTTTATTTCTTATTAGGATTAGTATTTTGGTTTTTCTTGTTTTATCTATCAAGTTTTGGTAAATTAAAAATGAGTGACCAATTAAAAAACCCTAGTTATCCTCATCCCATAGATCTCATATTGTCTATCCATTCCATGCATAATGTTTATGATAATAAATGTATTAATGGTCAAAATTATATGATTAATTATGTTAATTTAAAAAATTAGGAATATTATTATTAAGTAAACTATTATGACTATGATTATGAAGAGGACTGATATAAAAGTGATGAATATAATGAAGAAGTAAATGAACAAACTAAATTTGAAAAAAGAGAAGTTAGTTCCCCTACTTATTTGTTTATTATCTTAATCACACAATAAAAAAAGATGAAATTAATAATGTATTACCACATATACTCTTTTTTATCATTAAACATAATGAATAAAATACAATAACACCATTCCTATATGATATACATTTTCAATTATATTACTTTCCTAAGTTTTGAGTTAGATAAGTCAACAAATTTAAGAGATTCAAGTCAAATGTCACCTAAGAAGAAAATTATCCATAAATAAATGGAACCAACTATATCATATAATAAATAAAATATTCCAATTAAGGTCAGTAAATTATGGAAAGAATCAAAAACATGAGTTACAAGGAAACACATAATAAGAATATATCTACTAAAAATAAGAATCAACCACTTAAGTTTGATAGTATCAATGATCAATTAAGTGATATTTTACAAAAATTACTTGATATGAAGCTAATCAATTTACTTCTTAATTAATACCACCCTCTTGATCACCTCAAATGAGTGGGGGAAAGACCCTTTTACAACTATCATCGTATAAATGGATATAAATATAATAACTGTTATGCATTGTGATAAAAGACTGCGCAAATTATGGATAGATTGTTTATTAAATTTGGAAAATTTGAAAATAGGTATACAATTTCCCTTCTCCATCTTCCCATACTACCCATCCAAAAAACAAAGAGATATCCCAAGATGTTCCCACCAGGGAGCTACTGGGCCATTGGGCTTCTAAGAACAATGTTACTAGGAAAAGGTCTTCTCCTACTTGACATGCTATAAGGATTGATGTTTATTATGACATATCATGGAGATAATTATAATTTAATCCCTTATTATAGTTTAACATAAATAATGAATTTTCATTAATGACAAACAATAATGAAATTCATATGCAATTACATTTAAAAAAAATGGGATACAATGATTGAAATTTATAGAATGAAGATGAGCATGCCATAGGGAAAGCTAACATTGGGATTTATATAGGGAGTAAAATAATTTAGACATTATTATATACAAACCATTTAATAAGGAAAAGTCAAATTTGGATAGTCATGGTTACAACATATGTAAGCATAATTTTACAATATTATCTCTTTTAATTTCCAAGAATGTTTATTTACATATCAGAATTATCAAATAGGCATGAAGAAAGATTCAACTAAAATATATACAACATAAACGTGGGTACCAAAATAAACACAAGGAGTTAAATATAAAGAAGGGAAATAAGTAAACAACATTACACAATAAAATTAGGAAAATGACCATTTTGAAGTTATTGTGTAAAAGGTCCATCAAGTAGTTTTATATGATTATGGTGCATTTTTATTCTCGAGTGATAGGTTAAATAAATAATTTTCACCATAAATGATTGATATTGATGGTTTCATGGGTTAGTTAATACATACAAGTATTGTGCTTAAATTCCATACCATTATACATAATTTAATACAATAGGTAGAGGTATCTCCTCTTCCACCTCCATCAACACCATAGTTGGTCATTACACCTATTTAGGATAATAGTATAGAGTCTATTCATACATTCATTAGAAATATATCTATGCAATTAGGTCAAAGTAAAATTGTTAATTCTCTTAGGTAGCCAATTTTTTATCAATTACCACATCATAGAGTCATCCAAGACTCATAGAGGCCACTATATACTATACCACGTACTAAACTAGTACTACAAATAGTTCAATATGTTCCAAAGTGAGCATAAGCACTAAGACATTATCCTAATATAAAAAAACCCCATAAATTACTCAACCTTATAGAGTCACTCATAATACACATGAACATATGAGTGATGATGACAATTACATTACAACATCCAATTCCTTTCTAGATTTTAATATAGTTACATTTGGTAATTTTTGCTCCTAAGAAGTGATATTTGTACCATATGGTACATGCACTTCCCCTGACCTTGATGGGATAATTGGTTATCACTATTTTAAATTTTTAGAATATTAAAAAATACCAAAGATTAAATAGTTCAAAAATACAAAAAAAATCAAAATATTTAAAAATAAAAAAGGGCCTCAGCATGACATGGTTGATAGATTACACTATTTACATATGTTACTTATCACATGCTTGGTAGATGGCATATTATTTTTCATACACATGTCTTTCATGATATATGAGTGTGATGCAAGACATACATATCATACATTGACACATAAATGTTGGACTCTCTTATACCTAATGGCCATGACAATATTGGGGTCATCTTAATCCAAAGGTCAAATTATTATATCTTATATATTTATATTAACCTTTTACCATGTTGAGCTACATAGATTTCTTGACATATATCTTTCTAGTTACTCATATATTACACAGTGCCACATGGATGTGTTATTTTACTATGATGTGACATTGATATATATGGGTAGTTATACTAGTTTTCACATGTTCTATGTTTCATTGATGTTTTTACCCTTGTGTGATAGGCTAGTCATTACTTGAATATTATGTGTGTCCCTTGGCCTTGTGTGTAACATTCATTTTCCTTTTGTTGTGACATATTTATGTCCCTAGTTGTGGTCCTTAGACTTGTTTGTTGTGGCATCTTTATGTCCCTTATCTATGGCCCTTGGATTTTTTTGTTGATGTCCCTTTTCTTTATCCCTTAGCATTAAGTGTAACATTTCATTTTTATGAGTGGATTAATCTAGGACTATTTACTGAGCTTATTGCAATTTTTAAGTTCGACGAGATTTCTGAGTTTGTGGGTTTCATGATCCATATCACACACCTCCCCTTTATGTGTCATATAATTATTTATATCATGTGATTACTACATAATCTTATTTAGTTATTATACTAGTGATGGTTACTACTGCATGCCTAATTCATACATCTATCTTGACATGACACTGATATGCCTTATGCTAGCCAAATTTGGCTACCATAGGGGCGTATAATTCAAAAAAATTATCCTTATGATCCTAAATTTTTTGATATCCATCTAAGGTCTTCAAATAGTCATTTATTATAGTCTCCTTGTGTTTAGAAAATTTTAGGTTCTTTTAGAAAAGGTAAGGTAAAGTTGTTTCTATGTTGTTTAAGCCTTCTAATGTATTTTCCTTACACAATCCATTAATTTAAATGTGAATGGGGATATAATGTGAGTTTTAAACATTTTTATAGGGTTTGTTGATGTTTTATAAGTTTTAAACATGTTTATAGGGTTTGACAATGTATGAAATAATGGAAAAATGGAGGTTAAAAAAGTAGGTCTGCCTTGGGAGTCAGATCATGGAATTGGGTGAAGATGTAAGAGGATAATGGGTAACCAAATATACCTGTAGTTTTCCTAAAAGTGTCCTATATCTATAAAACCAAGGATATTTTCACTAAAATAGGGATACAAGGAATATGCCTACCTAGAGAGAAAACATGAGAATGATGAGAGTGATTGAAGAAAAAATATGGAAAGATAGTTGGATTATGTTATTAAATATATTTATAATTCAATTCAATCATTTAGACTCCAAGAATGTGACTTTTCAATCCATAATCACTCCAAATGGGTAGTTTCAAAGTAAATGGATAAGTCATAAAGGATTGTTTTAACCTTTAAGGTTTAGCTAATGTAAATACTATGTTTGATTAAAGGGATAAGTAGTCTAAGCTATTGAAATAATATTAAATAAATAATCACTAATTTGTTACATAATTTGACTTACTTTGACTTTCTAAAAATATTAATTAATATATGAAAATACAGACTTAGTTGGAAAACACCTGATGTAAAAGATCTAAGTGCTGAAATTTGATATAAAAATAGGTTTTAGTGTCATAAACTAGATCCCTATGTTAGATACTCTCTTGGAAAATAATAAAAAACTTGGATAGTAGTTCCATGGTGGTTCTAGAGTCTTAAAAATGGCACTAGTTTCCTATGTGTAGGACTATTCTTAAATTCTAGGTACACCTACACCTATGTTTATGGGTTCTATTCCTATGCATACAAAGTCTAAAACTATATATTATTCCTATAATAAATGATTTATGATGAAAACCCTAATCCTCCTTGTAAGTAAGGTATGAACTAAAAATGTGTGTTCATTAGAAGGATAGGCTGGACATCCTCAATAGCCTTCTATGAAGAGAATTTCCTACATACCAATACTCCAAGGAGGGATAAAGCTTGATGTATTTTTACAAAATTAATTTCTAGTGCAAGTGAAAGTGATTCTATAATGATAGTGGTATTGAATGCCTTGAGTGTGATTGTGATTAGAAATCCTGAAAATCTAGTCTTAGGGTAGCTATAGATGATAGTATATATAAGTAGGTAGAATAGGGATTAATAACCTTGATTTTGTTCAGCTTGTTTCATGTTTGAATAGGTATTTTTTTCATCCATTTTTCCATTTAGTGTATATATGTGTAAAATTCATGTATTTATAGTGTTATTTAGCTTGTTCAAATAATAAAATATGCTTAAGATGACCTTATGAGGGTTTTAATTCTGAAAATATATTTTTTTGGGGAAGTTAGGGCAAAGGACATTAGTGCCATGTTAGGGACACTATCACCATGTGGTTATAGTGTCCTTAGTATGGCACTAATGTCTAACTGGTAGGTTTTTAGACATGAGGGGCCAAGATTTGGGAATGAAGGTCAGAGACTATGTTTTAGCTAATTAGGGATGTTTGTGGTCTCCACAAAGGTTAGAAAAGTGTGATAAAAGGCTCTAGGATAGGTCTAAGGATAATTTAGGAATTGGTTGTCTCAAGTATCACTCTTAGAAATCAAATACCACTTTTAGGTGATTATATCCCCCACTTTATGCTATAAATTCAACAAAGTGAAATGACTAGTATAAAGGAAAAAGAAGCATAATTAGAATTTACTACAAAGTGAAGCCTATGTAGTTGAGTTTGAGTATGTGAAGATGGGTCTATATATGTGAAACATGACCTATAGTTAAATGTGCATTAATCAATCCTTACATAATGGATATCAAAAGAAAAATAGTATGCTAAATAAAAAAGTAACTGAGTAAAGTTGAGTAAAGATATGGGAAAGAAGAAAGGAATGAATACACCTTGTTGGTTAGGCGAACTAATGAATGACCCTGGTGATAACCTATGTATGTGCATGTAAATAATGATCAAATAATTAAATAGATTGGACTAAGTTGATATCTTTCTCAGTCTTCATATATGTGTGTCTCAAAAAATCAATCAATTTTTGAATCCATCATTTCCCACCCCTACTTGGTGGGTCATGACCTGTGAATAGCTTGGGTTAGACTAAAAGTGTGTCTAACCCTCTCATGTGGGTGGCTCAAGTAGGATATGAATCCATCATTTCCCACCCATGTGTAGTAGATGCATCTTAAACTAAATTATGTAAAGTGTTATAAATATCTAACTATGTTTATCTAACTGTCTATGTCAGCTCCATGGCCACTCAGGTACATCAGATAACTCTAGGAAACTCGAGAATGCCAACCACTTTAGATGGATTAAGGCATGAAACTAGTGAAAAATTGGAATATGATGTCAAGTGTATATATTGTAGAGAATGACATGGAGTTTACCATTCCATTTAATCATCCTATGTGTAATAAAGCATATGGAAATAATGTGTCATGCACATGTACCCAATTTGATATTTGAGTATACTAATAATGGAATGAGTTGTAATAAATACATCTAAGTATCCAAACTAAATATGGGAATTATCTTGTTGTGCATGATTCCCCCAATCTAAGCAACTGATATAAATTTGAGCTAAACTAGTGTGAATATGAGAAAAATCTAAGCATAAATGTCAAACCTATAGCTATGTCTATGCAAACCTATACTGTACTTGGTGTACTATTGTGGATAATACAAATTTCCATAAAATTAGGCCTACTAGATATTATCACCATGTCTTGTATAGTAGTTTCATGTGGTGCTAGTGTCCCTATCTGGGTGCTAATGTTTATCTGGTCTAAAATCAAAGTCATTGTATTGATTCTTGATTCCATATTTTTTCCCTATGTTTTACCTAACTAGTTTTCTAAAACTAAGCATATATGTTGAAAAATGTTTTATGAATGCAATGTAGGAGCCTGATCTCTATGAAAAAACCATGTGAATTCCCCCTCTTTTAAGGTTAGTTGAAATAAATAACTATGTAAAATGTGTTACCTAGAGCATATATGATAAATACATGATAATCCAATACAATGTGCAAATATAAAATTAAAATGCAAGAGAATCTAAGCATAAGTATGTAATTTAGGATGTATGTTATGTATAAAATTAGAAAAGGGTGTCAAGATATATGTAATTGGTGTGTATAATAACAAATCTGAGGATCTACCTAGGGGGATGGAGAATGATGTCCATCACAACACCCAAGTAGGAAGGGTAGATGCATGATGTCCCTCATGGCATCAAAAACTGGTGTGTGTAATAAGCAAAGACAAGTTTCATATCCATGACACATATAATAAATCATACACACAAAACACATGAGGCACACAAAATTAGGCCAAGGGGCCACAATACAAGGGACATGGGCAAATGTTACTAAATCTAAAAAAAAAGACATACAAGGACATGTTTAAATGTCCACATACACAAGAAACAAGCAAGTTGGCTTAGATGCACATAGAAAGACATGTTCAACTATTTTCATACATAATAAAGAAAGCACACACAAGGGACATGGGAACATGTCCAAATCATACATGAATATAGGTAGCATAGAGATAGAGAATAATGGCATATTCAAATGCCCTCAAATATAAGAAGCATAGGAACATAATCAAGTCTAAACTAGGAAATATATAAGTAAATGTATGTATGAATGTAGTAAAAATCTATGTAATATCTAGGATGTACATATGCTGAGTCTAAACAAGAGATAGTCGGCAAAAAATCTAAGTATGAGTAATAATGATCAATATCAAGATATAATAATCCAAAAACTAGAATCTATAGAATGTAAGGATAGAACCTGGTAATATAAGCTATGTATAAGAGGCCCCCAAGTGGTCAAATGAATAACAATGAATTGGTTTATATTCCCCTAATGGGTAGATGATAACAAGTTTGGATCAATGTATTAGACCTAAGTCCTGTAAGTAATCTAGAAGCACTCAACAAAAACAAGTGAAGCATGTATATATGATAAAACTAACTATACTAAGCTAGAATATGTACTGTCTAAAATATATAAGAAATATAAACATAATGATGCATAAAATCTATAAATTTTGTGTTTTTTGAGTAATATTTGAATGTTTTTTTTTTTGGCATTTTATATTATTTTTGTATTTTTTGGATATAACCTATGTACACATAAATGAAAATAAATTATGTAAAAGGAGAGAAAGAGAAGAAAGTATGTACAAGAGGGTAGGAGCCATACTAACTGATGAGTCTCATGGGAGATTAACTATCACTATGAGTGGTGTCAAATAAGGGAATGATGATCATGCGTGCTTTGTGAAAGGGAAACTATGATCTCCTAATATGTTGTAGTGAGTAATTTGTGTTTGTGTCTATATCTATAGTGTTGATATGAATCAGTGGTGTTGATTAAGGTGCTTTGTGAACTCTATGGGTCTTAGGAACCCATATGGTATAATAATTTGTAGGTGACATAGGAACCCTATGCTAATAACCTTATGAACCCAATAATACTGATCTCAATATAAATGAGTGGAGGAAGGTCCTCTAGAATTTATGACAATATCTAACACAGGGGTCTCTCTAATAATTGTCTCTATGGGAGAGTATGTGTACATGTAGATACTAAAGGAGTAAACCTCACTTGAATTGGTGGATTTAATAAAATATATGATGTATGTATAGGATATTTACTCTAAGATGTAATTTATAACTATGCTATATCTAGTAATAGTGTTGGAATTGTAACTAGTGAATATGATATAACTGCCTGTGGGATGGGTAGAGGATACTAATATGGGAGAAATTTGACCACTTGATTTTTGTGTATGTATTTTAGGCATATGTTCACTATAGATGGGATGAATTAGAGATAATGTAACCATGGCCTACCTAGTAACATATCAAACACACTTACACTAGGTACTACTATGAACTAAGTGGTTATATGTGCTGGTCTAACCTATAGTGGAAGCATACTCTCCCTAATGGAGATCTAAAAATGACCATTAAAACTAATAATGACTATATATATGGGGAATATATCTTTATTTTAGTACCTAAATGCTACAAAATTGTCATAATGTACATGATAATGCTTAACCTATTGTCAACCATAACACTCTAGATAGGATGATGATCTATGTATTCTCGTATAAAGAGTGCATGTAAATATATATCATCATCAACAATATCCTACTTTGAGAATGTGATGAGTGGTCTTGGTGGAATTTTATTATGGTACATGCCAAAAATGTTTTGAAATGGGTGTGCCTCCTCTATAATTGTATGATATGAAGCTAGTGGTGGATGTGCCTAATATGTGTAGTAAACACCTGATGTGTTCCCTGCCTCATTTGTATTGTGCTTTGGAAATGGATTTAAAAATATATTTAATTATTTATATTCTATTTTTTTGATTTTGGTGCCTCTATAAGTGTGCCCACATCAATAATATTAGCCTTAATCAAATCTTGTAACTTATGCTTTAGGCTTATGCATCTATTTATTGTATGGCCTAGTTCCCTATGATACTCAAAAAATGTGTTAGAATCATAGTTATCTGGAAGAGGCCATTTCATATCAAACTCATTAATTAGATGGAGATATATGACATTTAATTCCAAGAGATATTATAAAACATGTGCTAGTGAATCTAGAAGGTTGGTGAATATTTGGTGCTGAGGAGTATATAAAACCAATCTAGGAGATGGTCCGAAAGATGCATTGATTGTGGCATTTTGATCACTCTTGTTCTCAATGGCCCTTACCTTGTATGGAGGATTATTTAAACTCTTAATATTTTATTTTGATTTATTGGTATACTTGATTTTTCCCATTGATATAATCTTAACCTCTCTTTCTTTTATTATGTGGCATAAATATGTGAATGTATGAAACTTATTGAACAAGATAGCTTCATTTAATGATGGTAAAAGGATTTGATTAATATGTAAAGCTCTCTATTTTCCATGGGGTTAGTCAATTTGGCTAATATAGTCTTGTATTTTAAGACATAATCTATGCTAGGTTCATTTGACTTTTATTTCAACTATTCCACTTGGGTGTATGATATCTTATCACTGATATTGATGGATAGATGTGATAAAAACATGTTAACCAAATGATTAAATGTTATGATATATTTATTTGGTAAATCATAAAACCATATAGGCATACTCCTTTAAAATTCATGGAAACAACTTCATGAGAAGCCAATCATTGGACATGTAATCCAAACATGTTATGTGAAAAGATCTGATATGATGCTTTGGGTTACCCTTGACATCTTATAATGTAAGATTATGTGCCACAAAACTAGATGGTGATGGATTTGTCATTATGTGATGTGCCAAAGGTGTAAGTAAAATAACATTATAATCCAAGGCATGTGATGGACTAGTGGCTATCTTCTCAAGATCTAACATCTTAGCCTACAAAGTATGAATTTTGTGAATAAGGGATTGCACATCTAGAGTGGAAGAACTAGACATAAGAGGTGTAGCTATCAGTTAATGTTGTTGAATTACAATTTTAGGTTGTGTTAGTTGAGTTGGACCCATTGTAGGTGTTATACTTCTATTATTTATGGGAGTTGAAGATAAATCACTATTTGTTTTATTATTGATTTCTAATATGGCTTGTATGATTTGTGCATGAATCAAAGGGATGTTCCCAAATTCTATCTTTGAAGCCATATAATATCTCATCATTGTTGATAATCATGTCATCATTATTAAGTGGAGGGATAGTGTCCCAATTTTCAAATGTGTATATCATCTTTATATTTATTGTATTGTTCATTTTCAGATGCATTATCATTAAAATCCACATAATCAAGGTGTGAAGGATGCATAGCTCAAGTTATGACAGGTCCCTTATCCATGTTATAGTATCAGATAGTAAGAATCTAAACATGTTTAATAGGATTACCACCCAATCTAACACTTCTTCTCAATGGAAGAGAGATGTATTTTTTAGATGGTATATAGTAAACAAATTAGAATAGAGCTATTAAACCACAATATATAAAATTGAAAAAATTGAAAGTAGCTAATGAAAACAGGAAAAAGAAGGATATAAAGCCTAAGAGCATATAAGGTTAGTATTTTTTTGAATTAGGGTTGCTTTGCAAAAATTTAAATTATATTTAAATAAATTAAACCCTAATATGAGATTGATTTAATGAGCTAGGTTATGCCAAAAAATTAGAAAAATAGAAGATGAAACCTTAATTTAGTGCACAAACAATTGGAGAAGGCAAACTAGGTTTGTAAGCAATATTCAAAGGAAGTCAGATTCACCAAATGTTTTAACCTTTTAAGGTTTAGCTAATGTAAATAATTTGTTTGATTAAAGGGATAAGTAGTCTAAATTAGTGAAATAATATGTAATAAATAACCATTAATTTGTTACATAATTTGACTTGATTTAACTTTCTAAAAATAGTAATAAATATGTATAAATAAAGACTTATTTAGAAAACACTTGATGTAGAAGATCTAAGTGTTAAAAATTGAGATACGAATAAGTCTAAGTGCCATCAACCAAATACCTATGTTAGAATCTCTCATAGACAATAGTGCCACTCTTGGATAGTAGAGCCATGTGGCTATAGAGTCCTAAAAATGGTGCTAGTGTCTTTTATGTAGGACTATTCCTAAATTCTAGGTGCACTTGTGCCCATGTTATTGGTGTTGTTCCTATGCACAAGAAGTCTAAAACTTTGTATTGTGCATGTAATAACTAATTTATGATGAAAACCCTAATCCTCCTTGAAAATAAGGTATGAGCTGAAAAATATGTGTTCGATAGTAGGATATGATGGAAATCCTCAACACCCCATTGTGAATATAATTGCCTACATACCAATACTCTAAGGAGGTATCAATCACAATGTATTTCTCCTAACCTAAGTGCTAGTGAAAGTGCAAGTGATGCTAGAATGATAGTGATATTGAATACTTTGAGTGTGTTTGAGATTTGAAATCTTGAAAATCTAGGCTTAAGGAAAGTGTATATGGTAGTATGCATAAGTAGGTCTAAATAGGGATTAATGACCTTGATTTTTCTCAACTTGTTTCATGTTTGAATATGTCTTTTTCATCTATTTTTCCATCTAGTGGATATAGGTCTAAAATTCATGTATTTATAGTGTTTTGTAGCTTGTGATAATAATAAAACATGCTTAGGTAGACCTTAGGAGGGTTTAAAATCTAAAAATATATCCATTTGGGAGAGTTAAGGAAAATGACATTATCACCATGTTAGGGAAACTAGCACCATGTGGTTCTAGTGTCCTTAACGTGGTGCTAATATCCAACTAGTAGGTTGTTGGGCATGAGGGGCCAAGATCTAGGAATTAAGGTCTGAGACTATGTTTTAGCTAACTAGGGATGCCTATGGTCTACACAAAGGCTAGAAACGTGTGATAAAAGGCTCTAGGATAGGTCTAAAGCTAAGATAGGAATAGGTTGTCTCAAATAGCACTCTTATCACTCAAATAACACTTTTAGGTGATTACAAAGATAATGATGAGTCCTTGTGACACCTTGATGAATAAGAGGATATTTTCAAGATGGCACACATTAAAATGAGTTTCATGATTGTTCTTTGGAAGTTTTATTGGTTGTAACTTGCCTCTTCATGAAGTGACACTTATCTTAGACCTATCCTATGCCTCTTCTCTTTCTCTTCACATTATTTTATGTATGCCTAATTTTATCATTGAATGTATCCTTTGGTTGAGTATGAAAAACTTGTGCTTAAATAAGCACGTGTACTATTCCTTTGAATGTTGAATAAAGCTATCTTTTACCTTCTCAAATGCCTATAATCAGCATACTTGTGTGATTATTGATGAATGCTAGCAGTAGTGCATTCACTCTCTCTCATTTGTCCTCTTCTACCTATTTACAAATGGATTATATTCTTTTAGGTCACATGGTGAGTTTTTATAGATTTTCATAGTTTATAAGTGGATTTTAGTCATTAGTGTCTTCCTTATGCCTCTTGATTATTCCTTATATTCAACCCATTATATGTGACCTCCATGTTAAAATACTCATGCTTGAAGGTCCTTATTGAGTAGTTTGATCAAAATTGTGCCTAATTCATGTTATTAGTGAATTATATTCAAGTGGAGGGCATTAATTTTATGCATAACCTCCCTAGTTTAGTTTAATTTTAGTTCTCTCTCCCTTTTCCCAGCAAGGAATAGGTCTAGTAGTAGTTTTAGGGTGATAACATCAAGGGAGATAGCCCTATATAGAGATTCACCTCACTAATTAGTCCACACAAAACTTAGAGGTGTCTCTATGTTTTCTCTAAAGTGAAGAGGCTTAAACAACGTACTCAAGGGTGCAAATTTTGATGATAACAGTTTTGGTACACTCGATGGGACAAAATAAATCATCCATTGAAGAGTTATTGGTACTTATCTTCATTGTACTAGACTTTAGAGGAATGAATACAAGAATAAATGGTGACTTTGAGCATAATCAACTAGTTTAATCAACCCATGTATTCTTTCAATCAAGCACTCTTTGTTCTTTGTCTTTCCCATGAGGTTTCATGGTTGAGTTTGGATTGGATCTCTTTTTCACTCAAGTTGGTGAGCCATTTCAAACTTATGTTGATCCTTTTCAATAGTTTTATGATCCTTACCACCAACCTAATGAGCTATACCATCCCTATTTTGATCCATATCAACCCTATAATGACCCTACTTACCCTCCATACCACTCTAGATATCAATATGATCAGCCTTGCTATCAAGAATATTATTCTCCCTCCTTTCCTCATCAACCTTACCAAGCTTTTCAGCCTTCATATCAGTCTTATCAATCTTGCCATCAATAGGAGTTAAGGCATATAGAGGAGTGTATATCTAGGCAAATTCAAGTGAAGAAAGATCAAGATTCTCAGTTGCTCATGAAGATGTTAAATAATTAAATGGTAATGAGAAAGGTATATGGAGGTATATAATTTAGCTAAGTTGTCTCTATTAATTTCATTCAAAAGATAAGGGACTCATTACAATTTTAAAGGAGTAAGTGGGAAGCCTTTGAGAAGGGAAACTAACATGTCATAACTAATTAAAGGCTAGAAGTAAGGTATTTGAATCAATGCATGGAGGATAGGTTAGTAATATGGGAGAAATAATAATTTCAATCTGTTCAACCTCAATTACGCTCTCCAATCACAAGTCATTCCTCTTGTGTTCCTAACTTGCTCCAATTTTTAATTTCCCATCAAAAAAGGCTTGATGCTATGAAATATTCACTCATTATTCCTCAATATCAACCTACTCTCTCTCAAGAACCTTCTCCTATGCTCATCCAAATTATAAATTTGAGGATAATCCAAGGTAGTTTGTAATCTTCCCAAACCCTTCATCTTACAACACACCATCAAGAGGAAGATCCTAAGTTCAATGTGCCAAGTTAAAAGTAAATGGTAGAGTCATGGGGAAATAAAGATGAACCATGCCTAGATCAAGAAATTGAGGCCAAAAAGGAACTTGTGCCTATTCAAGAACTATCCATCTCTCCTCAAGAGCCTCAAAATTTCCCATAATATAAGTTTATCCAGGAAGGCATCCAAAACAAGAGTGCCTACCCAAATAAAAATCCAATTCATGAACCCATTCAAGCCCTACCCATCCCTCCTCAATAGCCTAAAATTTTTCCATCATGGAAGTCTATCCAAGAAGGAATCCAAAGAAAGAAAGAAGTCCTTATTAAGAAGGTTGAATAACCTAAAACCTTCCCATAATTGAGGTTAATTCAAGAGATAATTCAAATGAATAAGGAAACACTTGTGGAGAAAGTTGTGTAGACACCTAAATCTATCCATCGATAACCTCCAACTAGGCTTTTGACCAATTTCCACCAAAATGCATAATTTGGCTTAAAAACACTAAAACATGCTAAACGAGTTTAAATTGATATATTAAACTGTCAATTTTATCTAGGGTATAATTAAATGGGGCAATGCAATTTATGGGCCAACTAACTTTGATCAGATCATTTCAAGTCAAAATGCTAATTTTGCACCTAGATGCCTAGGATTGCTCTTTCCTATCAAATATCTTGCACAAGATTCATGCATTTTTTATTTTATGTTGATAACATCCTAAATGGGAATACAGTTTTAATGCATCTAACATCACCTTCCAATTCCAATCTAGTCAAATTTTAGACCAATAACAAGGAATTCTGATCAATTTGAGTACTTTGTGTACAAAGTGCTTAAACATGCTTAAGAGATAATTAAACCAAATTAAATCCTAATCCAAAATTCCATGGAAAATTGTTGAATAATTTTTTTTTGAAATGAATATTGAATATTTGCATCATCAGGTGACCTCATTTCTTGTGAAGGCATCCCTAGGCCATAAATGCCACAAATATTAGGATTCATGCCCTCCATGCCTCTTAATTGATCCTCTATCCCAAATATTTATGAACATTTTCATCAATTTTAATTGTATAATTGGATTAATTCTAAGCCACACATCTCAATCCTGAGATGGATGGTTCAGGTTGATTCTAGTCATTTGTAAAAATCTATAAATAGAGAGGCCATGAACATCATTTCTAAGCTTAATTTGTGCAAAGTTATAATGCAAGATTTGTTCCAAAAGCTTCATAAAACTAGTGTTACCATTAAAAATTGATTCCAAGCCAAGTGACAAGCCAAAGGTGCCAAGGAGATATGGAGGTAGCAAAACTTCCATTGATAAGGACTTCATGAGCACAAACCAATCAAGCCACTACTACTAAGGCATTTGGAGCATCCAAGAAAGGTGAAGGAATTCTTGTTATTTTTCCTTATTTTTTAGTTGTGTTTGTCATTTGTTTTTATTACTAAGCTCACCCTAGTAACTAGGCATGAAGATTTTAGGTTAGTGTGTTTTTGATTTGGTTTCATTCACTAACACAATACTAATATCCTCTTCTTAGTCAAATTCCTAGTTCACAAGTTGAAGACCAAAACATATCAAGATTTGAAGGATTGGTTGGTGAATGAAAGGAGAAGAATCACAATCCCATGGATATCAAAAGTTCAAATTTTTTTTTGAGTTTGAGCAACCCATATTTGAATAAGAACATGTTCTATGGGAGGCAAAGAATAGTTGAGTACCTTATATAAACCCCCAAATTTTATATACACATATTAATACATGTCAAAACTATATTTATTTATAATACAATATACTTGGGTGTGTGTGTGTCTATATATATATATATATATATATAAGTCCAAGTTGTAGATGTAAATGATCCTCAAGAAGGATATGAAGAAGACACTTCAAGTGAGCATGAGGTATAACTCATCATTGGCACTCCTATTGGTAAAGAAAAGAGTAAATCAATATTTGGATATGAAAGGAGAGGTGATATTCATCATGTGAAATAAAATTTTTAAAGAGAAAACACTCTTGAAGTTGAACAAATATCAATTGAGATAGTTGCAATAGTTTCCTAGCCAGCTAGTTAGCTCAATGAGATCATGAATGAATAATAAGATATGTTCTTAGAGCCTCTTGATGAATTAGAGCAACTAGATACAATAGGGATACATTTGGATACTTTCTAAGATGCCTAAAGTAGCCTAAAAGAGGTAAAATATTGTTTTAAACTCTCTCTTTTGATTGAAATTATTGGTCTTCTTTCTTGTTACAAAGAAGAATTGGTTGAGTTAACAATAGAAGAATCTCAAGGAGGTATTTGATTAGAAAATATCCATGAAGGGGTTTTAGCTGGTCTTGAAGTAGAAGACCTCCTAAGTGAATAAGATAAGGTCTTGAGTATGCATGAAATGGTTTCCAATGAGCATAAACCAATCACCTATGAAGAGTAGTTCAAACATGTGAAATTGGTTATATCCTAAGTGAATTGTGATATGGATGAAAAAAAGGTTGTATTCCTCCCAAGAAACCACCATGAACCTCATGATCACATGACAATAGTTAGGAAGGTGATGCAGATAGGTCCTCAAGGTGACAATCATATGTAAGATGTCTTCTCAAGTCAACATGAAGAGTTTCAAGGTGATATGTGGTGCTATTAGTACACATATCCTATTGGTTAGATTTAAGATGCTTTTTAATTTGCTCTCTTACTTGAAGATCAATGTGGGAAGCCCCAAGAAGTCATTAAATATCAAACATGTCATTTCATAGAGCTAATAAAATCCAAGGTTGATGATAACCCTATGAAACAAGATGTGATCATGATTGAGGTGAGTTAAAACATCAAGGATAAACATGAGAAGTATCTTGGGTTATATAACGAGTATGTATTCATTAGAAACATGTTTTCTACTAATAACTCACTTGAAAGTATGCCGAATGAGTTGGCAAGAAAGAAGACTATTCCACTAAACATCATGTCCAAAGGGCAGCTTGCTCTACATCATTGCTCATCTCATAGATAAAGAGTTTCTAGAAATTTTCCTTTTGATCCAATATAAAAATGTCTTAAGTTTGGTTGTTTTTAGTAGTGTCTTATGTTTTTTTTCCTAAGTGATTTGTAGCATAAGTGTGAATGTGTGTCTCATTTTAGTGTGTTATTCTTGATTTTTTGTGTAATTTAGAGGCATATCAGGTGTCTTATTTATTTTAAGGCATTTTTAATCAGATTTAAGGTCTAATCAGATATGAATTTGCTGTATAGGTTACTCCATAGTTTGATGGATGGACTAGGCAATCGGTCTAAGGTACATAACAAGCATACAATCCCCAAAGTTGCCAAAAATGTTAGCCAAATTTGGCTACCATAGGGGAGTCTAAATCAAAAAATTTCTCCTTATTCTCTTAATTTTTTTGATATCCATCTAAGGTCTTAAAATAATCATTTATTATGGTCTCCTTCTTGTGTTTATCAAAGTTTAAGGTAAAATTATTTTTATGTTTTTAAAGCCTTATAATGTCTTTTCCTTAAAAAATTAATTAATTTCAATGTGAAGGGGGATCTATTGTGAGTTATAAACATGTTTATATGGTATTTGGATGTTTTATAAGTTTTCATGTTATGTCCAAGGTTAATAAGTCACTTTAAACCTTCACTTTCCATCATTAACATGTTTAAACTTATCAAAAACTAGTTTAGAGTCCCAAAAAGTGGAAATTACATAGCCAAGCACATGGAAATGACTTATGAGGAGGTTTCTAACGTGTATTTGGAAAACACTCTTCATAATATGATATTTTTAGGTTATAAATTCTAATGATTTCATTTACAAGTAGTTATAACACATCAAAAATGGGATATCAAAGGAGTGAAAGGACATTTTAAAGAAATTTTAGGTGTATTGTAAATTCTTTGAGGTGTGTAAGGGTCAAATAAGGTTTGAGAAAGATTTAATAAGTTTAAGGAAAGCATAAAACACTTTATCTCCTTCAACAAGATCTTTGTAAGTAAATGAAGGCTAGTTTGTTGTCTTTGGTTCATGCATGAGGAAAAGACTTAGACAAAATTATTCTAGGGATTTATGGGGACCATCATACCCTCAAATTTTTTGACATTTTTTTTTGGGAGGCCATGCTCTATTTAAAAATTCTAAGAAATTAGGGTGGTCTTAAACCCTAGAAAACCCCAAGGCTTTGGTTTCTTCCTCAAAATGATAGTTTAGAGATCAATGAGTGCTTTCCAAGGGATGGATGATGTTGATGAGTGTCTCTAGGATCTTCATAATTTTGAAAATTTTCATTGATTAAGGGAGAGATTCTTGAGCATTATCATTGAGTGTTGAGCTTTGATATTTACTATTTTCATTGATGTCAAAAATTCTAATGAAGATGCATGATTCTTTCATTGATTTCAATATAATATCATTGATTTCAAAGGTTCTTGGTCAAGTAATCCTTGAGGTATGTATATGAATGAGTTATGTTGCAAGCATAGTGAGTGTTGTTGCTACATGAGAGAATACTATTTGAATAATGTTTTGATGTCATCTTGAGTGAAATAATTGAAAAACAACATGAGTGAGTACAGGTTAGTACAACAAGTGTAAATAATCTTGTAATGCTTTGTATATACATTGTAAGATGGAATTTATAGGTGGCATGATGAACTGAGTGAGATCTAAAGAAGAAGATATATGCTTCAAAGATATGTGTAAGAAGTTCTAAAGATTCTCTAAATGAGATACGAAGATGAGAATGCTCTGAAGAAAAATTGATACTATTTGAGCATGAGAGAGATTGTTTGAGGTTGTACATGAGGTTTTTAGGACTTCAAAAAAATTTAGAAGATAAAATTCAAATATTTGTATATGCATCTCTAAATATACTACAATCAAGCTCTAAAAGATCTATAAGTAGCTCTGAATAAGGTCTATTGAATTTATAAATAAGATTGAGTGTTTGAGATTACTTGAAAATACATGAGATATTAAAACATAGGAGAGTTTCAAGGTGAAGTCTATAGGGTGGCTAGAAGGTCAGATTCAAGGCTTAATAAGATTTGCAGATCAAGGCTTAGAAAGAAAAAAGAGAGACGGTGATCAGATGAGGTAATAGGATAAATTTCCATGGCATGAGTGAGTAGGTGAACATTGATTCAAGTTGTTTTAAATATGTGCATAAAGTTTCAGTTTAAGGTTTGTAAGGCTTAAAACGTGTTTCAAGGTTTCTCGAGTGCACATAATGAAGAGTTGTCTACTCAAGAAGGTTTTATCAGTGCTAATTGGAATGTGTAAATTCTACATGAGAACCTAAGTTTTTCATGGTAGATGAGTAAGGGTTCTAGCTCAAAGTTAAAATTATTGGTTTTTGGAAAGAGGTGCTAAGTTTTATGAATGATCGTTAAGACTAGAAGATGGTCTAAACCTTCATAAAACCCTAACTATGAACCAATGTTTAATATCTTGTTCTTAAGAGCTAAGAATATTTTGATATGATTAAATAAGTTATTATAGGTTGAATTCAACTCTATCAGGCATCTTTAGGTGTTATTAGTTTCTCAAGTGAGTGAGAAGACCCTAAAAAAAAGTGATTGTCTTTTAGAAATTTATTATAGAAGATAGAGTTGATCAAGTAAAAGTTGATAAGTGGATGAAGATAAAAGTGTGAGGCTTTTAATTATTGTTCATGAAGATTTATGGATAGGTTCTATATCTTAGGTGTGCAAATTTGGTGATCTAAGTTGGCCAATCACTAATAGACCTAGTGATGCAGACAGTAAGGAAATCAGGTAGACGTGAAAAGATGTTTCCTAATGTGTTTTCATGTAAGAGTGATACATGGAAATACATGATGATTTTTTTTGGGTATGTAGTGATATATACATTATTTTCAAAATCTTGGAAGTCAGTGTAAAAGGTTGAATCATTGAAGCTAACATGATTTATTTGACTGAGTAAAGTTTGTGAAAGAGAAGGTTAAAATATTGGTCTATAAGACCAATAGTTTTCATTAAATATCATGAAATGATTGATTTAGGTTTCTCTTAGGATGTTATAATATCCTATTCATGCATTTAAATCCCTTGAATATTTTCAATCATGTGTCAGATGTTCATGTTCCTTTACTATGTTTTGGAGTCAGTTAGTAGTTCTGAGTGAACATCTTACAGAGAAGTATTTGAGCATGTTTACCCTAAGTTGAAGCAATAGATGAAGTTTGTGATAAAACTAAGGTCATAATATTTTTGAATATGTAATTTATTTCCATGGTTTTTTGGAAAATTTGAGTATATTCATCATTTGTTCAAGAAAAAGTTTCTATATATGCACATGCCTTTTATATGCAGTGATTTGATAAAGGGTTCAAGTGGTAGCTAGACCTAAAATGTGTTGTATACCTAAAGTGAATTTGGATAAGGGATATTGAATTGGATTATTATGTTTTCCTCTTGTGTGAGGTATTTGGATATTCTTCAATAAATATCAAAGGGTAACATATTGTTAAGAAGGCCTATTAGGTCTCCATAAGCCTAAAAGAGGAGTAAGGGCTAATTGATGTATGACCAACCTATTATATTTATTAATTAATATTTAAGGAATGTTATTTTTAATATGAAAATACCTATTCATGGATGACCTAATTAATTTTAATGTGGAGCTGACTAATAAGGATATGATCAAGTGGCTTGTATAAAAGTAAGGCAGTTTAGGCCTATTTGTGTGTGCTTAGAGGTGGAGAGCATAAGAGGATATGAAAATGATATAGATAATTGGTGAGCATGAAATAGGTCATGTATAACATTATATAAATGTCATGAATATCTAAAAAAGTTTTTATATATGAGGATCAAGATCAAAATATCTAATCAAGCCATGAAGAGGGCTAGTTAAGTGAAGAAGGTTGAAGGCCAGTTTGAGAGGGATATAAGTGAGTGATGAGATGAAGGAATAGATCATCATTTATTTTAGAAGTGACAAGGGTTTTTAAAGGTGATCAAATAATCAGGTCTCTAAGTTGGTTCTGAGTCATTTATGGGGTTAGTGCCACCTTACAAGTGGGTTATTACTAAAGCCTAGCTGAGTTGGTGCTAAGCTAGGGATTGGTGCTCCATGTGATTTGGTCCTTTACTAAATACTGATGTTTGTCATATATAACTGTAGTATATTTGATTCATCATTGGGTTTTCTACCCATAGAGGGTTTCCCACGTATATGTTGTGTTCATGTGTTTCATGCTCTTATGATTTGATACTTATGGTTGCTAAGATGTACATGCATGTTACAATGGTTCATACATAGTTAAGTGGAATTGAATGAATTTTTTTGAAGACTAACTCACCTCCCCCCTCTCAGTAATATTGTTTCCAACAAAAAATACTAAAGCCAAGATAAACATCTCTGATCATGTCTCCTCTGGTAAATAACATGCATGATCTATTGTGTACTAGTGTAATAGTTAGGGTTTTAAGATATTTGAAAGGAAAATTCATAGATGAGGCTCATTCCAAGCTCTCAATTAGCCTACACAAATTATCAACACTTCATATAACTATTTTAAGGTCCTCCAATGTAATAAAATGTAAGTGTGATGAGATTAGGCCTCATAGAAACCCTCTTTGATTGTATCATCATTTGTTTTTTACTCAAAATTTAGTGGACAAGATACATAAAGGGGAGTTCACCTAGGGATCATAGGGGACCATTGTAACCTTGAAATTTATGGTAGAGAGAGAAGGAAAGGTCCTCATATTTATGAATGATCATTAATAATGTAGGGCACTCACAAGCTACAAAGATGCCAAAAAAAAACCTAATGGAGAAAACTTAAACAACCTAAATGCTCCTAAATGGAATTGAAATGACTAGTGATATAATTGGAGGTACCTAAGGCTCAGATTGGGGTCACTATTTAACACATGTAAGGGTAAATTAGTAAATAAATTGGCCTAAAAGGCATACTATAGGTCTTTTTTTGTGTACTTGAGCATGTTGGGATCCCTAAGACAATGTATGAGTCTCTTAAATATAAGTACCATCATTGGAAATAAGTGAAAGGGTGTTGATACATTCAATCACCATCTCCAAATCCTTCTACACCTATTATGAGGGATCTCAAACATCAACTAGGTGTCAAGAGTTAAGGAAATTTCCTAATATTACAAGATTATAGACTTGATTGTTTGAGTTCAAAGTTGAAGAATGAAGGTGGTAATTGTTGGCCAAAATTGGCCTACATATAAATTTTTTACCTTGATGACTAATCTCTTTCTAGTCATGACTTAATGATTAAGTGCACTATCTTGGAGGGTCTTGGAATGGTGAACTAAACTATCTCAGGAGCCTATCCTAATGGATGATCTAATGGTAAAGGGAGGAGATAAGATTTATGTCCCTACTTCATCTTATAATCATTCTTATGAATCTTTTAACAAAGTTTTAGGTAAGTTTGGAAACTTTAAGGTAAATGCCTAAAAGTGGGGTTTACACTAAAAATATTAGATCAATATGGTTTTCAAGGTTATTCACCATCTAGTGGCAATCATGAAGTGGTGGGAAAAATAACAATACTATTAGAGCCTTAAGTAAAAGCTTCAATATGTCCTAGGCACCTTTTTACCAAGACCCAAGTGGAAATCAGAGATTTTTATGCACTTCATAACTTTGCAAATTTGAAAAGTTTCAAAGTATCTCTGATTTCCTAATTTTAAAAATTTGCAAATTTAAAAATTTACAAATTTACAAAGTATCTCTGCTTTCCTAATTTTATAAATTTTAAAATTTGTGAAGTTGTAAAGTATTTTTGCTTTCCCACCCATGTAAAGTTGCAAAATGCACTTAAATCTCTATTTTCCCACCTACCAAAACCCTGATGGAGATTTAGATGGACTTTTCATGTGTTTTTGTAAGGAAACACCTCAAAAAAGATTCAGAAGGACTTTACATGTGTTTTTTGCAAGACAAAACCTTGATAGATATTTATAGAGAATGTGCATGTGTTTTTGCAAGTAAAAACATTGACACATATTTAGAGGGAATTTACATGTGTTTTTTAAAGCAAAAACCCTGATGTATATTCAGAGGGACTTTGTATGTGTTTTTGCAAGCCAAAACCCCAATTGAGATTCAAGGGGACTTTGCATGTGTTTTTCCAAGAAAAAACCTTGACAATTTTTGGGTGTGGATCTTTGCAGAATTCAAAGCTCTTGAAGCCCCTTTGGGAGCAAAGGAGATTAGCAAAAAAAGCATGATTATCCTCTAAGTACCATGGAGGGTTTTTGACTTCCTTTGTTATGTTAGATGGCCAAAAATGGTGGTTTAAGCATATTTATTGAAGACTGAAAGCTTTTTTCTCCTTTTTCTCTTCTCTTCTTCTATATATAGCTCTTTATTTTCTTTTTAAGATATAATCTCATTTTATAAGGTAAAACCTTGTCAAAATTTGTAAAGAACAACCTTTGAAATAATAAGATTACTTATTTTGCCTATCTCTTTGATTGCAATTTATCTTTTAGGTAGCTTGTGTATGATTACCTTGTGAAAAAGTCTTCTTTATTGGTGATTATCCTCTCCTCCTTACTTTTTGGAGGTGGTTTAAGGTGTTTTGAGGTTTGAATTTGTGTTGTTTTAGTAATAAGTGAAGGTCTAGTGTGAATTTACCATTATTATATGTTTTATCCCTTGTCTAGAAGGCCTTATATAGAATTATTCATGAAAACTGGCTAGTGTTAGATATTATGTGAGTGGGGGATCTTTGAGTTTCCTTTGTGTTTGATTTTGAGAAATTAGGAGTGTCATTTAGTTTGGTACATCACCCTTTTTACAATTTTAATCATTTTTATGCAACTCTTCTATCCATTTCCCAATAAAAATCAATAGTTTATGTGATCTACCAAGAGAAACCAACCTTCTCTAGATGTTTAAAACCATCATAGGATACCCACAACCTAAGGTTAATCCCATTGTGTGGATAGGAATGAGAGAGCTTGAAGAACCCTCTCATAGGTTGTAATTATACACCATAATTTTTTCTGGCATGCTTGGTGGGATGAATTTGAATAATATTAATCAATTTTGATGTTGGTATTGATCCATTTGTAATAGATGTAACATTCATACTGTTAACATCTGGTAACTCCAATGAACACTCAGCTTTTTAGTGGCAGAAAAGTGCCTATTTTTCATGCCAAAGGTGACTAAAAGGTCAACTTATATAGGTATTTATTTTGAATTTGTTGAATTAAATTTTAACTCATCAAGATGATTGTGTTTTACTAACACTCAACCATACTTGAGAAGTTTCCCTCCTAAGCCAATTTGCAAATCTACCTCTGCTAGAATATCCTTGTTAACTCCTTTCATTACCATGGCTACCCCTAGAGCCTTAACTTTTATGGATTTCAATGATCAAATTACTTTGGATATTAACTGGTATGATCTTATCCCAATGGCATCCCTTAAGAGTGTGCCTTACTACTCAATGGATAGCTCTACAACTCCTTCTGAACACATCAGGGACATAGTTAACTTTTACAACATCTATAACATCACTAAAGAGAATGTATCTATCAGGTTGTTGGCCATATATTTCAATGAAAAGTACTTGGATTGGTATAGGAACCTAGCTATTAACTCCATCAAAACATGGGACCAATTAAGGTATGATTTATGCAAGAGGTTTAAAGACAAGTATGACATCTTGTCACTAGTAGAGCAGTTAACAATAGTCAAGAGAGATCCTCAAGAGGTCATGCAGGACTTTAACAATAGGTTTCAAAAAACATGGGATAATATTCCAATCCTTGTCAAGCCCACTCCTAATTATGTTTTCCTTTATTATCTAAGGTCCCTCAATAATGACATTGAATTTATGATATAATCAATAGGGGAAACACATTACCTGATGCTTATGAGGTAGCAATTAGGGCAAAGAATAGCCTAATACAAATTGGCAAGCTCACACCTAGGCCTATTATGCTATTCTTCCCTAAGATTTAACCACATACTTCTATTATTCCTCATCTTTCTACTATTCCTCATTTTCCAACACTTGTTGCCATACCTACACCGAAGCAAGATAAATCTTCAACTAGTCAGTATAGTGAGCTCCAAGAACTCAAGAACATGTTCCAAACATTTGGAAAAAATTTAGTGAATGTTAAGAGGTAACAAGCTTAGTTTAATACACTACACCATCCCCCATATCAGCCTTAACAACCATATCAAGCCAATAGGTGACCCTTTAAGGCTAATTCTGAAGGATAAGACCAGTTCACCTATGCTAAACCAAGTAACAACTATAATCATAATGTTAAAAGTACTTATAAGACCTTGGTCCCTGTTAAAAATTACCTTACACAAGAAGGTGAGTGTCCTCTACCTTGGAATCAATATTACAATTAGAATATCACCCCAAATGTAGAGTTCAACTAAGGATTTGATGAGCTATGGAAGTAAGGTTCTAATTATGGGTTCAACCAAGATTTAATGGCACAAAATATAGAAGTGCCTATGATGAATAAATCATATGGGCCTTGACAAGGCCAAGGGGATAATGATGGACAAAATTAGTTGTATATTATGTTGATGAACTACCAAATAGAGGAGTGTTATGCTTTCAATCAATAATATAGTACTAGCTAAGCAAACATTCATGTGGTAGCCAACACAATGTTTAAGAGAAGGAATGTATAGGGAAGTTAAGAAGTAGTTAATGGGTCTTCTAATCCTCCTCCATTGTTTTTA
The DNA here is from genome assembly GCA_037957365.1 of Torreya grandis. NCBI lineage: Eukaryota > Viridiplantae > Streptophyta > Pinopsida > Cupressales > Taxaceae > Torreya > Torreya grandis. The sequence goes on from JARHVA010001419.1 coordinate 2,943,632, forward strand.
AATAAAAATGAGTCTAATACAACTCTAAAGGCTCAAACAACTCTGAAAAATCAAAACCAAGGAGGTATTTTTATACCTCAAAGATCACAAGTAAAAAGAACTTTTGTGGCACCCAAAGCACAAGAAAAGGTTGGTGGTGAACACATAAACATTGTTGATAAAATGAAGAAGTTAAATTTGAGTGTACCTATGTGGGAAATTCGTTCTATACCTAGTCAAGTGGATCTTCTTCAAGAAGGCTTGTCAAAAATCAATGTTTCAGAGAAGCCACCAAGCAAGGAGATTATGGTCCTCACTAATGCAATCAAAAACAATTAAGGATAATTAAATAAGGTAATCAAACCGCATCCCTTATACATTTATTTGATCATTGGTAACTCCTTATTACACAACTAAATGGTGGATAGTGGGGAAAACACTTTACTGATGCCTAAATCAATAACATATCAACTTGGTTTGAAATATAAACCCCTTTATAATGGGGTATTATATCTTGATGGATCTTATAATAAACCATATAGTAGTATTAGAGGTCTGAATTTCACCCTCCATACCTATCTTAATGTTTTAGTGGTCCAATATGTGTTTGTTCTAAAGGTACCACCCCATTTTGATCTATGCTTATATAGAGACTTCACCACAAAAATTGGGGGTTAATTGGTATAAAATTGGTCCTATATGGAATTTAGGATAAGGTATGGAACCAAGGTATCCATTAAGGCTAAACAATTTACAAAGTTTCACATTGAGCCTGATGGACTAAGCAACCCAAATATTAACTGCACAATCTTGGATGAGGAAGACCACCCTATTGGTTGAGAGTTAGAAACTCATGTTGAGGTGATACCTAAAATTTTATAGGATGAGTTATGGAATGAAAATCAAAAGCTTGAACCTTTGGGAGGCATTGAATAAATAAATATGGGAGTCTACTGCTAGGCCATATGAGGAGATAAATAGAATTTGGAAAATATTTTTGATAGATCAAGGAGAAAATATGGAGTAGGGGTAGGTTTTGTGATGGTATCTCCCTCTAATGATAAGTACTACTCAACTTATAGGTTTTAGTTTAGTTTTTATTTTAATGCATCTGAATATGAAGGCCTTTTTCATGGCATTCAATGGGCTAAAAAGAGGAAAATAAAGAAATTACATGTATATGGAGACAATGAACTCATTATCAATTAGGTAAGAATCCAAAATACATCCAATAACCCCTTGATGAAATATTATAAGTGTAGGTAATGGAATCTATTGGAGGATTTTAAAGCCTTTAACATCCAAAGAGTGCCTAGAGAGAACCACAAACAAGCAAATAGATTCGCATTAGTGGGGCCCCAGTTTGATATACTAGTTGAGTTGAGTAAATTATAAAATTAGTCACATGTTAAGGTGGTTTTAAGACCATCCATTCCCAAAAATGAAGCCAATTGGTAGGTTTTTGATAATGACAAGTAGATTGCTTGCTTATTACAATAAGAGGCTGAGTTTTCATCTTCAAATTAGAACAAGTTACAAAATCAATATAGAGATCAAATCCTATAATTCAAATTAAAAAAACTACCTAAGGGGTTGGCCACCATTGGGATAACCTTACATGAAGGATATTTTATGAGGAAAGACAAGGTAGTCTTGTCCACTAGTGAAGAGAACCATCAGAGAGTTATCATCTTCCAAGACAAACTTATCAGGCTTGGGAAGGTCAATATTGAGGTTGAGAAAATTGCATTCATTAAACTTTGGAGGGATTTTTAAAATGTGTTTTTCTTGGGGGTACATTGATCTTAGGGGTTTCGACCCTTATCTTGCATATCACACCATTGAGTTAGATGCAAATGTGAAGCCTATGAGGCAAAAGTAGAGGCCTATCAATCCCAAGATAGAGGTACTCATGAGAAGAGAGTTGAGAAAGCTTATTGAGTTAAACATTATCTTTCAAATCAAATTATAGGCCAAAAACAAAGTTGGAGGAATTAAAATGAAATTCTATTTGATGATTCAAATTGAAATGGAATCAAATATTACATTTTATAATCCAAATTATGACTAATCACTTCACCTACCAAGAAGTCCATTCAACTACCTATGGGACTCTTGAGCTACACACTAGAAGAGAAAAAAAATGTGAAACTAATCCTAGGAATTAAGAAATATTATATAAAATAATATTACATCTCCCCTTAATCTGTAGGGGTGGTTTTTAGATAAGCATTCCTCTAAACTTTTCAAAATTTTCTCATCCAAGCAATTTTGTCAGGATGTTTATTAGTTTCTCTGTTGTCAAGCAATGTTACAACTTAACATTACCATATTTCACATAATGTCAAATCAAATGAAGTTTGGTATTGATATGCTTGGTTTAGTCATGAAAGACTAGAATCTTTGCCATCTAGATTGCATAAGTGTTGTTAACCATGAGAGGTATTAATGAAACTTGATGCTCTTACAAATCTAAAAGAACCCTTATAAGCCACAAGATATCTCTAGTTACCTATGAAGTGGCCATATATTCTTATTTTAATAAAGAAATTACCTCTAATGATTGCTTCTTAGATTTCAAACTAATAACTTCTATTCCTAGATTTATTAGAAAACTCGAGGTGGACTTTCCATCTTCATGATCACCAACATAGTTAGAGTCTGAATACCCAACTAGTTTGAAGTCTCCTGCCCTCGAGTATTTGAGACCAAAATGTTGTGTGAATTTTAGATATATGAGAACCCTTTTGTTGCTACCCAATGACTCTCCCTAGGTTGTTACATGAATCTTGAGAGGACATCAATTGCAAATGATAGATCTAGTCAAGTGGTAGTCACATAAATCAGACTTCCAATGATCTATTTGTATTTAGTGGCATCAACCAAATCTATTGAATCTTCATATGTCAATTTGAGATTCTATTTAATGGGTGTGATGAGAGGCTTATAATTTTCCATTTCAAACTTGGTCAAAATGTCACCAATGTACTTCTGTTGAGTGATGAATAAATACTTTGGTTTTTCAATTACTTCAATACCCAAATAGTAATGAAGATAACCCAAATTAGTCATTTTAAAACTTTTCATCAAATATGTTTTGAATTTTATAGTGTATCATTCATTATTCCATATGATGATCAAATAATCAACATACACCACTAAAAATATAGATATTTTATCAACTATTTTTATGAAAAGAGTTGCATATTCAAACTCAAAACATTTGAAGTTCATCTTCATGAGGTGCTCAACTAGTTTTTCATACCATGCTCGAGGGGCTTATTTCAAACCATAAAATAATTTTTCTAGTTTGTACACCTTGTGATCTTGTATCTTTATTAAAAAATGATTAGGTTGTGTCATGTACATAGTTTCCTTGAGGTTTCCATTCAGAAATAAAATTTTGACATCTATTTGGAAAACTTTTCATCTATTGTGAGCTACTAGAGACAACATGGTAGTCAATTAATTAATTTTGAACATACCCTTTTGTGACAAGATTTACTTTGTGCTTGTCAAGTGAGACATCTACCTTGTTTTATTGTGATAGACCCACTTGTATCCAATCAGTTTGCACCCATATGGTGGATCAACTAGATTCTAAGTCCCATTTTTCACCAGAGAATTATACTCATCTTTCATTGATTTTATCCAAGAGTAAAACTTCTCAACTTGTTTTAAAGTTTTTCATTATGAATCAATCACAACATTGAGTTCCTCTTGAGAATCATCCAATGTGAGTTTTCCAATCATGTCCTAAATTTCATCAATAGACTTGTTTGGTTGAGAGGAGGTTGCATGTGCACTTTGAGTGCCTATTTTTCCAACTTCACGAGGCCTCAAATATTTTAGTGTTTGAGTGGCCGACTTAGGAATCTTATTCTATGTTGCATGTGATTTGGGTTCATCCTTTAAATTTACTTCACTATCTACCCTCTATTTTATTGGCCTCTATTCAATATTTGATGAAGTTTTACTCTATCCTTTAGGAGAATTTTCAATCTAATGTATAGGAGACAATACAAAATAAATATATTCCCAAATTTGTGTCCCCTACTCATTTTATATAACTTTCAAATTGATCTTTTTGTAGACATCAAACTTTTCATATTTTTCCAGTCAACTCAACTATTGATCAATATGATCTTTGTTCTTTGTAGTCTCACAAAAGATAACTTATCTTATTACAAAAAACTTATTATATTTTTAATTATATATCCTAAATGCCTTAGAGGAATCAGAATATCCCAAGTGGATGCATTTTTGACTCCTATGGTCCAATTTATTTCTCTTCTCCTTTGGAATCAATGTGTAACAAGTGGATCTAGAAATCTGAAGATATCACACCAAAGGGATATGACCACACCACATCTCATATAAAGTCTTTGATTAAATAGCTATTGATGGTGATTTTTTGTGAAGGTATATTGTTATTTTGGATGCTTCAACCCAAAATTTCAGAATTACACCTTTGAAATATAAAATTTCATAAACCATATTCAACATAGTTCTTTTCATTCTTTCAACTACTCCATTTTGTTGTGGAGTGTGAGGAAATATGAGATGGTGTTTGATCCCATTTTGCTCAAGATAGGATTCAAAATTATTTGATGTGAATTCACCACCATTATTTATCCTAAGTGTCTTGATGTGAGTTTGTGCTTCATTTTCAATCATTATTCAAAACTTTTTGAAAGTATCAAAGGCTTCTAATTTATTTTTTAGAAAGTATATCCATGTCATCTTATTGTAGTGATCAATGATTAACATGAAGCACTTATGAACACCAGTAGAGAGGATTGGAAAAGAACATAAGTCTAAATGAACAAGCTATAACTTTTTGTTTGCTTTCCACTATGACTTCAGAAATGCTTCTCATGTGTGTTTATCCAAGATGCAAGATTCACACTTCTCATATTATTTCATAAGTAATGTAGGCATGCCAAAAACACCATTCTTTTGCAATACATGAATATTGTTATAGTGAGTGTGCCTGAATCGATCATGCCACACCATGCTTAGAAACATTTCATTTTCATGAGATGAGCATAATTCTTTAAATTTAATGACTTACCCTTGAGTTTGAGAAGTTTCCCTTCCTCATATCTAGTCAAGATGAATGCATTGTCACTTTTCCTACTGATTATGACATCACCATTATCCAATAAAAGGGATTGGACTCATTTTCTTATGAGCACTAGGGACAACAAGTTTTGTTTCAATTGAGGAAGGTAGAGAACATTCTCAAATTTGTATTCTAGAAGCCCTAGACACTTGAGTCAAATTGTACCTCTTCCCTATGGTTGTAGACTTGATCTATCTACAAGGTATATAGAGCCACAAATTTATTAATTGTACTATTTAAATAACTCTTTTCAAAAATTCATGTGTTGAGTGGTGCTAGTATCAAGAACCAAAACATCAAACCATGAGGAGCTGATCAAGACATTGTTTGTTTCATCATATGTACTAGAAAACACACATTCATTAGTGAATTAATCTAAGTTTGAATCTTTTGACTATTTATTTGAATTTACCTCTTTCTTATTATGACATGATTCAAGTTTTTCCCATGAGTCCTGCATTCATGAGTTTCATGAATACCTTTTATGTCACACCATTTATAGTAGAGGTTTTGTTTATCATTCTATTTTTGATTTTGACCATCATGATTTTCATTTTTTCCACCTTTTCCCTTGTACTTTGTATTGCATTCATTTTTGGAAGTTATGGATTTGTTTTATGTTTTAAAGGATTTTGATTTGATATAGCACACACTTTCACCTATTGTGGTTTTGGTTTTCCTTTCAAAGGTCTTTTCTCTTCCTACCATCTTTTAAATCAACTAGTCAAATGTGAGAGTATTTAACTAATTGCTTGCTTGTAAAGACTCCAAATAGGCTGAATAGTTTGGAATAATTATTTTTATGAATATGGTTATGTACATGTATATTTTGGCACCTATTTATTCAACATAATGTTTGATATCACATATCTTTGAAGCCAGTCTCATCACATCACCATCTTTCAACTCTAATTTAAATAGATTTAACTACAACTGAATGAATTCCAACTCTAAATGGGAGTCATATGGGTCTTTAAATTTATGAAATGCTTCTCATGGTGTATTGCACCCCTTTATATGTTGAAATACATCTCTATCCACTAATGCTCTCATCAAGGCCAAAGTCTTCTAATTTTTTACTTCCATATCTAAGTGTCATTTGCATTCCCTATTAGTTCAGCTAGTTATTTTTCCCCGTCATAAATATCAAACCATAGATCATTGACTAAGAGTGTATTCTCCACTTGTCAAGACCATTCTGGCCAACTATATTTGCCAGTCAAGGTAGTGCCAACAATAGATTTGATGTAATGCATGGTTTTGAGTTTTTGGATCTTTTGAGTTTTAGTTTAACCCTAATTGGTTCCTTATCATGCCAAAATGGTCCTATTTTATATATACACAAAGGTACTAAAAATTATTCATTTTTTCATTAACATCAACTTAAAGAAAACCTCATACATCAATATACTTGGTTTTTCTTGATTTTTGAATTTACATTTTTTAACATACACAAATGGGTAAATAGAGTAGCTCTACTTATTTCTCCTTTAATTGAATGATTTTGTTTTTTTTGTTCAAATCCAATTAGATTAGCATCCTTAAATAAATTTGAAAATTAATCAATTTTAAATACTTTTCAAATTTAACTAATTTTGAAAATTAAATTTAAATAAAAATGGGATTATGTTTTTTAATTAAAAAAGCTTAATTTTTTTTACCTCTCCTCTTGTGTTGAATTTATAATATTGGAAATGATAAAAATAAAATAACTTTCTTTAAATTGATACATTGTCACTGCCACAAGGAGAATTTGAAATGCCTCACCCAAATGAAGATCAACAAATACCAATGATAGGCTTTTTATAACAATGGCACAACTTCCATGAAACTCCTTTACATATTCCACACAACTCCTAGTTTTAGAGAGTAGTAAATGATGGAAAAAATGCCTTGTTTAGAATTTCTACACTAGTCAACAAGTCTCTGTGCAGCCAACTAATACTTCTCCAAACATAATCATGCTAGTCACAATAAAAAAAAATATGACATGTTGGTCTGAATGTGGTATAGAAAACAATAAAAAACATAGGACATGACTCTGATAATAGTGCCAAAACACAAATAAATGTGACAAAACAACTCCATGAAGGTTAGGTCACAGCTTATAAAATTATACCAAAACTCATCTATGCAGGTTAACACCAGAATAGGTGATAGGACATAGTGCCAATGACACAATTTTTTTTTGATAGGTTGTAGTGCTAATGACTATAGAAAATAATATGAAGATCGTACAACTTGAAAAGAGGAGAAAGAATGAAAAATTATCATCTAAAATTCTAGGATCTGATCCCAATGATATGCTAGAAACAAAGTCAGAGGAATGATAATGAAATTCTATTTCATGATTCAAATTGAAATGGAAGCAAACATTAAATTTTATAAGCCAAAATATGACTAATCACTTCACCTACGAAGAAGAACATTTAACTACCTACGGGACTCTTGAGATACACACTAGAAGATAAAAGAAAATGTGCAACTACTCTTAAAAATAAGGAAATATTAAATACAATAATATTACATCAAACATTCTTCATGGGTGGCAAACTTGGTACCTTTAAGGAAGAAAAGTGATGAGATTTAGTTGTGTGTTGATTTCAAGGATTTGAACAAGGTATTATTGAAGAATCACTATCCTTTGCCATCCATGGAGCAACTCCTCCAAATGGTGGCTAGTTTAGAATGTTTCTCTCTCTTGGATGGGTATTTAGGTTAAACCAGGTGCTAGTCAAGGAGGAAGATTGGTATAAGATAACCTTCACCACCAAGTGGGGGAATTATGCTTACAATAAGATGCCTTTTGGTATTTCTAATGGTGTTTCCACATTCCAAAGGTCCACAGACATGGATTTTAGGGTCTACTTAGTCAGATGGTTCTTATGTACTTGGATGATATCAAAATTTTCTCCAAGAAGGTAAGTGACCACTTAAACCATTTGAGACTCATCTTTGAGAGGTTTAGGGAGTTTATGATCTCTTTAAACCCCAAAAAGTTTGTGTTTGATGTTCATAAAGGTAAACTATTGGGGCATGTTATTTCCAAATCAAGACTAACCATTGACCCCAAGAGGATAAGTGCCAACTTGGCCTTGTCTTTGCGTCAACACAAGAAAATAATTAAAATATTCCTCAAGAAGATAAATTTTGTGATAAGATTCATACTTGATTTTTCATGTTTGGTCAAGCCTATAAAAACAATGTTGAAGAATAATCAAGACTTATCTTGGTCAAAATAAGGCAAGGTAGGTTTTGAGGCTATCAAGTTAGCCATTGCACAAGTACCAACTCTCTTGAATCTAGATTTTTCAATATATTTCTACCTATATGCCTTTGCTAATGTGGAAAACATATCATCTATTCTCAAGCAATAAAATCATGAGGGTATTGAGCAGCCAATAAATTTATTCAGTCAGGGACTTAAAGGATATGAAGAGAGGTATAACTTTATTAAAAAGCAAGTGTTAGATATTATGAGATCATTAAAAAAATTCATGCCTATGGTTTCCAACAATAAGATTCATCTCATGGTCTCCCATATAGGTGTGAGAGATTTCCTCTTGAGTAGAGATCTAAATGAGAAGAGGGCTAGTTGGATCACAAAAGTCATGGATTATGACATTGAGATCAAGGTTACTAAGTTAGTGAGAGGTAAAGGTTTGTGTGATAACTTAGTTGCCGACCTATAAGAATAAAAATACACCACTCTAGTGATGTTAGATGGCCTACAAGTAGTTATACCTCTACCCTCCATTGATTGGATGCAAGATATGATTAGGCTCGTAATAATGGGTGAGTGTCCTCAAGGTATGAATAAAACTAAATTAATATACTTCAAACTATAGTCCATACTTTATGCCCTAGTTTATGGGGTATTATTCAAGAAAGAACTTAATGAAGTGTTGTTCAAGTGCATAAAGGTTGATTAGGTAAATAGACTCTTGGAGTAGTTCCATGATGGACCTATAGGAGGTCACTTTACTCCAAGGATAATAACAAAAAAATTGTGAGGGATGGTTTCTATTGGCCCAAAATTTTCAAATATGCCTATACATGCGTTAGGAAGTTCCAAAAGTGTGCTCTTTTTAGTGGTAAACAAAGACTAGCAACCCTTACTCTTAACCCCATTTAGGTAGAGCAGCCCTTCATGCAGTGGGGCCTTGACTTCATAGGAATGATAAATCCAAATTTTAGTAGAGGGACCAATTGGGTACTCAGTACCACTGACTACTTCACTAGGTGGGTGGAGCCTATTGCTCTAAAAGAGGCTAATGAGATAATAGTGTTGGATTTCTATGATAGCATTATGATAAGGTTTAGGGTACCAACCACTATCATGATAGATAATGGCTTAGCATTTATTGGCATGAAAACAAGAGAATGGGATCTTCAAGTAGGTATATACCTTAGCACATCATCTAGATACTACCCATGGGGAAATGGGCTTACTGAATCAACAAACAAGAACTTGATTAAGATAATCAAGAGGACTATGGAGGGGAAATAGATGGTATGTCATACCAAGATAAGAACAACCTTATGGGATGATAGGGTGACTCCAAAGAGTGTTATTAGCAACTCACCATTTGTCCTTGTGTATGGAAAAGAGGCCAAGCTGCCCATATCTCTTAAACAACTAGCTTTGGAGATAGATCATCAACTTGAGTTGATGGAAAGTGAGCCCATGGGTGTGAGAATGGCAAGATACTTCAAGGAATGTGACCTAGGATTGAATAGGATGCTAAAAAAGACAAATCGGATAATCATACAAAGTTTGATAGTTTGTGGAGTGGACCCTACCTGATTCATAGATTCAAACAACATAATTCCTTTCAACTCACTAAGCTAGATGGAGAGGTATTACCCATTGGGATTCATCTAAAGCCTTGTTATTAGAAATAGTATATATCTATTGTATATATTAGATTGGATTTTGTTTTCCTCAATGTGCTTCATACACATCCTTTTCTATTGTGTATTTCCCTTGCTTAAGTGCTTTGAGCACAAGGTTATTTTATTTCTTATTTTTATTGCTATTGTGAGAGTTTATTTGAGAGGTTGGTAACCTTGCTATCAGTTAAGGAGGATTTTTTATGACTCCATAATCCCAATAGATAGGCTAATATGACTAGTTTATTACATAGATAGGCATGCAATCCTAGGAGGTCACCAAAAATGTTGGCCAAAATTAGCCTACATATAATTTCTTTGCTTTGATGACTAATCTCTTTCTAGTCATGACTTAATGATGTAGTGCACTATCTTGGAGGGTCTTGGCATGGTGAACTAAACTGTTTAAATAGCCTATTGTAGTGGATGATCCAATGATAAAGGGATAAGATAATCTTAATGCCCCTAATTCATGTTCTCATCCTTCTTTTGAAGTTTTTATCAAAGTTTCAAGTAATTTTGGAAACTTTAAGGTAAATTCCTAAAAGTGGGGTTTACACTGCAAATACTAGATCAACCCAGTTTTCAAGGTTATTCACCATCTAATGGCAAGCATGAAGTGGTCAAAAAAATATCCAAACTATTAGATCCATGATTGAAAGATTTAATATGGCCTAAGCACATTTCTACCAAGACCTAAGTAGAAACCAAACATTTTTGTGCACTTTAGAACTTTGTAAATTTGCAAAGTTGTAAAGTATCTCCACTTTCTTGATTTTGAAAATGTACAAATTTGAAAATTTGTAAAGTTCAAAATTATCTCCACTTTTTTTATTTTGTAAATTTATCAAGTTGTAAAGTATCTTTGCTTTCTCACCTATGCAAAGTTGTAGAGTTGAAAAATGCAATTAAATCTCTGCTTTCCTACCTACCAACACCTCGACAAAGATTCAGAGGGAATTTGCATGTGTTTTTGGCAAGCTAAAACCTCAATAAAGATTCATATGGATTTTGCATGTGTTTTACAAGCCAAAAAATTGATGGAGATCATAGGGAGTTTGCATGTATTTTTTCAAGCAGAACCCCAAACGAAGATTCAAAGGGAGTTTGCATGCATTTTTGCAAGCCAAAACCCAATGGAAACTTATATGGAATTTACATGTGTTTTCATAAGTAAAAACCCTGACAATTTTTGGGCATGAATCTTTACAGAATTAAAAGCTCTTAAAGCCCCTTTTTGATCAAATGAGATTATCATAAAAATCCTAATCAACCTATAAGCACCATGGAGGGTTGTTGAAGGATTTTAATCCTTACATTATATGTTGTATGGACAAAGATGGTGGTTGAAGTGCATTTATTAAATATTTAAAGCTTTTTCATCCTCTTCATCTTCTCTTCTTCCATATATAGCTCTTTATTCTCTTTGTAATATATACTCTCATTTGATAAGGTAAAACACTCTCAAAATTTGTAAAGAATAATGTTTGAAGCAATGAGATTACCTATTTTGGGTATATCTTTGACTACACTTTGTGTTTTAGGTAGTTTGTGCATAATTTCCTTGTGAAGAAGTCTTATTTCTTGGTGATTTTCCTCTCCTCCTTTCTTTTTTTAGGTAGTTTAAGGTGTTTACAAGTCTAGATTTGTGTTTTTTAATAATAAGTAAAGGTATGATGAATTGTACCATTCCTCTATGTTTTATCCCTTGTTTAGAAGGCCTTGTTTAGAATTATTCATGTAAAGTAGCTAGTGTTAAAGATTGTGTGAGTGGGGGATCTTTGAGTTGTGATGCAGACGTCAACATATAGCTTGTCATTCATGTATAAAAATAAGAAATTCATTTATTAATACCATTCACCTCTACCAAAATACAAAATGTCTATGATCTCTTTATTTGCCTTGCCTTAAGCCACTTGACCTTTTTATTTTGGATCTACCTCTTTTTACCTATTCATAGACTTGGATAAACCAAATATTCAATTCTTGACTTGTCTACTCACTCACTCTTATTTGCCTTGACACACTCTTACGTTTTATATCATCTTCTTTTGCTTTATCACCTTTCTTTGCTCATATGCTTAGCAACTTGGTTTAAGACTCACTATGGATTATATTATCTCTATCAAGTATTTATCATTTATTACATGCTCTATATGTGCTATTTGACCTCCCCATTATACCACAATTCTTCCCAAGAACTCCTATTACTTCTCCCACTTATTGACCCCTATCTCAGACCCTTCTTGTAGTCTTTTTTATAATAAAATTATTTGTACGCATTTTTATCTCTTCAAATTGGAAAAATACAAACATTTTTAGACACCACCTATGCCTTTCTTGATATTTACAAAGTTTCAAACATTATATTTAAGTTTTGACCACTTTTTCAATTCCTTTTAGGCCACTATTTAGGCATATTAGGCCTCCTACAACCTTGTTATGTATTTAGCCCTCTTAAACTATACACAAAAGTACAGATCAAAAAATAAAACTTAAAAATAATTTAAAATATGTTATTTTATACCTTTCCATCAAAACTCATTATTTTTCCATGGTTACATTGCTCACAATATGGAATTTGGTGTTGAAACCCTAGAATAGGGTTCAAGGGTGATTGTTTGACCTGAGAAGGAAAAATATTAGGATTTGATCTTGCGTAATTATTTCAAATTGTAAAAATGTTTATTTGAGGTTTTTATCCTCTCTACACTCCTTTTTCAAGTGTTGGATTCTCTTCTAAATGCCTTTATTCACCATTTAAATGAAGTCAGAACATAACTAGGTATACAGTTACAGGTCTATGGGGTTTCAATAACCATTCTTTCCTTATTTCAGGCTTAAAGAAGTTTTTTGAACATCCTTATTGACTAAAACACATTTATTTAAGCTCATTAATCTTTATTTAATGCATATATTTTCTCTCAAATGCCTCTAATCACTATTAAACATAGATTAGTCTAACTGGGTATGAGGATATTGATTACATAGGTCTGAGAACCTTAACTATTGAAATACACTTCAATGTGATCCAAATACACTCTAAAACTTTAGAAACATAGATATAATAGTTTTACCCATTTATCCATAAGCTTGAGGGTCATTTCAACATTATGACTTTCATTACTCCATTTAAACACAGTCAAAGTTAATTGTATGTGCACAAGAAGCACGACTGCCTTGGGTTCATCATTCACTTATTTGGAGATATCTAAAGGATTGAAATATATTCAATAAACACAAGGAAAAAAACTTATCAATGCATATATATAAATGTTTCTTAAAATATATAGACATCTTTTCATGAAATTACAAATATCCTTTTAGTCTTCAAGACACTATTCATAAATACACAAATAAATAGGTCTGTAACAAGTATCTTCAAAAGACCTTTAAATCCACTGAAAAATTCTTGTAATCACCACTATAAACACATTTAAACTTATAAAATACACAATAATCAACTAAAATTGATTATATTCACATTTCTTCATTGAATATGTTAATAATCAACTATCATTGCACACTTACACAAGAAAATATAGGGTATGTCATACTTCCCCTATTAACAAATGATAAAAATTACTCTCTATTATCCTAAATGGGTTTTTTATAAATTATTATTTTGAGTTACAACCCCCTCCTCTTCTCTCATGAATTGAATGAATCGTTACATGGGCTTCTATAAAATCAAAAAGACTTCAAAAAACTCCCATAATTGACTCTTCCCTTCTCTAGGTATGTTGGATAATTATATAACTATTATCTTGCCATAAAAGTGACTCATTAAGTGATTCATGCACTCTTGACCCTTATTTAACCCTACCTATACAAAACATGACATGATACTTATCTTAAAAAGTCAAATTTAGCCTCCTAAACTTCACGTTCAAATTTGAGAATTCACATTAAGCTCTTGGTAGGAAAATGCCAAAAAGGTCCTTGATTAAAAATTATCAACTTAATAACACTTTTGAATGAATATTAACACCATAAAATGACTAAAACAACTTGTTAATGACTCTATAATTTCAAAATAGATCCTATGTTCAATTGAGGTAGTGATGCTCCTACATCATACTACCAAAGAGCAAGAAACTTTCCATGAAAGTGATAAATGTTTTTGGTGTTGATTATTTAAATCATATTACTTATAAGATCATACCCACTTAGATCCCAAGGCCTATTGGAAACATATAGGCCTTTATGATGCTTGCTCATGATGGCTCCTCGTTTATTGTTCTTTCTCTCATTCTTCCTCTTACTTTACATCTTCCCAATCTTTGGCAAATTTTGTTCATTCTCTTTCCTCAAGTGACCTACACATTAAAAAAACATTTCAACTAAAACCACTTCTTACTTTCTCCCTTGGAGTTATTTTTATTTTTTGTTTGTCAACTCTTCCTCCTCTTGGCTCAATATTCTCTCCAATGCTAACTCAGATGACATGATGTTATTCTTGTCTCATATGAGACTTATATCATCATATTATCCCATCATATTATGCCATATCTATTATTATTATTTTATTTTATACTCATCCACATCACCTTTATCTTCCATTTGTGTTAAACAAGACACCTCAATCTACTGCCATGCAAACTCTTTAAGCACTTCAACTTGTGTTTCTTTCTCTTTATTATCTAATACTGAACCTTTACATGTGTCAAACACCTCATAATATGTTGTTGTACATTATTTTCCTTCCACTAACACATTCATTTTCCTCAACATACTTGCATAAAACTCATCTTTAGTAACATCTATATCTATATATTCATCAAAAATAACATTGAAATGAATATCTTGTACCTTTTGGCTCTCCTCCACTCTTTCATAGCTAAAAACTTATTCCTTCTTGCCTATCATGAGACATGGTGATACTAAAACTTCTCTTTCTTCTTCATCTTCATCCAATGGATCACCCTCCATAATCAGATATCCAATCAACTTCCTTAGCATTAGTATGTTGCTCATGATTTCTATCATCTTCACCTATATAAAACACTCAAAAAAATCATTATCTATAGTCAAGTGAGGCTTGTTTTCCTCCTTACATCTCATTATAGGTTTCTTTGTTAACTTCTCTATTTTTTTTCTTCTTCTCTTCTCCATCAACTATTTGATTGGTAACTTGAGTGGCTTCTTCCTCATGACCTAGCTAAGATGTGGGTTCACAATCTCTCTTATCTAATATATATTGGCCATCATCTCATCTATTTTTTGCCTCATTTCACTTATCTCTTTATCCATCTCAATCTTCTTCTTAATTTCTTCATACACCTTCTCTTTATGGTGGCTTTTCTCAACATTGCCCTTTTTCTTTTTCTCTCTTTCTCTCCTCATTTCAACTAAGATGCCTATCAATTCTTTGGCCTCATTTGGACCTATTCTCCCTTATAACAAGTCTTCCATATTATCCTCTTAACCATTCACTTGGTATTTTACTCTTATTTTGTCCTCACTTGGGACTATTCTTCTCTTTTCCTACCTATACAACTCTCTCAAACTCACGTATGAGCTTCTTTCTTCTTGAAGCTCTCACTGGCTCTCTTTATTCTCTAAGGCCTTCTTGTCTAAGGGCTATGCCACCTATATTTTTTTTATACTTATATTTCTACCTCTCCTTCACATTCACCTACATCCTCTTCACTTTATATAGCTGTAATCTTCATTATCTTCTTCACAATATCATCTTCTCAAACTACATTCAACATATACTCAACACAATGTATTCACAAACTAAATCAATTTTTGAAAAAACTCAAAATGTACCTTGTCCATAGTCTCTTCCAGATATGATACCAAAATGATGTATAGGTCAACATATAGCTTGTCATTCATGTATTAAAATAAGAAACACATTTATCAATACCATTCACCTCTGTTAAAATACAAACTATCTTTGATCTCTTTGTTTACCTTGACTTAAGTCATTTGACCTTTTTGTTTTGGATCTATGACTTTTGTTACCTATTCACAGACTTGGATAAACTAACTATGAAATTATTGAATTGTCCACTCACTAACTCTTACTTTCCTTGGCACACTCTTACCCTTTATATCATCTTATTTTGATTTGTCACCTTTCTTTACTCATGTGCTTAGCAACTTAGTTTAAGACTCACTATGGATTATATTATATTTATTAGGTCCCTATCATTTATTATATATTCTATAAGTGTTATCTAACCTCCCCTTTATACCACAATTCTTCCTAACAACTCCTATTACTTCTCCCACTTATTGACCCTTGTCTTAGACCCTTTTTATAGCCTTTTTTGGGCTAAAATGCTTTATACAGTTTTTAACCTCTTCAAATTGGAAAACTAAAAACCTTTTAAGACACCATTTATGCCTTTATTGATATTTATAAAGTTTCAGACCTTATATTAAAGCTTTAACCACTTTTTCAATTCCTTTTAGGCCACTGTTTAGGCCTAATAAGCCTCTTATAGCCCTAGTATGTACTTAGCCCTCTTAAACCATACACAAAAGTATAGATCAAAAAATAAAACTTAAAAATAATTTAAAAGACATTATTATCTACCTTTATATATAAACTCATGATTTTTCAATGAATACATTGCTCACAATATGGAATTTGGTGTTGAAACCCTAGAACAGGGTTTAAGGCTAATTATATGACCCAAAAAGGAAAAGAATTAGGTTTTGAGCTTGTGTAATTATTTAAAATGGTATAAATTATTAGTTGAGGTATATATCCTCTCTAAAATCGTTTTATAAGTGTTGGATTCTCTTCTAAAGGCCTTTATTCACCATTTGCATGAATTTAGAACATAATTGGTTACATAGTTACAGGTTTGTGGGGTTTCAATAACCATTCTTTCCTTATTTCAAGCTTTGAATAGTTTTTTGAACATCCTTATCAGCTAAAACACATTTATGTAATATCATTACTCTTTCTTTAATGCATAGAGTTTCTCTCAAATGCCTCTAATCAATGTTGAACATATATTAGTCTAACTGGGTATGAGGATATTGATTACACAAGTCTAAGAACATTAACTATTGAAATGCACTTTAAAGTGAGCCAAATACACTCTAAAACTTTAGAAGAAACATAGATATAATAATTTTACCCATTTATCCATAATATTGAGGGTCATATCAATGTTATGACTTTGATTACTCCATTTAAACACAGTCATAGTTAATTATATGTGCACAAGAAGCAGGACTGTCTTGGGTTCTTCATTTACTTATTTGGAGATCTCTAAAGGATAGAAAGAGTTTTAATAAACACAAGTAAAATAACCTATGAAAACTTATATGTAAATATTTCTCAAAACATATAGGATTCTTTTCATGAAATTATAAATATCCTTTTAGTCTTCAAGACATAATTCATAAATACATAAATAAATAGGTTTGTAACAAGTATCCTCAAAATACCTTGAAATCCATTAACAAATGTTTGTAATCACCAATTAAAAAAAAATTAAACTTCAAAAATACATAGGAATCAACTAAAATTTCTTCTATTCACATTTCATCATTAAATATGCTAATAATCAACTATCATTGCACACTTATATAAGAAAATACAAGGTCTGTCATACTTCTCCTATTAAAAAATGATCGAAATTCCTCTCTATTATCCTTGATGGGGTTTTTGTACATTATTATTTCGAGTTACAACCCCCTAATCTTCTCTCATGCATTAAATTAATCATTACACAGGCTTCTATAAAATCAATAAGACTTCAAAAAGCTCCCATAACTGACTCTCCCCTTCTTTAGGTACATTGGAGAACTATATAAATTATATATTGCCATTAAGGTGACTCATTAAGTTATTCATGCACTATTGAAACTTATTTAAACCTACCTAGATAAACATGACATGAGACTTCTTTTAACAAGTCAAATTAAGCCTCCTAAACTTCACATTCAAATTTGAGAATTTAAATTAATCTCTTGGTGGGAAAATGCCAAAAAGGTCCTTAATTTAAACTTGTCAACTTAATAACACTTATGACTGACTATTAACACCATAAAATGACTAAAAAAATGAACCTGGACTTCCAAAATAGATCCTATGTTCAATGGATATAGTGATGCTCCTGCATCAAGCTATTTTTGTTTTTATTTTTTAGCGATTAGGTGTGTCATTTAGTTTAGTGCATCACCCTTTTTATGCTTTTAGTAATTTTTATGTAGATATTATACCCATTTAACAATAAATATTATTATTTTAGGTTATTTACCAAGAGGAACCAGCCTTTTCTATAGGTTCAACACCATCATAGGATACACACAACTTAGGGTTAATCCCACTGTGAGGATAGGAGTGAGAAAGCTTGGAGAACCCTCTCACATAGTGTAATTCTATGCCAAAATAGTAAAAATACAAGAATACTATGAATAATTTTTAAAAATTTATTATAGGCTTGCGATGGAGAGGAAATGATTCATATTATAAGAATCTTGTGGAGGAGAGTCCATCTAAAAACACTCTATAAGTACCTACAACCACCCAAGTCAAGAAGATGGTCTTATGAACAACATCATGGAGTTATTTAAAGGTAGTATAGGTGAATTTTGATTGGTAATAATTCAATTAAAATATTTAAAACCCTCAAATAACACTCAATAAAAGAACCAAACCTCTTAAACTATCCTTGAGGAGAACTAGTATGCTACAAGACTTGGAGGACATCATCTTAGTGTTTACCAACAAGAATTAGGTGTTTGAAAGAATTAAGATGGTTTGTTAAAATTGAAACTTGATTTATATGTTAATATAGATAATTTAAAGGCTAAAATGACAAAATAATACATCACAAAATTCTTGAAGTGATAAAAAATGTAGACTTACAGGTTTGCAAACTTGTAAGTCAACATTTTCAAGCAAGAGAAGACAAACTTTGAAAAAAAGATGAGTTTGATGAAAAAATGAGAGGTTAAATCCATTATTATATGTTTATAAGGTATATTTATGGTAATAAATTATAATATCATTGGATATTTAACCTCTATAAACACCAAACCAATCAAGACCTCACAAGCCTACTAAAATCTTCTTTTCCAAGCTTGTTTTCAAGAATTCATGAGAATAGGTAGTGTTTGCATTAGATTTGGTTATTTATATGGATATATGGGTATTTATTGAGCATTAATTATCATATTATTTATTTTAAATTATTATATAATGATTGATAAATAATAAAAACACCTACATCCATGCTAGACAATCTTTTTTGCACACAAAATTGTTGAAACTAGCATGGTGGAGGTTCATGAAGGTTGATCAAGGAAAAATAATGATTAGAAGATATTAATAATGTTTGGGAACAATTAAAAAATGAATTATTTTGTATTTAAACATCATATAACTCAAAATATGAGTTTTTATTATCCCTCAACCTCCTCAGACCTGCACTTTTGTCAACTAAGGATATAAAGTTGGAAACTTGTCTAAGTTGAGTTATACCCCATGGAATCACTTAAAAATTTACCAAAATACATAATTTTATGCACCATGAAATATTTTATAGGTTTTTCAGTGGTACTATACATAATTGTATGGTCTCCAACATTATGAACTTAAATTAGGCCTAGTTAGTCCTAATTGGAAAGGTTTAGCAAGTAGGTTTGACTTGGGAGTCAGATCATGAAATTTGGGATAAATATGTAAGAGGATAATGGGTACCCAAATATATATTTATTTTTTCCATAAATTTCATATATATCTTAAACCAAGGATATTTTCACTAAAATAGGGCTATAAATAATAACCCTGCCTAGAGAGAAAACATTAAAATGATTGAGAGAGATTAAATAAAAAATGTGGAAAGATAGTTTTATTGGGGACTTAAACATATTTATAATGTAATTAAATTATTTATACTCAATTAATGTGAATTTTCAATCCACAATCACTCCAAATAGGAAGTTTCAAAGCAAATGAATGAGTCATAGAGGATAATGATGAGTCCCTACACCACCTTGATGAAGAAGAGGATCATTACAAATGAAACACATTGAGGCGAGTTTCATTAATATAATTTTTTATTTTTATTTATTATAACTTGAATCTTCATGAAGTGACACTTGTCCTAGACCTCTCCTATGCCTCTCCTCTCTTACCTTCTCACATTCTTCTATATATATGCCTGATTTTGGCATTGAATGTATCTATTAGCTAAGTATGGAAAAGCCCTAATCAATTAAATTTTTTTAATATGAATTTAAATGTTGAATAAATCTATTTATTACATTTTCAAATACTCTTTAGTGTACTTGTGTGATTTTTGATGAATGCTAGTAGTAGTGCCTTCACTCTCTCATTTTTCCTCTCCTACCTCTTTGCAAATGGATTATCTTCTTGAAAGTCACATGGTGAGTTTAGATAGACTTGAATAGTTTATAAGTGTATTTTATTCATTAGTGTCTTCCTTAGGCCTCTTGATTATCCATTCTATTCAACCCATTGTCTATGACCTCCATGTTAAATTACTCAAGCTTGAAGCTCCCTATTGATTAGTTTGATCAGATTTAGGCCTAACTCATGTTATTAGTACAATATAGTCAAGTAAAGGGTGTTAATTTTATGCATCACCTCCCTAATTTAGCTTACTTTTATATCTCTCCATTTTCCCAATAAGCAATAGGTCTAGCAATAATTTTAGAGTGATAACATCAAGGGAGCTAGCCCTATCTAGATATGCACCTCACTGATTAGGCCACCCATAGCCTAGTGGTGTCTCCATGATATCACTTAAGTAAGGAGGATAAAAAAACCTCCTCAAGGGTGAAAATTTTGATGATAACACCTTGCATTAAATATATTACATACATACCTTGATGGCATATACATTACTATGATGACATATTCTTCACATGTTGACATGATTTTACATATATCACACACACACACACACACACACACACACACACACACACACACACACACACACACACACACATGACATGATACAAATAACTCTTATTTTTAGATGAGTGACTTGCAGGATACATCCCTCACATCAAATGGGGGAATATTAGTGGGATTTTTTAAAGACACAATCCTTCATTATATTTTTGAGACAAATTACTTATTTCATAGATTTAGAGAGGTTCAAATATTGTAGTTAGCTTAAATAAGTAACATATATTTACACATTGGAATGAATTATGGGGGCATATGCACTCACTTTATAGAGATATGAGTTATAAAATCTAAATTTATATATGAAAGAGTGCATATGCCATGCATAGATAATTTACAAGAACATAAATTAAAGGTTTTCACATATAGATATAAATTATCAAATTTATCATTTAGGTACATAACATTATATATCAGTTGGCACCAATTCATAGATACTTATTCATGCACATTCACATATTTTTTAGTGAGCATTATTTTATTTTTTTATTTATAAACACAATTTAATGGTACTAGGTAGTGAGTAACATTGAATCTTTAAGTCTGTATGCAGTGGTTGATTCATGTTTTGTGAAGTAATGTACATTGAGGTTCAATGATGCTCAATAACCATGGAATTACTCATAAAAAACCCATTATATGGTTCCCACCTCACCATATTGGGGTATAATATTAGAGCTAGATTAGTTACTTGATTTAGTGTGGTTGAGGTTCAATGAAACTCAAAGACACCACTCTATACATTCATGAGAATTAGGGTGTTTATCTTCCCAACCCGAGGGTTTGCTTAGTTAGACAAAATTTTGGTTTGATCATTCTCAAATTTTTAATGGTTCAACATGAGGAACCATTCTCTAATACCTCAAAAAGGAAAAATTATCTCCAATAATTTATAGGGAAACACTGTTTCACCTAAATATAAGTGTACTCATTCTTTGCTCTTAAGTTTCAAAGTTTCAACTATAAATCAGCTTTTAAATTTCACATGTGTAAATTTAAAACTACATATTCATTTCAGATTTGCTTGAAGAAATTTACACATTTGGATCCATCTCCCAAAGATAAAGTGTGTTATACACACTTAGGTATACTTTATCTTTTTACTCTAGTATTTGTATTACATTTCAATACTAGAATAAAATGGGGAATTTTTAGATAATATAATATGGTATTCGACACTTGACAATGGCACTGTTAACCTACCTTCACCATACACAACTCATATTAACATATATGATTCTTATTCACCATTCTCTCACATGCATATGTTTGTTATGAGTCCTACCCTCCCATTTTATTGTCAGTAATCTATAGGAATCTCCTAGTCTATATCAAAATAACTAAATATCTTACCTAGATGTCTTTAAATCATCAAAATTATGTTCATGTTTCTTGGACATAAACATCAGGATTAGACAATTTCATTGACAAAAATGTCTTAAGGGTGTTATTATTGTCCCTCATTGAGAAATAAATAATTTTAAAATCTAATCAAATCTTATGGATCAACCCATTTTTATATCATATTGATGGAGTGAGAAATCACCCAAATAGACTCACATAAATAAATGGACTCATATAAATATAAATCAATTTCAAGATTATGAATCCATATAAAACTTATTTGGTATACATCTATATACTACTCCACATCAAGAAAAACCTCACTATTCTTCCCAATTAGGAAATCATTCAGTAGGATTGGTCATTAGCTAAGTCTAAAATATATCAAACCAAGTCAAGAGCAAATATTTGCAAGTATCAAAAGCTAGATCACTAAGTGCATTCATATATAAAAAGGATCAAAATTACACATTCAAACTAAGGATAAGAACTACATGTGGCTTAACTTACCTCTTTAGAGTATTGGATATGTATGCAATATTCAATAATCAATGGGGGTGATTGGGGTAATCTCAACCCATTACACTTTCTAAGTTTTTACACATTTCATCCATTCACAAGAGGACCTATGGTTTCAAGGAAAAATTAATTTATTGAATGTATGCACATTGGAGGTATGCACATTGGAGTGTATTAGGATCACATATAAAAATCTATTCAAGGTATGTGCATTGGACTGTATAGTCATAGAGCCTCAAAATATCCTAGGATAGTAACATTAGTCTACAATTAGATATGTTAATGGTTTTTCCTTAGCCTAATGTGAATGATACTATGTGCACATATAGCCAATCCCAGTTCTGAGTGACTCATAGATTTGATTCTAGCCCCTTTCCACTATTAGAATTTAGTCAGTGAACTAAAAAATATAAGTAGATTGATCTCTTTAATATGTAATTTATTTATAAAACACCACTTTTAAAATAAATTTTAGTACTTTACATTTATATTCATGCTTGATTGTCATACTTTACAATCTAAATTATAGACATAGTTTTTTTTATCTTAATTAACATTATATAAACAAAATTAGGGTATTGTTGTTCCCAAAAATTGTCACTCATTTTGGGATAACATATGACCTATTTTTGGTCTTACAAGCCAAAAAATTATCTTTTCCCTTCTCAAAAAATTATTTCGAGCCTTCAAATTCTCTAATTTTCAAAACTTTTTTAGCTAAGGGACTCTATAGGCAGAAATCTACAGACTCTACAGGCATAAATCTATAGACTCTACAGGAAGGAATCTACAGACTCTATAGGATGAGTTCTACAGACTCAAATCTATGGACTCTATAGGTTAGTTTCTAGAATCTACAAACTCTGCAAGATGGGTACTATGGACTCAAATCTACGGACTCTGTAGGTTAGTTTTTGGAATCTACAGACTTTGTAGGATGAGTTCTATAGACTCAAATCTACGAACTCTACATATACATTTTTATGGACTCTGCAAGTTCATTTCTATGAACTCTATAGGAAAGAAATGAGCTCTCAAAACTTAGGCATTTTCAATCAGTCAATTCAATTTCAAAATCTCAAAGGACAAGTGCCCTTGCGGAGGGAACTTCAAAGCCAAAATGACCCTTGCAACTTTTCTTAAAGGAAATATTAGAGGTCAAACAACCCTTTTAGAGGGTAGGCAAGGATCAAATGAACCATTTCAAAGGCTAAAAGGAGCAAAGGAATTCCTTTAGAAGGATTTTCTGTGGCAAAAATGCTAAGGCAATTCCTTCGAACAAAAAGTCTAAAGGAATAAGCCCGATTGAAAGCCCGACAGAAAGTGAAGGCAAGTGGGAAAGAAATGTGAAGGAAGTTTTCCTTCAAACATTTTGTCTGAAGGAATTAGAGCCCGAAGGCCACCCGACAAAACCCGAAGACCACTTGAAGGACCCTAAAGGTTAGGTACCCTTATGGGGGGCTCTCGCCAAGCAAAATAGACCTTTCTCAAGACCCCAAATGGCAGGTCCCCTCTGGGAAGGATCAAAAAAAAAAGTTGAAGGAATTGCCAAGGAGGATGATAGGCTTGAAGATGTCAAAGTTGAGCATTGTGAAGTAGCCATTGGGATCCAGATGTCCAGTGACGTCCCCATAGATGTCAAATTTGTTGTAATGAAACAGCTATTGATCTTTGAAGGCTTGAGCATGGACCTGAATGCATTCAAAGACCAAAATGCCAAAGGGAAGAACCATTGAGAGAAGGAGCCTAAAGAGCCAACAAAGCTGAGAATAAAGCCCTGAGAGATTAGATTATAGGAAAAGACAAAACTAGGAAGAGACAAAGAGGGAAATATTTATGCAGTAGTTATTCTAGTAGCTGGAATAGTCCACAAAGTAGATTTTTGAGCTTGCAAACATTGAATACGCACCCTGTTTGACCTCCCTTGGAGTAAAGGCAAGGTGGATCACTGTGTAGATATCAAGTGATAGACCAGATGACTCAGTTCTAGGAGAAGACATTGGATATGAATTGACATGGCACAGTTAAGGCAACTGCCCTATTCTAGCATGGCCCTCTTTGACAAAACTAAAAATGCATTCAAAGCATTTAATGCAACATGGGCCACTCCATGGAAAGAAGCACCAAGCCTTTCTTGGCTGCTATAAATTTTAATCTCTTGTCTTAGGCAAAGGAGGTATTTTCATTTACAAAAGCAAAAACTCTACCCAAATTGAAAGGTGAATACTGAGACTTTGAGCTCAGATTATTGTTCATATTATCTATCTGAATGAGAAATCAAGTTACTTATAGACTTTGTACTTTTATAGCTAGTGCCATTTTAGAATATTATTCTTATGTCTATCTTCTAGATGCATTCTTGTTTCTTTAATTTAACAAACAGAACTAGTGTAAGTAAAGGGGAAGATGTCCTGAAGTCAGTTATTTTTTAGACTTTATGTTGTTATAGTTGTCTTCAGTGTGTGTTTTTAGTTTATTTCTATGTAGAGGGTTTTGGGATGACTTTGTGCCCCAATTATCCTTTGTGTTTCACTCTTTGGGCAACTGAGGTGAAGACTTTGTTCTATGCCTCATTCTATTGGTTACTACACCCTTTGTTACCAGTTACTTGTCACTACTTAAAAGAACTCCTGTTGTTTCTTGCAAGATCACTTATGAAATAAGATAAGTGCCTTTAGTATTGTCACCATGATTTTCTCCTTTGTTTGTGAACATCATCTCTAAAAAAAGAGAGATGAATGGTGTTATTCTACCCCTGAATGTTATTTTCTACTTATTGATATAGTATATAGCCCCTCATATTTGACAGGGAACCTCCCTTTGATGAGAGGAGAGATTCATTCCCTTTTGATGTAGTAAACTTGCACATTTGGCCAATGAATCTCCCTTGATATGGTTGATAAGACCTATTTTACTCATTAGTTAGCTGATTGACAAAATATTCACCCAATAATTTTTTGGTGACTCCACTAAGGAATGACGTGCAGTTCCTACCCTTATCCATTATAGACTCTAGCGACTCTAGTCTGTGTCTTACCCATTATCATTATAGTCTTACCATCTTCTTCCACCTCCATGCCAATTGGGATAAAATGCGCAGTTTAAAGCCTCAAGCTTCAAGCTAAAGCAAGACCAGTTCT
This sequence comes from Torreya grandis, assembly GCA_037957365.1. Taxonomy (NCBI): domain Eukaryota; kingdom Viridiplantae; phylum Streptophyta; class Pinopsida; order Cupressales; family Taxaceae; genus Torreya; species Torreya grandis. The sequence goes on from JARHVA010001419.1 coordinate 2,969,547, forward strand.
TTCTCATTTTTATTCTACAATTTGGCAACTCCACACTATATTAGAAGCTAGAGAGCCCAAGGTGTTGTTGACCCTATTTTTGAATTGGTGTAGAAGGGCAATTCTAACTTGTTCCCTCCCCAACTTCAAGTTCAATGATCTAGGAGTGTTCTTCTTATCCGTATCAGGTCACCAACACAAGGCAGAGCTTCCTTTTTTTCTATTAGTAGAGCTTTGCCTATACATACTCCACCCAAAAATTTTATCCCCCTTTTCTATAATCCCATCATGGTAGTTCAAGGCCCTTGGGGTAACTCATTTGGTCCACTCAATCTTACTCTACCTCTACATGAGCTTCCATGCAGTTCAAGGAAGAATTTTCTCAAATTCTTTGATGATGGGAGAGTTTATCTTGATGAACATATTGTAGCCTTTAGCATAGCCTATGGTGTGATAAGAGTGGAATTTGAGGACGTATCAGTCAAGCTTTTCATAAAAACACTACAAGGTGCTACTGCAGACTGGTTCTGCCATCTATAGGCTAAATCAGTGACTAATTGGGACACTCTCAAAGATAAATTTGAAGTGAGGTTCAAGCCTACAGAAGATACACATGCCTTGATGGCCCAGCTCACATAGATGAAGAAGGAGCCTCATGAACCTATGAGGGATTTCATTGCCAATTTTGACAAGCTCAGGAACAAAATTCCTACAATTGCTCAACCAACACCTAAAAACCTCAAATGCTTCTTCATCAACTCACAACTGTCTGAAGTGAGTTTTTTGCTAAGATGTGTTGGCCACATAAACCTTGAGGCTACTCAAAATTTGGATACTAAGGTGGAAGATGACCTTATCTTGGTAGGAAAGATAAGGAGAGATCCTAATAGAGGTAAATCCTCTTCATCTTTTGAATACTCTCTTACAACCACTACTGATCCAATGGTGCAGAAGCTGGAAAATGAATTGCTAGCTCTTAAAAAACAAATGGCACAAGGAATTTCATCTAATCCTTCATATAGAGATGCACCAAGAAGGACATTACCTAATCAGTCTTACTAAGGTAATGCTACCAGGAATCAAGGGAAACCAAATCATCTTCCTCCCCTTTAGAGGAATAACCTTGCCATTGATGCACCTCCAACCAATTCAGCAGTTAGATATCTTGAGCTAGAATCAAATTTTTCCTTCCAGCTTGAATTAAACCCATAATATGATGCTAATCACTTCACAAAAGGAGAAGAAGAATTAGCTAGTGACCCCAACATTAGTTTCTTGAATTACCAGGATGAACCCAAAAGTGAAGGGAAAGTAGATGAGGGATCATATGCTATGTTCACCTAGTCCAAGAATCCATTAGCCTAGCAATCTAATAAAGAAAGATTAGAGGAGTGACCTTAGCCTGCAATTTCAATTGCCAAGTGGGGAACCACTCTGCCTTTCTAGCCAAAGGACCTGGTGATTGTAAAAAAGGTAAGTCAATCAAACATCCCTACACCTTCTACTTCAAATTCACAGACTAGTCCTCCCCTTCCCAAAAATTAAAAGGATGAACTCCCATCCTCTATTCCTAGTCCATTTTAGACATTTGACATAATTGACCATATAAAGAAAACCAAAATTCAAATGTCTGAATTTGAATTCTTACAGTCCAACCCTTAGCAATTGGACAAGTTGGTTCAATGTGTGAAGAACCAAGCCATCGCTGTAGGATAAGCAATTCCAAAGGTAACTCATAATCCTCCCAAGAACACATCCACTAGGAATAACCTTGTCATTACTCCTCCTACTTCTCTTGGAAGGACTGAACCTTTCTATGTCTCCCTGCTGATAAATAGACATTAGCTGAACAATTACATCATTGATTCTAGAGCTTCAGATAATGTCATGTCTGAAAAAGTGGTAGAATCCCTTGGTCTCACACTGAATAAGACATTTGGGAGATGTTTTTCCATCTAGAAAAAACAAGTGCCATTTTTAGGACAAATTAAAGATGCCCAATTTGCATTTGCAGCATTCCTAGACAAAAGAATCAAGATGACTATCTTGGTGGCCAATGTCCCAGCTTCATATGACATCCTTCTTGGATGAAATTTTTGCAAGGATGTTAGTGGTGAGTTGAGCATGGAATTTTTTGAAGCAAGGATCCCTGTCAAAGGCATCATGAAGAGGCTGCTCCCTAAGAAGGAAGCAAAATACGTGGTTACTCAAACATTAGCACCTGAAGCTCAAATTCTATTTGAGTCTTCAAGCATGGGTAATTATTTCTTGACCACAAAAGATGTTCATGTTTTAGCTGATGAAACTTCTAAAAATGATAGTCTGAAAATTAGTTCAGATAGAACAATAGAAGACATGAGAGATCATAGTGCAAACGCAAAAGAATCCCCCCTTCCAAGCAAAGAGAAATCTAAGGAGAAATCAATTTTTAATGATGTATGGATACTAGAATTTGATGGAAACTATTCCTCTACTAGTTCAGGAGCTAGGATTGTTCTAATATCTCCTCAAGGAGATATTTTTCCTTATACAAATTATAGTTCAACAATACTACTGAGTATGAATCTCTATTGCTTGGATTGAAGGCTACTAGAGATAAAGGTATCAAACTCCTTCATGCCAAAGGAGATGCTGAATTGGTGGTTTATCAGGTGAGAAACTTATATCAAACTAAAAATGAAAGATTGAACCACTACTGCAATCTAGTTTGGGACCAAATTGGAAGCTTTGATGCTTTCAACATCTCTGCCATACCTACGGAATTTAATGATAGAGCTAATGCATTGGCTATTTTGGCAACTCTTCTAGTCCCTCACCCTGATTTTAAAGGAGATAGATACACTATTGAACTAGTCTTTCGACCAAGTGTGCCTGATAATTCTAGTCATTGGCAGGTGTTTAACAATGACAACCAGATCATTACCTTTTTGGAGCAAAAAGATAGCTTTGAACAACTTCATTATGAAGGCAGTGAGCCTCAGAAGCTTGAACTAGTTCCTAAATCAAGCACAGATGTAGGTGAAGAGTTCTTGCAACTTAAAGGGAATAAAATTCCCAAAGGCCTGGTTTCCTTGAGAATCTATTTGACAAACATGAAAGATTCATCAAATAGTAGAAAATAGATTCAAGCTCCTCCCAGATATTTGATCAGATGAATTTGGGTACCAAGGATGATCCCAAGTTGGTGAACATTGGGAAATACTGCACTCCTAAAGAGAGATTCAAGTTCACCACTCTACTCAACCTGTACATGGATGTCCTAACATACTCTTATGATGATCTAAAGTCACTCAAGCCTAAAGAAATCTACCATGACATTCCTCTCAAGGCTGACTTGGTGCCTTACATGTAAAAATCTAGATAGTACAATCTAAAGATATTAGGTACTATTCTATCTGAGATATAGAAAATGTTGAATGCTAGTATAATTTTCCCAATCTATCATTCCACATGGATTGCAAATGTTATACCTGTGAGGAATAAGAATGGAAAAATTCACCTCTGTGTAGACTTTAAGAATTTAAATCAGTCATCCTTAAAAGATAACTATCCTCTACCCATCATGGATCAAGTCCTTTAGACACTGACCAGTTCAGAGATGTTATCAATGCTAGATAGCTTCTCAGAATACAATCAAGTTGAAGTTGGTGAAGCAGACTAGCACAAGACTGCCTTCACCATGCCTTGGGGCACATTTGTATACCAAAGAATGCCTTTTGGCTTGATAAATACTGGTGCCACTTTTTAGAGAGAAATGGACCTCACTTTCAAAGATGAAATGGGTAAGTTCATTGTAGTATATATTGATGACTTGATCATATTTTCTAAGCATCGCCTAGATCATGTGTGCCATTTACAACAAGTGCTAGAACGCTGTCGCTAGAATGGCATTTCTTTAAATCCCAAAAAGTCTATTTTTAGGGTAACATAAGGGAGACTTCTCAAACACATTGTATCTTGAGAAGGCATAAATATTGACTCAGTTAGAGTCAAGTCCATCCAAAAGCTTACTCTGCCCATCAGTAAGACTGTAGTTCACTCTTTTTTTGGAAAAGTGAACTTTTTATGAAGGTTCATCGCCAAGTTTGCTGAGAAAACTTACCACATTATAAATATGATGAAAGAAAAGGCCACCTTCATATAGACTGAAGAAAGCAAATTGGCATTCTAGGATATCAAGATTACTATTGCCCATGCCCTAATTCTGTTTTATCCAGACTATAACAAGGATTTCAAAATGTATAGCTATGCTTCTGAGCACACACTTTTAGCAATTTTGGTTCAATAGAACTAAGGTGTGGAATATCCTATTTCTTTCATGAGCTATCCTCTCAAAGCTCATGAGTTAAATTACTCAAACATGTAGAAGCATGCTTATGCAGTGGTGAAGGAAGTAAAATATTTCTACTTCTACATCCTGAATTCACACACTAATACCTTGGTTCTTGACACCACAGTCAAATCCATATTAACTCAGTAGGAGTTTGGGATGAAAAGAGGCAATTAGATTGTAAAAATCTAGGAGTTTGATCTAGTCATCAAACTAATGAAGCTAGTGTGGGGAAAAGGCCTATGCCAATTGATTGCTAATAACAAGCCAGAACAAATAGAGCATGAAGAATTAGAAGAAGAAGACATGCCAATAGTCCTCTTTGTCTCCACCATGAATGAGTGGTATTCAGGTATTGCTCATTTTATTACTTATGATGAGTGTCTTGCTCACCTATCTCATAAATAAAGGAGGACTATCAAGCTGAAAGCTACCAATTTTGTCCTTTGGGACAATGGCCTGTATAAGAGGAGACTTGATGAAGTGTTCCTTTGCTACATGAATAAAGAGCAGTAGAACCAGATTTTGAAGTCCTTCCATAATCTAGCCTGTGGAGGACATTTTTTTGCTCTTGTAACTACCCATAAGATTCTACAAGCTAGGTATTACTGGCCTACTCTATTTCAAGATGCATATAAATGGGTACGTAGATGTGAACTATGCTAGTAATTCGTTGGAAGACCTAAATTAGCTACTCTACCTCTTAAAGTAGTGGTGATAGAAGAGCTATTTCAGCAATGGGGAATTGATTTCATTGGTGCTGTAAACCCATCTTCAAGTGCTAGACATGATCATGTCCTCACGGCCGTAAATTACTTCACCAAGTGGGTGGAAGCTATTCCAACCAAGCATGTTACTTTAGAAGTAGTGTACAACTTCTTCAAGGAGAACATCATTTCCAAATTTGGGGTCCTAACCAAGATTGTCACAGACAACATAGCTTGTTTCACCTCCCAGGAGATTACTCAATTCTATTTTTACTATGGGATCACCCTCTCCCACTCTTTTAATTACTTTCCACAAGGGAATGGACATGCTGAATCAAGCAACAAGAAGGTGAATATCATCAAGAAGCTGGTAGATGACAACCAAAGGACATGGCATAAATCATTGGTTGATGCTCTATGGGTAGATATAATTACACCAAAAAGGGTAATTGGTATGTCTCCTTTCCAACTTCTTTATGGTCTCAATGCTGAGATATCAATCACTTTAGATTTTATAGCATTGAAATTGGCTAAGGCAGTTGAGGATTAAACATATGAAAGCTCCATTGATAAGAGGATCATGTGCTTGACTGGGTTGGATGAGCATCAAACTATGGTGGTGGACTGAATTGCTGCACATCAAAGTCTGGTGAAGAAGATCTTCGACCAAAAGGCAAAAAACCATGATTTCTAGGTTGGAGATCAAGCCCTGTTGTGGGACAAAAAGAGAGAACCAAAGGGGATGCATGGGAATTTTGATTCCCTGTGGAGAGGCCCATTTACTATTCATTGACTTAACGGTGAAAATAGTTTTTTGATGAAATACCAAGATGGCACACCCTTTTCTCTGCCTCACAATGGGCAGCATCTGAAGCACTTCAATTCTTGAAGTATCAGATAAGTTCACCTGTACATACATTTATTTGTATAGTCTTTGTTTCTATTTTGTGTTATTCATTTTCATTTTTTTGGAGACTTTCTTTTTTGGGGTAGCATGACTCCATAGCCCAATGGCATACTTCAAAGCACTGGAGATTCTAGTTTTTACTCCCCTCAGCTATTCCAAGTTTTCAACTGAAGGAAGTTCCCCAACTAGAGCCAGCTGTTGTTCCCAAAAATTTTCACTCATTTTGGGACAACATATGAACTATTTCTGGTCTTACAAGCAAAAAAATTCTCTCTTCCCTTCTCAAAATTTTTTTTAGCCTTCAAATTCTCTATTTTTCAAAACTTTTTTAGCTAAGGGACTTTGCAGGCAGAAATCTACAGACTCTACAGGAAGAAATCTATGAACTCTGTAGGAGGAAATCTATGGACTCTACAGGATGAGTTCTACAGACTCAATTATATAGACTCAAATCTATGGAATCTACAGGTTAGTTTCTAGAATCTACAGACTTTGTAGGATGAGTATTACAGACTCAAATCTATAGACTCTGCAGGTTAGTTTCTAGAATTTACAGACTCTGCAGGATGAGTTCTACGAACTCAAATATATTGACTCAAATCTACAGACACTACAGATACATTTCTATGGACTCTATAGGTTCATTTCTATGAACTCTATAGGAAATAAATGAGCTCTTGACACTTAGGAGTTTTCAATCAGTTGGTTCAATTTCAAAAGCTTGAAGGATAAGTGCCCTTGCAGAGGGCACTTCAAAGCCAAAATGACCCTTACAAATTTTTTGAAAGGTAATATTAGAGGTTAAACAACCTTTTTAGAGGGTAGGCAAGGATAAAATGAACCATTTCAAATCCTGAAAGGAGCAAAGGAATTCCTTTGGAAGGATTTTTTGTGGCAAAAATGCTAAGGCAATTCCTTCAAACTTTTGTCTGAAGGAATAAGCTCGACTGAAAGCGAAGGCAAGCGGGAAAGAAATGTGAAGGAAGGTTTCCTTTAGCCAAAATGTTTGAATAAATTCCTACAGATATTTTTTCCAAAGAAATTGGATCCTGAAGGCCACCTGGCAAAACCTGAAGACCACTCGAAGGACCCTGAAGGGTAGGTACCCTTGCAGGGGGCTCTCACCAAGCAAAATAGACCTTTCTCAAGACCTCAAAGGGAAGGTCCCCTCTGAGAAGGATCAAATAAAAAAGTTGAAGGAATTTCCAAGGAGGATGATGGGCCTGAAGATGTCAAAGTTGAGCATCATGAACTAGCCATTGGGATCCAGACATCTGGTGACGTCCCCGTAGACGTCAAATTCACGACAATGAAATAGCCATTGCTATTTGAAGGCTTGAGCATGGACTCAAATGAATTCAAAGGCCAAAATGCTAAAGGGAAGAATTATTGAGAGAAGGAGCCTAAAGAGCTAGCAAAGTTGAGAATAAAGCCCTGAGAGCTCAGATTCCAAGAAAAGACAAAACCAAGAAGAGACAAAGAGGGAAATATTATGCAATAGTTATTACAAAAGTTGGAACAGTCTACAAAGTAGATTTTTGAGCTTGCAAACATTGAAGATGTGACTTATTTATCTCCCTTGGAGTAAAGGTGAGGTGGAAAACTATGCAGATATCAAGTGATAGACTAGATGATCTAGTGCTAGGAGAAGACATTGGAGATGAATTAACATGCCACAGTTAAGGCAGTCGCCCTGTTCTAGCATGGCCCTCTTTGACAAAACTAAAAATGCATTCAAGGAATTGAATGCAACATGGGATGATCTATGGAAAGAAGCACCAGGCCTTTTTTGGCTACTATACATTATAATCTCTTGTCTTAGGCAAAAGAGGCCTTTTCATTTACAAAAGCAAAAACTCTGCCCAAATTGAAAGGTGAATACTAAGACTTTGAGCTCAGATTGTTATTCAAATTATTTTATCTAAATGAGAAAGCAAGTTACTTGCATACTTTGTGATGTTATATCTTGTGCCATTTTAGGAGATTGTTCTTACGTCTATCTTCTAGATGCATTATTGTTTATTTAATTTAACAGGAAGAACTAGTGTAAGTAAAGGGGAAGATGTCCTGAAGTCAGTTACTTTCAAACTTTGTGCTATTATAGTTGTCTTCAATGTGTGTTTTTAGTTTCTTTTTATGTAGAGGGTTTTGGGATGACTTTGTGCCCCCATTATCCTTTGTGTTTCACTCTTTGGGCAGCTGAGGTGAAGACTTTGTGCTACGCCTCATTCTACTAGTTACTGCACCCTTTGTTACCAGTTACTTGTCACTACCTGAAAGAACTATTTTTTTCTTGAAAGATAAATTTTGAAAGAAGAGAAGTGCCTTTAGTATTATCACCAAGATTTTCTCCTTTGTTTGTGAAAATCATCTCTAAAAAAAGAGAGATGGATGGTGTTATTCTACCCCTCAGTGTTATTTTTTGCTTATAGATATAGTACATAGCCCCTCATATTTGATAGGTAACCTCCCCTTGATGAGAGGATAGATTCATCCCCTTTCAATGTAGTAAACCTGCACATTTGGCTGACCAATCTCCCTTACTATGGTTGATAAGACCTATTTTACTCATTAGTTAGCTGATTGACAAAATATCCACCCAACAAGTATAACACAATGTAATAAACAAAGATAAAGGAAATAATTTTTTTTTAAAATTTTTTCCCATGTTTTTACATATTAATTATTTTATTAGAAGATATAGTTGATCAAACAGGAAGCCAAGGGGTGTAAGCAAGAATAAGCGAGGGTAAATCAATCAAGCAAGCCAAAGGGGTGAAAATAATTAAACACAAGCTAAGGGGTGAATGTGAGAAGAACCAAGAAGAGGATGACTCCTAATCCTTTAAAAATCAATGCATGTTAGTATATAAGGCTTGTGTGTGTGTGTGTGTGTGTGTGTGTGTGTGTGTGTGTGTGTGTGTGTGTGTGTGTGTGTGTGTGTGTGTGTGTGTGTGTGTGTGTGTGTGTGTGTGTAGACACACACACACACACATACATACATATATACATACATACATATATACATGTGTGTGTGTGTGTGTATTCTAATCATTCATAAGTCCACACAAGTGTTTGGAAAGGGTTATGAATGATTAAAATACACACACACACACACACACACATGTATGTATGTATGTATGTGTGTGTGTGTGTCTATATATATATATATATATATATATATATATATATATATATATATATATGTATATATATATAGACACACACACACACATACATATATACATACATACATCCATACATACATACATACATGTGTGTGTGTGTGTGTGTATTTTAATCATTCATAAGTCCACACAAGTGTTTGGAAAGGGATAAATAATTAAAGGGGAAAGGGTTGTGACAACATATCAAGAAACATAAACAAAGGAGTTAGATATAATATAGAAGAATGATAATGTAAACCAATGCAAGATATTAAATGTCAAACCTAAAAGAAGCATGAGGCAAGTCACAATATTAAGGGAGGAAAGCACATTGAATACATGATATATTAAATAAATGAGGAATATAATCAATGTACAATATATTATATCATTTAGGTACATGAGATAGACTAGTAAGGATAACTGATAATCATATATTAATGTCTACAAAGAGAGGACCATGAATGTGGGGAGTCATATGTGTCATTAAAAATATAAAAAATATGATCCTAAGCTATATAGTAACTTGAATCATCATTAAAAGGAAATTCATCATGAGTGTGGGCTATAAGATCCATCTTAACCTCTTGTAAAGAATCACATGTATTAGTTTAAAATTTTCATTATATAGTTAAACTCTTTATAGATTATTTAACATGAATATACATAAGTGGTTATGATAATATGGTCTTTTGACTTGGATGATTATGTAATATAGCTATAGGTGGTGTAATTGAAATATTTTTAAATCTAAGAGTTATTGTTGTAGGAATTGTAACTCTAGCAACTGGAACTATATATAAGAGTTATAGGGACCATAATTTTAGGAGGTGTAACTCTAGAATATGTGACTTGAGTTTGTATATATAAATCATAAGGTGTATAAAAAAGTGTAAATACATTGTTATAATGTAAACTATTGGTGTAATATATATGGGATATAATTCATTTGATTTAGGCATGGACATACAAGTAATAGATTGTATGTCCCGTTATCTGATAATACATAAAACCATACTAAAAGGATCTTAGGACCTATGGTGATAGGTAAGGTAATAACCTTGAGAGGTGTTTATGTGAGACCACCATAACCCTTAAGAACCATGGTTGTACCAAGTAAGTATTATTTAGTATAACCTATAGTAGCAAAGAATGACATTATATGGAACTTTGTACTTGAACCATTATCTATCATAATTCCATGCATAATAATAGGATGCAAATCTATAAAAGCATGTATGAATAGTGGAACATTGTGAAAATTATCCATTAAAATCTCATGGTCTTAGAATTTAATTGATATACCTTGCGATCAAAAAATCTTAACCATACATATAATACCATGTGAAATATGATCATTTCAAATAATTGAGTGTTGAGTATGTATTACCATATGAACATTGTCTTGGTTTGAAGTATCATGATTTAGAAGTGGATTATATAAAATTTTAAAGTGTTGTTTGGTAAATCATCTGATTCATTAAATGCTTTAATACATCCTTCAAATTGAATAATATTATTATCAATCATATTTTGTATCTTATGTCTCAATGTATAACATATATTAGTAGTATGTCATGAATATCTATGGTATTAAAAATATGCATTCTCATCATTGTTCCTATGTAAAGGTTGAGGTGTATCAAACTCACATTATGGATCCAAAGAGATAAAATTTAATTAAATAAATCATTTAATCACTTTGTAATGATGCTCAAATAACCTTGTAAACTATCTAGGTGCTCTATAAAGAAGATAAATCTTGTCATGTGATCTCAATAACATGTCTACTATATTTTTGGCTCTTACTTATCTTGGAAAGAAAATGTATCATTGGAATTAGATTTGAATGTTTATTTACCTTGATATTTAGATGTGGTATAGGTATGGATATTGGGCTCATTTTAAACATGTTTACCTCTAAAATTTTGATCTCATAGTTGTAAACCATATGGAAAAGGTCATCAAAATAGTGATATGTGTTGAAAATCAGTTTTTATTTGAGAGATTGAATTAAACTATTGGATAAAATTATTTTTAACTCACTATCAATTAATTGGTGAGACATTCTTGTAAGCATTATTTTAAATTTAAGCACATACTCACTAACATTCTCATTAGGTCCTTGTTTAAGTTGGGAAAATTGTGAAAATGTGACCTTTTGGCTAATGATGATAGAAAAAGGAGCCATGAAGATATTGGTAAGATCACTGAAATAACACATAGAGTCTGATAGTAGGGCATATAACTAATCCAAAGCATAATCCTTGAGACTTATAGTAAATAATTTAGTCATAAACATATTATTATGTATAAAACTAAAGAATGAAGAATATAAAGACATAATATTATGTGAAATGTCACCTTTGTCATTGTATACTTAAAATTTGGGCACAATAAAATATGTAGGCAAAAGGTAGACTAAGATCTCATGAAATGTTAGGTTGTGTAAAATATCATGAGATGTAACCACATATCTACGTATTTGAGAGCCTTAGAGAAGTCATTTAATTTTCACTTCCCTTAAAGTGATTAATGAATCAATGCATCCTTAGATGTAGTAACATGTGTTTGAGACAAAACATGGGTAATATGTGTAGAAATAAATGTTCTAGGATTTTGACCAAGACCAAGATCAATATATGTATCATTAGGAGTGGGACAAAATGGTCTAGTAATATTAGGAGACATAGAAAAATTAGTAGGGAGATAAGTAATACTTTGAGAAACCTAAGTTTAAGTAATAGATGGAGGTAAAAAGGTATTAGTAAGAGCATTAGCCTTACCACTTGATTTAGAAGGAGAGCATCTAATAGAAAAATTAAAAACATTCAAAGGATCATTGGTAACATATTAAATTTATGGTATAAATTCCTTATCCACTTTTTTATTATTTTGTTCATCTCTAAAAACATAAATCATAATTTAAATCTCTTTAGGAATAACCATAAGATAATTATCAAACTTAGTTTTATCCATCATAGTGAATTTTGAAAAAGATTCATCTTTAGAAACATTGGCATTATTGCTGATGTGAATTTTGGCACACTCCAATGTGAAGTCTAGGTGAGGATTCACCCAAAATATTCTAAAATGAGGTTCTCATAAACCTCCCTAAGGTATTTTTTACTATGCTTCGGTGTACTATCTCATTTAGTTGGCCATTGTGGTCTATTCCTGATCAAGGGGCCTTTGTTGATTAACACTCAAAATAATGAAGCTTAGACTAAAGGGATCAGCTCATTCATATTCTAAAATAAGCCCATAACTAACCATCATTCATAATTCTTCAATTATGTTAAAAAATTACATCCATAATGATAAGTAAAATAAAGATCATGCAATCTAGACAAAACCTTAGAAATTTATTACAAATCAAACTAATTCAAAAACTAATGTTGAAATGTTTATAAAAAAATAAAAAAGAAAGCGCAAAGAGGAAAGGGACTATGAGCCTTATCTATAAAAAAATAGTTTATCTTCAGTTAAGTGGACAAATATTTTGACAAAACCAATCTTTACTTGACCAATGAAGCACAACCAAAAGACATAGATGGTGCAAGACTTTGAGGACAATTATTAGGTATGCCAAGGAGGGCAACATGGTCACCAAATACATGAAACAACTAATAATATCAAAGGACATGGTTTTAAAATTAAAAATAAATAAATTATGAAGCAAAGATATGATCCATATTTTACTCAAGGTGAATACAAAACGAAATTTCAAACAATCCTATCTCATTTGAAGAAGAAAATTATCTAGAAAGTGGAAAATTACATAAGGAAAGAGGAAAATCTCTTTGATATCCTACCTAACTATTCTAAAAAATTATTTGGTCAATGAACCATCAATTATCAAACTAAAGAGATAGTATTTTATAGGCAAGGTAAGTCCATTGGGTCATTAATCAACCCATTGGTTGGTGGTTACAAGGATTCAATGGATCCAAACCACTTGAGAATGAATTTAAATAATATCCTACTATATCCATAGATGATTAATATTATAAGCCATGATTAATTGAATTTTATTTTAATTTTAGGTAGTTGAAAGTCCTTAAAATTCTCTCAAGATAACTAGTCAATCATGCTTCTATGCAGAACTACCCATATTTAATCAGATTTGAACTAACATTTGAATGGCTAGAAGTATTGAAATATCTTGGGATGTTTGACCAACCACATTTTCACAATGATGACCATGGCTAATTAAGGTAATGTTTTATCTTTTATGTACCTTACCACTTAATCCCAATGTGCATGCCAAATTTTTGTTTAATGCCACCACCTAATTATCCTTAGATTCTATCTTTTATGATAAATCTTGCCATTAAGGTATCTTTACAATTTGGTATTATAGCTCAGATTAGACACAAAATTTATTTTTAAGCTATAACAGTTTGATAGGTTGAGATGACCATCAATTTTAGGCATTAATCCTTTTCATGGAAGTCTAAATATCTTCATCAAGAAGGTCATACTACGTGGTTACTTCTTACTATTTATGAAATCCATTGTGTCTAAAAATGTTAGGGTCAATGCCACATAGATTTATTTTTTTGTTACACTACTTGACTTAGGGACCCATGAGATTTTGAACTTTTCTTGGCCAAGGTGCAATGATATCTTGATAAGTGGTAAGATCTTGCTACCCTAAGCTTGTAAGTCCTGACACAATGCTCAATGTATCCTGACTACTCTAAGTCTTGAGATCTTGACATATGGCCTCATCTAAGGGAATTACTTGATCTCCTCTCTACCTACCTATTTTAATTGACCTAAGAGAATGGGGAAGTGATATGTTGCCACATAACATCATCTCATCTAGCTTGAGATTCCACCACCTACTTACCTTGTGATAATCATCCCAAACCCCTGAGGAAACAAGATTATGCCATATGGAATCCTCTTAGGTACCCATGAACTTAGGGATATGTAAAAAATGGTTAAGTCCAAGCTGGTCAATGGGAATTGAAAAGTGGATAGGTGACATCCTCTCATTTATTCTAGGCATGTGAAACATAGAAATAGTTGTTAGAATTTGAACAAATAAAGTAGCCATTAGACTTTGAATAAAATAAAATAGTTGTTTAACTTATGAATCTATTAATTTTAAATGAAAATCACTAAATATAAAAGCTTGAAAAGAGAGGCAAAAAGCTTATAATTTTATTGAATGAAGGGGGATTTAATCGAGTACATAATTAAGTTATTCCATTTCAAAGATACAATACTAAGTTTAAAGATCAAATCATATAAACATAATCAATTTTAATATATTTAAGGGAAAAAATAGACCTAAAATCAATAAAATTTAAACAAACTTAGACATTTTAGTCTAATGGGAATGTATTTTAATTATTTGATAGTCTTAATGGGCTAGGCAACTATAAAATTTAAGCTCATGCAACACTGACTTAGATGCTAGTGAGTCATTCAGTTGGCAGGTTCATGCCATGTGGCTTTTGCTCACTCATCTTAGGCCTAATTGAGTGTCCACCTCTATTATTTGCACTAGCAGTCTTGGTGAGGTGAGATCTTAACAACTGTCAAAATATTATTTACCCAAGGTCTCATCACTCCCTCAGGGAGTAGGGGGATAGGATCATGCCACATGGCATGATCCTACACATCTAAGAAATCATTTATTTTTTATAAGTATACAAAGATTCCTAGGGTTGTAGTGAAACAAGATCATACCACATGGTATGATCTTAGGAACTCAAAAATTTAAAGGCCTATCTTGGAAATTGAGAGGTCCCAAGAAAGTGGGGAAGAAGGATCATGTCACACATCCTAATATCGAGTACTCAAAATATTTTGGTAAAGAAAATAAGTCTTTGAGAGGCCCATGAAATTGAGTGAGTGACGTTTGGAATCTCTAGGCTTGTCCATGGATTCATGGGATAAATAAAGTGTCTATTAGCCTACATAAAGGGTACAAACTGTTAAATTTTGAATTTAAACTTTTATAAAAATGGATAAAGCAATAGACCAAAACAAAGGAAACATGTAGTAAGATCAAAAAATAAAAATATGCATTTTTTCAAATTTAAAGATGACCAATCCCATATGAATAAATGACTAAGTATTAAAATGAAATCCATATGAAAATTAAGCCATTTTACCTAAAAAAGGAATAGATATGGACCATACTGATAAAGAAAAGAGTCATGAAAAATTTGAAATAGTTAGATAATTTTCACAAATCTATGGTAAAATGGTAAAAAAATGGGAATTTTAATGTATTTTAAAACATGAACTGAAATAGACCAAAACTTATAAGATTCATGAAAATTTAGATATTTATATCAATGAAGCCTTAACTACAATCATCCTTAAACCAAGTACATATTATAATAATTATAAGTTTAGAGTTGGTTAGATTAAAACAGTGAGATTAACTAGGGTGATTTCAACATACCTCAAAGACTTAAAAAAAAAGAGATCAACATATTAAACCAGGTCCAAGGCCTAGATTTAATTAAACCAAAAGACCAAAATCTTGAGAAAAGAGAGGTTCCATGAATTTAGTAATGAAATTAGGGCATGTTGTGTAAGCAACAACAAATGGTGACTCTACTGAAAAATACTCCTAACTATTTTGGAATAAAGAAACAACCAAAAAACTTAGTATTTAAGGCTATAACTTTGCATGGAACATGAAAAAATTGAGGATGGGACATGGTGAGAGTAACTAAGTGACCAAATTAGTATCCCCATTCACCTAATGTGTGTAAAAATGAGTTGATTTATAATTTCATAGGATCTACAAGAATTAATTTATATGGATCCAAAAATTATACTAGTGAGTATTACTTTGGAGACACTTGAATGGACATTGCTCTGCTATTAGCTAAGTGTCTATATCCTCGATAGAGTTTCTTATGATCCCACTCAAGGCCTTGCTCTATTGTCTTCAAACCATCCATATCCCTAGTAGATATTTTCTAAATCACCTAGGATTAAATATTTTAGAATTTTATGTTCTTTTCTCTTTTATCTCTATTTTATTATCTCAGTTTAGGTTTAGGGACTACTATGGAAAACAAAAGGAAAAACTATATATTTTTAACCCTAGGCCTTCCCCACAATAGCTTCACCCAAACAACAGATACATAAGCCATTTAAAATATGATATTTTTGCTTGGTTTTATGAGGATACCTTCAATTTTAAACTATTTTTACCCAAACTTTGCCAAATTTGAACATCTTCAGAGCACATGGAGTAGTCAAAACCTTCAATACTGACCCAATGATAGGGTCTAAAGAAAAAAAACAACTTAAGAATCATTTCATACAAAAAGTCATTTACGATACCTACTTACAGACCTTTAACTTCATCACCTTTCATTGAAAAATGTGGAACCACATGAAAAAATAGTTGGGACAAAAAAAATGAAAAAATAAAAAAAATAGAACAAGAAAACATACCAAAACACAATAATAAAAATATAAAAGTAAACAAGCAAGGAAGGGAAAGTAAGGAAGCAAGAATAAAATTATTTACAAGACTGTTCTAAACCAACCAAAGCTTTGAAGTAGTGCTTGAGTAATTTTCCATTGACAAGCAACATAACATCCTCACCAATTAAACACCTTAGGCAAAAAGTATTCTCACCCAAGATTTCAAAAATTTGGAAGGGTCCTAGTCAAAAGACATCAAATTTTCTATGTTGACCTTTTTTTTCATGACATTTATCCCAAAGAAAGACTAAATTAGATATTTGAAATGATTTTTTGGATCTTTTGTCAAACCAACATTTAACAACCCCTTGATGCTTACTAAAGTGCAATAAAACTATGTCACGCTTATCTTCCAACTGCTTCAAGTTTATAAGGTGAGCCTCTATTTTGCTATCCATTTCCAAGTAATACTTTATGAATTTCAAGGTGGGTATCCTCAAGTTGATAGAAAATATGGGATCTTGGCCATACAACAAATGATATGGGGAAGTGCCTAAATAAGACTTAATTCTAGTCCAATCAGACCATAATGCAAAATTTAAAATGTTATGTCAGTCCTTAGGATTCCTTTCTAAGATCTTCTTGATCATGTCCAATGTATTCTTATTTTTTGACTCAACTAACCCATTACCTTGTGGATAATAATTGGATGAAATTTTATTAATTACCTAATTGTCATAAACCCACTCGGTAAATTATAGTAAAGATAAACTTTGTCCATTATCACATACTAGAACAAATAACATACCAAACCTAGTGACAATGTGGTCTTCAAGAAAGTCAATCACCACTTCAGTTGTGTAGTTATTGAATGATTTGGACTTATCCAAACATGTGAAATAGTTGGTAGTTTTAAGGATGAACTTGTGTCCAACTAATGAATTGGGATTGATGGCACCCATAAATCCAATCCCCATTTTGTGATGGATGAACCTCTATGACCAATTACAATGGCATGGTTGGGGTACATTATTGATGTACAACAAATTAGAAAATTATTACATGAGAATGATTATATTTAAAAATATATAGCCAATAATAACCCACTCTAAGTATTTGATGGGATTTAGTACTACCAAAACCATGGCTAGTGGCATACTTCCCATAAAAGTTTTAAGCACCTACACTACTACTTCTTTATCCAGGTACCTCATATGTATGCCTTCATGATTTCACATTTACGATATGATTTATTTGATCATGAAGTGGTTTATCTTCAAATGTAATTCTCTTATTTGAGTGTAGTTTAGATGGTTAGGACATTGATCATTTAAAAAATAATGGACAATGTCCTTGTAACAATCATCAATAGTGATTTTCCATTATATAGTGTTAGTAAATTATCTGTGGATATACTTATCCCATGATTTTTATAATTCATTGAGCTATGAAAATATTCATTATCTAAAACTCAAAATAAAACTCTTGTAAATTGGTCATCCAATTTCCACATCACTCACAAGGCTTTTTTTCTAACAATATTCCCTTCACAGTTAAATTAAGTACAAAAAAAAAAACTTTGTTGTGCATAATATAATATATGAACTTTTTAATATCTTTGATTAATGTAAAATATTTAGTTTCAATAGTTGAATATCTGAGTTCAATGATTTTGAGTGGGGAGCTCATAAATGAGACCGGTCTCTCATCCCCAGCTTCTTTCCTCTATGTCAAGATTGCAACTCTTGAATGATCTAAAGTGAAGGAGTAAATGTAGAATGGATATGTGTATGAAATTATGAACACTGGTGTGTTCATAATTTACTTATTTATATTAGTAAAATATGTTTTTGATTTAGGGGTCTAGTTTATCTTGGCATCTTTCTTGAGCATGTTGTTTAGTGGTCAGACTATCTCTGCAAAGTTTGAAATGAACTTCATCAAAAAGTTGATCTTGCCAAAGAATGACTTCATTTACTTTCTATTTATAGGCAATGGGATATTTAAAATTTATTCAACTCTTATAGGTTTTATGGAAATACCTTTTTCAAAAATGATGTGGCCTAGAAACTTTCCTTCAATCACCCCAAATATGTATTTATTTGGATTCAAATAATTACCATGTTCTCTACATATTTTCAACACTATCCTTAGGCATTTGACATGGTCAAATTAATCTATAGAAAAGATATTTAGGTTGTCCATGTAGATTATAATGTATTTTAAAATGAGGTCCTTGAATGCAATATAAATAGCCTATTGAAAGATATCACCCACACTAATTAAGATGGATGGCATCCTCTTGTATGAGAATATAACCCATTTGGTTTTGAATGTTATCTTGATTATATCTTCACAACTAACCATCCCCTGATTATATCCTAAATATCCATCTAAGAATGACATCATTTGATATCCATTCACAATTTTCATGACTTCATCTAATGAAGGTAGAGAATAATTATCCTTCTTTTATTCCTTGTTGAAGTTCTAGAAGTCCACACAAAGCTAGATCTCTCCACTCCTATTTTGAACTAGAACTAAATTGGATACCCATGTGGAGTACCTAACATGATAGATGATCCTTTCTAATAACAAATTATATGTATTTTTAAAGTATCAAAGGCTCTTATATCAGGTTGATTGGCCTTTGGTCTAAAAAGACTTAGTCAATAAAGGTATTAGCTAAAAGTGCAAACTAGTTCCTATTATCACTTATAATGGAATAGTTCTTATTATCACTTATAATGGATCCACAGATCTAGCTTTATATTTAAAAATATTAGAAATGTATATAAATATTGGGTTAAACTTAATATTGGCATAAGAGGAATAATTCTTATTATCACTTATAATGGATCCATAGATCTATCTTTATATTTGAAAATCTTTGAAAATCTATATAAAGATTGGGTTAAACTTAATGCCTCTAGTCTAAAAGGACTTAGTCAACAAAGGCATTAACTAAAAGTGCAAACTTTTAGAAATATTTAAAACTCATTCCATCACTAGCTAAAAGTTTATTAACAATAAAGGCATTAAGTTTAACCTAATCTTTATGTAGATTTACGAATATCTTCAAATATAAAGCTAAATAAGTGATAATAGGAACTATTCCTCTTATGTCAATATTTATAATTTTAGGAACAAGAGTTTTGTATTATAAGTGTTTAATATTTTTGTTAATAAGTGGGGGTTGTGGTATAAGGTTACTGTGTGCATCTATAAGGGATGGTTGGGGTGCATTAAGATTTTTCATTCCCCATTGAGTAGGTTGAGGTTGGTTTAGGATATTCAATAACTATTATTAGTTTTAAACGTATCCATTTGGTTAAGAGTTTGTAAAAATAATTGATTAGGTTAAATGTTATTTTGGTTAGTAGAAGTAGCATTGGATGAATTATTATTATGTGAAGTATTAATGATTTGAGATGCATTAGTAGTATGGAATGCATTATTGACATATGAAGCACTTGCGGCATGTGAAGCACTAGTTTTGGATGTATTATGGGTATTAGTGTGGGTATTTAGAATGGACCCACTAAAATCTACACCTACCATGTTTGTAGAAATACTTGACATGGATGTGAAATAAGACATGGAGGATGATGCCATAATATTATAGGGAGAAAAGATAGAGGGTAAAATTATATAAGTCATCAAATGACTTTCCCAAAATCTTATAGAAAATATAGGTGAAGGTGAATGGGGTTTTCTAATATAGGGTCCCATTATGAGGTTATAGACAACTATAGGATCCTTAAATTTATGTTAAATATTTTCATTGATGAAGAGGATCATTTCAAATGTGTATTCAACATCACTTTCATCTTCTACCATTTGTATGAATAAAGAATTAAAAGCCATGGAATAGGGAGGAGTCTCATAATTGGTAGTTCTAGTGGTAACATAGAAAGTACTCTGGTCCAGGTTAGTCATGACAAAATATGTTTTATGAAATTTTTTAGGATTAGTGAAACTCATCATGTTAGTTTGATTTTTCTCTATAACATTATCAAATGTATATTTTATGATGAAAAGATTGAGTTAAACACTTACTAGGAGATAATATAATGTGTACTATACTGAGCCGAGCTACTTGAATTAGTTCTATAGGAAGACAAACATAATAGTATGTAAAACACATTAGAAGGAATAGGTTGACTTAGTTTTATAATAAGATAAATAGAATAGTCTTTAAAATATTGGGTCAAATATGTTGACTTAGTTTTGTAGGGAGACAAACAAAGTGGTCTGTAAAATACTAGGTCGAATAGGTTAAATTAGTTATGTAGGAAGGAAAATAGAATGATTTGTAAAAGATTGGGTTGAGTAGGTCAACTTAATTATGTAGGAAGGAAAACAAAATAGTCTATAAAAGACTGGGTCAATTGGGTCAAATTAGTTTTATAGGAAGACATACAAAACAATCTATAAAAAATTGGGTCGAACAAGTTGACTTAGTTTTTAGGAAGGAAAATAGAATAGTTTGTAAAATATTGGGTCAAGCAGGTCAACTTAGTTATATAGTAAGCAAAATAAAATAGTTTTTAAAAGATTGGGTTGAGCAGGTTGACTTAGTTATATAGGAAAGAAAATAGAATAGTCTATAAAATAATAGGTTGAGTAGGTTGATTTAGTTATGTAGGAAGATAAGAAAAATAGTCTGTAAAATATTGGGTCGAGTAGGTTTACTTAGTTATATAGGAAATGAAATAGAACAATCTATAAAATATTGGGTTGAGAAGGTCGACTTAGTTCTATAGAAAAGAAACCAAAATAGTCTATAAAAGACTGGGTCGAGTAGGTTGAATTAGTTCTATAGGGGAAATAATTTCAATGGTTTATATCTAGATGATTTAGTTTTAGTTAAAAAAAGAAAATAACTAAACATATAGGCAACTAGTTTGAGCTAGTTGATCTAGTTACAACACACAACACAAAATTTGTATCAATGGTGGCTGATACAAGCTTGTAATATAACATATAATAGAAAATAACAAGCAAAAATATTAATTTTAAAAAATTAATTAACTAATTGATCAAAAATAAGATCAAGAAGTTTTACTAAAGGTTTGATTGAAAGTGTAGGCTCCCAAAGATTTACTTGTCCATTAGTAGTGTCGGCCTAATATTTTAGAGCATTAACTATGGAGGAAGTAGAATTGATATAGCACATTAAACCCAATTTAAAGGGTAATCTAGAAGTAATTTCTCAATGCTAACCACTAAATAATGTACCACACAAACAAATAGATGGTTAGATTCCTAAATTTCAATAAAGAGTGAGATCCTAGGGGTTTCCAAAATATCATGAGGTAGGCAAAAAATAGAAACTATGTTTATCTTTATACTATTGATATGAGTATTGGGGTAATCCCCTCATGCTATGATATCTATAAACAATAGATAAAAATAATAAATAGAGTATCAATTATTGCTTCACAATAATAACTAAGTATTTTAAAAATTGGTGGTACATAGTTTATAGGAAAAATGAAAAATAAGAGTGAAAAACAAAGTTTTGAAAGCAATTTTGTAGTTTTTGAAAATTAAATAAAGATGCACCCAATTCAAAGATATAATGAGTTTAATTAATATCATCATAGGTTAATTACCTTTGCTTGAACTAAGAGAAAATAAATAGAATGAATTTGACCTAGTCGATTTAGCTATACAAACAAAACAAAACATAGTTGATCTAGTCGACTAAGTTTTTTGAAAGATAATCTGGAAAAAAAAAATTCAAGTGAGTCAACTTATTTTTATGGATAGAAAACAACTAAAAAACTAAGTCTATCTAGTTGACTTAGTTTACCATAAATGCATAATTTTATAGAACTAAAAAACTAGTAAAAATGATATTGAAATTTGAAGTTTGAAAACTAGAAAGAAATTGAAATTAATTAAAATTGGACATAAATTAATTGCTAAGTTGTTTAGAGTGAACTTGGTAAATTATACAGAGTCAACTAGGTAGGTGTAGTAATTTCCCTAAAGTTGTCAAGTTGTTTAAAAAAAAATTTAAATAGAGTTGAGCCAATCGACTAAGTATAAATAAAAACTGATAAATGATAAAATAGAATAAAACTATGTTGATCAAATTGACCTATTATTTTGCAAGGAAAAATATTGAGCAAATCGATTCAATTAAATTTGAAAAAAATAGGAAAAGAAACTATATCGATCAGATTGATCTAGTTTTCAAAATTAGAAATTTTACACAAATAAAGCTAAACAAAATTGATAGGCTCACCTCAATTGGAAACCTAAAAATATGCCTAACTAAGTATACTGGGTCAATGAAGTTGTAAAAAGATACACATAGAGCTAAACAAAATCTACTAGGTTGACTGAGTATAAAAACTCGTGCACAAAATATTTAACTGGGTTGACAGGGCTGATTTAGTTGTCTGTAAAAAAAATAAAAATTGCAAGGGTTATATTTACATCAAGTTAACTAGAATGTATGAAAACAAAACTAGACAGTGCTATAGCTTATCTTAGTCAATAATATTCAAGCTCAAAGAAGGTAATCAACTAACAAGTATGCTTAGGAATATGTTTAAATTGGGATCATGAACAATAACGGATCCACTAAACTTATACTAAAGGATCTATTATCACACTATGGAAAATGAAAGGTTTTCAAGGCCTCTAGTCAAATACCATCTTGTGATAACCCTAACTAGGTCTTATGATTGCAAATAATATTACATAAGCTAATTTACTAAACAACTATACAAACTAATATAGTAAATGCATATGCAAGCTAATCTAGTGCTCACCAAAACTTATGGAACAAATGGTGAAGATAATAAACAAGAAAATATAAATATATCTATAACATATAAATGATCTAAATAAATAAAGATATAATCCAATATATATTAGCTCTACAACATATACTTATCAAAATATGAAGGGCTAGGAATATACTTACCTTTGTTGAAGTGAACATGTCATGCCTCAATATATCCCTTGGCCAATGGTTCTTTGCAATAGGTTGTTATGGGTTTGTAAGGATCACAAGGATAAATTAGATTGAGATTACAAGACCTCTCTTATGCATACAAGACTTCCATAAGACTAGTGTTCCTTCTCCAAGGTAAAAACCTAAGTAATGAAACCTCCTATTGATTATATAAGTAGATTTACGAGCAAAAATGATGCACAATTGATTGATCCTATTTTAGAAATGAAATTAAAGGGGTTATATATATCCATGGTTTGACCCCAAACCCTATCAAGATTTTATCCGATGTAGTTGGCTCGATTGATCTTGTTGGACAGGAAATAGAGCCTTTAGGTCTTGAATTATGTCAACTTAAGCCAAAATAATTACATAACATGTGATAAATATCAAATGGAAATGACCTAGTAGGAGACATGGTAAAAAGGGGTTTTATCTTACCTAGGGACTATTTTGGGTGGTAAGATGCTTATGAAAATGTATAAGCAGGGTTTAAATGCCTAGGGAAATGGATATGAGTATCTTGTATTAGTTTTAAGTGGTGGTATAGGGTCCAACAATCCTATGAATCACTAAAGGTCTACCAACCCCTTTCTTAGTGTACCCTTTAAAGCATTTACTCAAAGAGATTGAGATTTGACAGGTTTCTTAAGATAAAAAATATTAATAACTAATAAAGTTTAAAAATATTGTGTATATAGAGACCAACTCTACTAAAAATATCCTCAATATGGAGTTAGTAATGGGTTATAGGGTATTCATATCCATTTCTAATGAGTATACCATATAATTATTCCTTTGAGGTAATGTCTAAATGTTGAATACATTGAAGTCCTCAATCAAGTTCCACACTCTACTTTGGTATCTAGAAATACAAATGGCATTACAAGAATTATGGCTTTTGATTTGCTTGACCATAAGTTTTGAATCTCCAAGGAATTTCTTATTCTTCACCTTATTCCTTAGTGTGAACTAGAGGTCATGCACTAATGATTCATACTCAACCAAATTATTAGTGCATGAAAATTATAATTAGAAGGCCTTCAAATATGACCACCATTTTTGGTTGATGAGCTCTATCCCAACACCACACCTAATCTTTGATTTAGAGCCATCAAACTTCAAGGTCCATATATGATCTTCGGCTGTATATAATGAACTTTGAAAGTTGGGAATTGCTATAATATTGACATATTCATTAGTTTTATCAACACTTAGTGGGAATGCACTTTGTTTATTTGCTAACAACAACCTTATGTTTAGGTCCTAGTGGTAGAAGTAGGTATAGGGATATCTAAAAAGGTCATTTTTTCATTTGAATATCTTGAAAATACTTTATCTTTATTTGGATGATCCTATTTCACATTTATATATGTTATGATGACACTATATAATGAAGATATCTTAGGTGTATAGAGGATATCTTCCTCATCTATTTGAACTAACTCTTCAAATTCTAACTTTTATTTCATAAATAACATGTTAATGGAAAAGTTATTATAAGCTTCTACCTCTTTATCAAGTGCATAGATCCCCAATTCAGACTCCTCATAAATGATCTCATTGGTCTTATTGTATTATGTATTCATGTGAGCCATATTTATATCTCTCTTAATCCTAATATGATTGGGCATGCCTCATCATATAAGCCACATGGGGGAGAAATCAATGGCCATATACCTATTGAGTGTCCTAAACTAATCTTGATTGAGAAACATCCTATTATAAACAATATTTATGAATTATATAACATCTCAGTCTTGCACACTTGGAAAATACATATCATAGATTTACCTTTAGCTTCTATATATTTTCTACTACCAAAAGGCTCACATACACTATCTCTTTCTGCCTAGTTACCTATCTATTAGTCCAACCAATATTATTATAATGAGTAAGACCTTCCATCTTACCCATAATGCTATAAACTACTTATATTCCATCTTTTTAAGTTTTGGACTTACACTGATTTTTTAATTTCCTAAACACTTTCATCCCAATTAGATGCTTGCATCGATGCAAGTGTCTTACCCTAACATAAGTGTCTAGTTCCCTAAAGTCATCCAATTTACAAATGAAAAATATTCTTATGGTTGGCTTAAGTGATTTGATGTGAGATATTATCCAAGGGGATTTCTATAAATATAAGATCAACCCTTATTCATTCCTCATCTATAAACTTATTACCTACTCACAAGGTAACTTACCAAAAGCATTCTATCAATCATTTAAGTAACCAAAACTTACCTATTTTCTCCTATTTCCATATCAGTCATAGCGAAAACACATCTACAAGTCTAAATTACTAAAATAATATTCCAAGAACTATATTTTCCAAATTAAAATTTAGTCAATGTTGTACGTACTTATCACACATTGCATTATTCACACAAACCCCAACACATAGGGGATAACTACATAAGTTTGAGTCCCTATTTAGAGTATTTGTTATGTTGGCAATGCTCATTGACAAAGGAGTTTTTGGGGTAGCTCAAACCATGTTCCCACTAACCTATTTTTCCCAAAACCAATATAAAGATAAAGAATAAGGGTTATGATATTTGACAAGGGGAAATAATCCATGACCTAGATTTGAATGCACAAGAGTAAAGGAGACACCGTACCCAAAAAGATATAGGTGGTCACATCTAGTTTAAGTAGGTATTATATACTAAACACCTAAGTTTGAGTTAGACAAAAAAATAAACATAAACATCCCAATTTGATATAAGTGTAAGTGGCTACATAGGTACAATCTATAGAATCAAGTGACTACTCCAGAATCTAGATCTAGTCCAATTTCTTTGTATTATAGATCAAGTTCTATATTAACTTCAAAACCAAATAATTATCTTATTTTCATTGTTATTTCAATATCTAGCATAGTTGTGGTTTCTATCTTTAGTATCTCAACATTATAAATTCAATATATGTTCTATCTAAGTTTCATAAACAATTGGGCTACTTTAGAGATCGTCTAACATCATTGTGCCCTAGGCTATCTCTACCCCTTTAACCCTAGATTACATAATCTATATTTTTAGGGTTAAACATTTGGTGAACTTGACATTTCATCCACAAAACCTTAGATTGAGATCTAGGGTTTATTGATCTTCTATTTCTAATTTTTTATTATATATTTAACAATATTTTACAAGTTTAAAATTATATCTCCTTTTTTATTAATTTGTTTAATATGGATACATGTAATTCATTTTATATTACAATTTGTAATTGTAGTATCAATTTTATATTGTAATAAACTAATTAAAATAAATAATAAAATATGTTAATATAATGAGAGGGTCCGCAAATGAACTAAACATAATATTTCCTTTGAAAAGGAGAATTTACCACCTTAAGACCTCATACATTATTGTTTACTATTATTTTAAAAAGAATCATCATGGACAATGGTTCAGGGCTCAACATTTACAACATATCCTTTCTTTCCTTGGCATTGGGATTAATGATTTGATCCTTCAAATATAAGCATTAAAGGATTTGATAATATTTTATGAAAAATATTGACAAAAATAACATTGAACATTACTATGGGACCCTGTATACTACTTACTTTCTGTTACATTATGCAAAATGATTCAAACTATATTATATTTTTGAGATGGCCTTAGATACATGAAATTTATTTAGTTCCATATATTTTTCATGAATGTTTAAAATTCAAATGTCAGGGATTTATTTACACGCTAATGGATACTAATCCCTTCAAACATCAGGCAATGGTCTAACAAACAAATGATCTTGCACCGTAATCCTATAAACTTAATTTTGGCCTTTGAAATTTGATAAAATATGGATAAAAATGAGAAGTGTTGTGAAAAAATGAGTAGGTTATATCTCAACCCATCTCTCATACAAATAACACAACATTGGTTGATACACTATTATAAAAACCTAAGTAACTAGTCTAATCCAATGCACTAAGGAGATAATTTACATGCTTACTTAATTCTCTTACTTCATTAATCATATGGATTATATATTATCATCTTATATCTCTCCCTTATCTTATAGATGTTGATATGACTAGACCTCTACCCAAAGGGTATGATTATAATGTTTATTATGAATATCACCAAGGCCTTGGGCATTCTATGAAAAATGTTTTACCTTGAAGAATAAGATTCAATACCTCATTGATAACAAAGAGATTAAATTTGATGATACTCAAAAGGAATTAGGTTCACAACCTAGTGATCACCAGATGCAAAAAACATTTAACAATCCTTTGAGATATTATTCTAAGAAGGAACCATAAGTGCAAATGGTAGATAATGAAAAAAATTCAAATAAAATAAATAAAATAACATCCATGCCCAAAAAAATTAACAATCAAATTATTCATGGGTGGCACTTAGTTTTGGCATAACCATATTAATCCTACACAAACAAAAACTAATTGTAATATAAGACATCTACATTATCTTGGCTTTGATCTAAAAGACTTGCAAAAAGAAGTCAGTTAGAAAGACTCCTTAGGAAACATAACAATACCAATTATTTTTGGTCTTAAAGTAATTAAAACATGGGTTTGGGTTATGCCTACCACATATCCATATTCATTTACATTGGGAACTCTTTGGTTATACCAAATGGAAGAAAAATTTGACCAAAATCAGCAAGATATTTCATTTTCTCATGAAGGAAAATTGATTCATATTCTAAATGATAGTATTAGTTCTTCTAATATACATGTAAAACATGATGAGGAACATGGAATGTACCATTTACACTTATCCAACCATAATCCAAATAATTTAAAATATCCAATTTAAGGTTTCAAGGTCTCATAACTCCCAAAAATACCCCGAAAAAAAAAGTTTAAAAATCCAAAAATATGTTCAACATTTACATATCCTATTAACTCTTTGGCATATATGTTTTTAGTTCTATGTTAGTGGATATCATATAATTATTATATATATTCTCTTGTTTCACACATAAATTGAGTGTGATTTAATCATACACAGATATATGATAAATTCACTTTTATATGTTAGGACTTACCTCTACTCATGTCATGTGGACATTGGGGGCATATACTTATTTGATCATGATACATCTAGGTTATATCATTCTATGGTCAATTTACATTATCATGTTTAAGCTTATGTACTTACACATGAATTTATCCATGCTTATATATTTCACAACATACTTGATATGTTATGTACTTAACATTTTTTTTCTAACACACATGATCCATGGGATAGTATGATATGTTTAAGTTGGTTAATTATGCTTTCATTTATGTACTTCCTTAAGTGTTTTTCCTGGTGATTGTCTTGATTATTTGAGTATTTAAATATGATCCATTGTTTTTGGCCCCCATGCCTTTGTTTTCCTCTTTGACATTTAAATATGTCATCGCTTGTTGTATTTTAACATTCGAATATGTCATTTATTACTTTTTGGACATTTGAATAAGTCATATCCCTTCAATTGTGTGACATTTGAACATGCCCTTTGTTTTAGGTCTCCCTAAACCATTAAATTTTGATTTGATTTTGAGTGATCTTGTGTGTGTGAATTATTACTTTTTGAGATTGTACCATTATTATTTAGATGTTGGCATGATCAACATCATGCATCTTAGGTATTGGTCTATTAAAATCCTTCATGCTTCAATGATATATCTACCTAGACATGTTCCCTCTATATGCGACATGGTACTTTCATAATTTACATGGTTATCTTATCCTTTTGAGGTAAGGTAACTACCAAAACTACTTCCCTCACCTCAAGGGGTAGGAATATTAGTGGGGGCATGCCATAGAGGCACAAATTCCAAATTTATCACAATTTTAGATTCAATAGGGGGCATGTTTTGGAGACATGTTCTCCATACTTATTCAGTCTGCAACATACCTAGATTATAGTGGGGGCATGTTATGGAAACATTTTATCCACATTATCACTTATATCATATTTTATATTTCTTCATATATATTGGGGGAATGTTTTGGAATCATGTTCTCCACACTTACACAATTTTGGATTGGTTAAATTGCATAGTTATATAATTCAAATACACATTTATGGCATTATTATATACATTTATACCATTTTAATACACAATTTCAATATGATACATATATAAGGTGCATATGTTATGTAATGTGTGATTAATATTACAAAATAAAATTAGTTTCAAATTCCAAACAATTTCAAGGACTGTCACCACCACTAGGTTGGACTTTTATGGACTATATTGAGATAATATACTATAGTAGTTAGTTTATTTTATAGTATAATTGAGGTGATTAAATTAATAAACATTTCTAATTTTATAGGTTAGACTTGATGGCATCATCTAGCCTAACTAGTTTTATATTGTGAGTTGACTTGGTTCACTCACACTCACCAGGTTAAAAGTATGATTGGATTACACAATTGAACTAATCTCAATTACCAGGTGGAAACTCATATTTTCTCCAAGGTTGGGGATGTGTGCCCTCCAATCCCTCTCTCTATCTCGTTATATAAATGCAATTTACATATTTATATTTATCCTAATCTCAGTTTTAGTGATTTATAATGATATATCTTTCAAATCAAATTGCCAAAAGGGAAGATGGTTACATCAATACATATGTGTACTCCTAAACCTTGCTCTCTTTCAATTACAATCATTTAAATACTTTAAATTTTATATTATATGTACTGATTATATATGGTAACATGCTCTTAGTTATATGCCAGTCACCAACAAAGCTCTCAAGTTGGATTTAAACAAAGACAAGGTGTGTTATATACACCCAAATACACATTTATTTTCCTTTAAACTAGCAATTTACTTACTAGATTAAAGGGTGGAAATGTAAAAACTATTTTAAATTATGTAGTACCTTAGTTTTATACACTTGGAAAAAACATATCATGTAGTATCTTTAACTTATAAACCTTTTCCTCTTCAAAAAGGCTCACATACACTATCTCTATGTGTATAATTGCTTGTCTCTTAGTCAGACCAATGTTATTATGATGACTCAAACCTTCTTTATTTCCCAAAATGTTATAAACCTACTTATCTTCCATCTTTGCAAGTTTTGGACCTACACATATTTACAACTGTCTAAACATTTTCATCTCGTTCAGATGCATACATCAATGCAAATGTCCTACCCTAACACAAGTGTCTAGTGTTATAAATTCATCTAATTTACAAATAAAATGTATTCCTATAGTTGACCTAAGTGATTTAATGTGAGATATTATCTAATAAAATTGGTATAAATATAAGATCAGCCCTCTTTCATTACTTAACTAGAAACTTCTTACCTATTCACAAGTAAACTTACCAAAATCATTCTATCAAGCACTCAATTGAGAAAATATTCCATATTTTCTCCTATTTCCATATCAATCATAGAGACATCACATCTATAGGTTTGAAGTATTTAAGGAGCATCCCAATAGATATATATTTTTAGTTACAAGTTAGGTCATTATTGTACTTACTTAGCACACATTACATGATTCACACATAAGACAACATATAGGGAAGAACTACATAAGTCTGAGGCCCTCTTTGGAGCATTAAGTATGTTGATAATTCTCATTGATAGAGGGATCTTTGATATAGATCAAAACTATCTACCCACTAACCCATTTTTTTCATAGCCAATATGAAGTTGAATAACTAGGTTTTTTATATTTGACAAGGAGCAAAATTCCATGACTTAGATATCAATGTGATAGTTAAGGTGACACAAAACCCAAAAGCATCCAAGTGGTTACATATATTTTTAGTAGGCATTCCATATTATACACCTATGTTTGATTCAGATAGTAGTGCTAAGACAACCATCGCTAGTCAACATAAGTGTCCATATATATAAAGGTAGAATTTATAGAATCAAGCAATTATTCCAGAATTAATATCTAGTCCACTTTATATCTATTCTAGATCCAAGTTTATATTAGCATTAGAACCAACTAAGTATTTTTTTCATTGTTATTTTAATATCTGGCATAGTTATACTTTATATGTTTAGAATCTTAGCATAATAAATTTAGTATATGTTATATATGAGTTTCACAAATAATTAAAATGCTTTAGAGATAGCCTACCATCCTTGTGCCCTAGCCTATATCTACCCCATTAACCCTAGATTCCCTAATATATATTTTTAGGGTTAAACATCCATATGCCTCAAGTATATCCACCACTTGGATTTCAATAAACTAATGCACCCTAGGATTAAAATCCAACTACATATGAATGTGGTTGAGCTCACCAACCACCTTGACTTCTGACTTATCCAATTGAACTACTTTTTTGGTAGATTTAGAAAGTGTCAATCCTAGCTACTGGAAAATGGAATTAGGCATAAAATTCCCTAAAACACTAGAATCTACCAAATAATTGTGTAAATTTATGTGAAAAATTCTAATTGTTAGTAGAAAAGGAGGTGTTTCAATTTTTTCCTTATATACAACAACATGAGCACTAAATATGTCATTATCTTCTTTCCTTTTCAGAGCATATAATTATCTTAGCAATAAGTCCTTTTGGTTTGACATTTAAAGTAAATCAAACATTATTATGTTAGATCTAGCTTTTTGTAAGTCCTCAACAATGTTTATCTAGTGGTATATCAATTTGGTGAGGTGTAACATTGTTCTTGGGCTGATAGGAGGTAGTAAGTTTTGTGAACAAGGAATTCATAAAGGGGAGATTAGTATAGTGTTAGTCAATAAAATAAAATCAAAACAAAACACACTAAAACTAACACTTCTATCATAGACACTAAGGAGAGCATATGCAATAAGTATACAATGAAAAAAACAACTAGAAAACAAAATAAATCATCCTTTTACCTTCCTTGTAGCTCCAAAATGGATTGTTAAATTGGCTCTCTCAGTTATGTTCTCAATAAATATTTGTTGATGAAGCTTCATTACTCCACCTTTTATTGGTACCTTGGTAATATTGGTTGGCTTAGATTGGATTGACTTATGAATTTGGCATGGTAACACTACTAGAAAGGCTTATTGCATATATTTGATCACAATAACTCTTCACCAAAAGAGCTTGTGGATCAATAGGTAAGGCCTTGTATTTATAGCCTCTAAAGTTAACGCTCACCCAAGATAAATTAGGTTAGGATTTAATCATAGAATGGGTTAAAACTAACCCTAGGTGAGTTAAAGTTAAATTTAATTAAGTTAATGAGCATACATGTAATTATGATTTTAATATGCATGGCTCATAAATTAGATATTTTATGAGAGCTTGACAACTCATAAAGGCAATAATGAAGAGGCTTGATATTTTGAATTTTTGAAATTTCATTTTTATATATTCATTAATTATAAATGGATTATTTAGCTAAGCAGTTAATCTAGTTTAATTGGTTGATTCATTTTGATTAGCATTTTATCTCGTTTAAGAATTGTTCAAGTGCCCCGCTTAATGGGTCCATAGGCCAAACTATAAATTGTTAGGTTTCAAGGTGATTGGAGATGAATCTATGAGAGGTTATTGTTGTGTATGAGATAATACCCTAAATAAGGATACCTAAACATGATTTTGAGCACTAATGAATGATGTGTAGACAAAATTAGGACATTTAGTGATTTCTAAGCTAAATTTACAATGCTTGTTAGAAATCAATCTAAAGTCTGGTCAGAAGCTAGTTGTGGCCAAAATGGGGTGTCTACAGGTACTTTAGGGGTAAACAAATTATTAATTTAGCTTTCATCAAGTGGAACATAGGTGTTGTTTATAGGAGTAGAGGTAGTCAAATGAATTTAAAATTTACTCCTCAAATGATAGTTGTTCCCTCTTTAGAACTATTTAAAAGCATATACCTCATCTAGGTTGTCTTTTAGATCATTATAAATTTAAAATAGAAACTCATATGTTTTAAGTACCATGGAATTTCTTGGGTTGTCCCCACTTGGGTCAAGTTTACTATTGTCTAGTTTACTATGGGTTGTCTAGTATTGGGTCAAGGTTATCCATCTCCTTTTGGAATATGTTTGAGGCCAATACAAACTAATCAAATTTGTTTTAGCATGGTATATTGTATTTTTTAGTCTAAATCAAGTGAATAAGGATAGGTATATTGTGTTTACTAAATTGGAGGCACTATTGTGGCTTTGACTAGGCACATTTCCATTATTATCCCTAGTGTTTCGTTACCTATTATTCCTCTAAAAGTTATAATGTATGTTATGAGGTGGGTTATTCATATCTTGGTTGGTGTTTTGAGGCACCTATATGCAAAATTTAACCAAATAATTGGTCAATCTCTAGACTATCTACTAATAATTAGTTACCTCAAGGTTCACAAGGGCACCTTGGTTACTTCTTTCTTGAGGTGGTGGGCTAGCCATCGATGCACTTATGTTTTAAAATGAAGGTACAACATGATGTACTAGGTTATGGGTATTTCTAGTAGGTATCTGATTATTTAGAAATGAAGGGATAACATGTTGGTTGTTGTTAGGAGAAACATAACCACTTGAACTAGGCATGGTAGTAGTATTATTATAAGCAATTAGAAATTTTTTTTGACTTGCATGATACTACAATACATGAGTTAGAGGAGTATAGGGATTATTTTTAGGCATATGGTTTAAGGACATTAGATTAAAAATTGGATTTGGACTCGAATACATAGCTCCCATAATTGGATTCATCAAAGGGGTGTTTTACATATGAGCTTGGTTGATCATAATGATTTGATTATAGGCACTGGGTTATCCTAATGAAGATAAAGGACTAATTCCATAGCCTTGTGGTGTCATCTATTTCTCAATGTTTATAACTTTGTTTTAAACCAAGGATAGTGAGATATGTGTTACCGAAGTTCTTCTAAGAGACATGGATGTCATTGAGTCTAAGGCCCTCAGATAGGTCTATATGGAAACCAATTCTATCTACATGTAGGGTTATTTTAACCTATGCTATATTTTATGGAAACATACATTAAAAACACTCATTAGCTTGTTTGGTTTTTTACATGAAGTTAAAAAGTGATGGTATAGGATAACATGATTAGCATGTAGCCTAAAGTGATTGAAAAACACTATATGTAAATCATCCCAAGAGATTATATATCTATTTGGTAATACAAGGTATGATGCATAGGTAGACTCACTTAAGGAGTAAGGGAATAAGTGTCAAGTCATGTACTCATGTTGTACTTGAGTCTAGATGAGGGAATATTTAAATTATTGAATATATTATTTAGTAATTTGAATCCCATTAGGTATTCATTTTAGAAAAAATTTATTAGGGTTCTTTGGTAAGTCATGGGCCAGCCTTGGAATGTTGACAAGGCACACACCTCCACCAATAAAAGTGGGTTAGCCACCATTGGTGGGTTTTAAAGTGGAGAAAAAGGGTTACTAAAAGGAGCAACAATAGTAAGGGACTACTATTTAAGAAAATTTATCTGGTCTTGGATTTTCATTTATCAGTTCTAGCTATTTTAGGTTTTGTGAGGTGTAATAGTTCAAAGTCACCCTCAAAAAACTTTGACCTCATGGATATTATCCTATTTTTTAGTTTTTAAAACCTATAAATTCTTAGTCTAGTCGAGGTTTCTAAAGTGTCAAAAGGGGTCCTCCTTCTAGCACTAAGTATGTTGATGTGTATTTTGGCACACTCCAATGTGTAGGCCAAGTAAGGAACCACGTAAAATATCCTAAAATGAGGTTCTCATAAACCTCCCCAAGGTCTTTTTTATTATCTCTCGACATAATAATTTCACTTAGTTGGATATTGCGGTCTATTCTTGATCAAGGGGCCTTTGCTAGTTAATGCTTGTAAGAATCAATCTTAGACTAAAGGGGTCAACTCATTCAGATTCTTCAAGAAGCCCAAAACTGACCATCACTCATCATTCTTTAACTATGTTCAACAATGTATCCATATTGACAAGTAAAATAAAGATCATGTAATATAGATAAACTCATAGCAACAAATTACAAATTAAACTACTTTTAAAACTAATCTAGAAATGTCTTTAAAAAGATAAAAAAAAGAGAGGGTAAGGAGGAAAGATAAGATGAAACTTCTCTATAAAAATAATAATTATTCTTTAGTTAAATGGATGAATCTTTTGACAAAACCAATCTTTGCTTGACCAACGAAGCACAACTAAAAGACATAGATTGTGCAAGAGTCCAAGGACAATCATTAGCTATGCTAAAGAAGGAAACATGGTCACCATATACATGTACAAACCAAGAATATTTAAGGACATGGATTTTAGATAAAAATAAAAAAATGATTTATGAGGCACATATAGGATCCATCTTACATTCAAGGTGAATAGAAAACTAAATTAAAAATAGTCCTAGATCATGTAAAGAAGAAAAATATTTAGAAAGTAGAAAATTACACAAGGAAAGAGGTGGATCTTTCTAATCTCCTACCTAACTATTCTAACCTATCATTTGATCAATGAGCTAGCTCTTATTCAACCAAAGATATCATCTTTTATAGGTAAGGTAAGTCCATTGGGTCATTAATCAACCCACTAACTAGTGGTTGCAAGGATTCAGGGGGACAAGACACTTGAGAATAAGTATGAATAATATCTTGATTGATCTAGAGATCATTAATATTAGAGGCCATGCTTAATTGAATTTGAATAGAATTTAAGGTGGCCAAAATTCCTTAAAATTCTCTTTGAATGACCAGTCAATCATACTTATATGCATAACTACCCATACTTAATCAGATTTGAATTGACATCCAAGAAGCTAAAAGTTATTAAAATATCTTGGGACACTTGGACAACCACCTTATATAGATTGATGACCATGCCTAATTAAGATAATTTTTTATCTCTTATGTACCTTGCCACTTAATCCCAACATACATGCCAAATTTTGGTTTAATGCCACTACCCAATTATCCTTGGATTATGTTTTTTATGATCAATACTGCCATTAAAACATCTCTATAATTAAATGTTTTAGCTTAGATTGGACACAACATTAGTTCTCAAGATATGACAATTTAACAGGATGAGACAACCATCAATTTTAGGGACTGATCTTTTTCTTGGAGGTCCACATATATTCATTGGGAAGGTCATAATACATGGCTACTTATCACTGTTTATGAAAGCTAACATGTTTGTCAATGTCAAGGTCCATGCTACATGTATTTTTTTCACTATTATACTATTTGAATAAGGGACTCATGCCATTTTGACCTTTCTTTGGCCAAGGTACAATGAGATATTAAAAAGTGGTGAGATCTTGATCACCTAGAGTTCATAGGTCCTAGATCAATGTTCGATGTGTCTTAACTACCATAGAGTCTTGAGATCCTAACACTTGGCCTTACCTCAAGGACTCACTTGATATTATCTATGTTTGCCTATTATGATTAACTCAAGAGCATGAATAAGTGGGATGTTACCATGTAGCATCATCTTGAGGACTAAAGGAAATAAGATTATGCCATGTGGCATCATCTTGGGCACTTTAAGACTCAAGGATATTTAAAAATTGGCTATGTTCAAGTAGGTAATGGTAAAGTGAAAAGTGAATGGGTGGCATCCTCACATTCATTTTGGGCCTATGAGACATGGAAGTAGTTATTAAAATTTGAATGAATCAAGTAACCATTATAATTTAAATAAAATAAAATAGGCATTTAGGTTATGAATCTCATAATTTTAAAGTAAAATGACTAAGTCTAAAATCTTGAAAAGAGAGGCAAAAAGATTATGATCTAGATGAGTGAAGGGGGATTTCATTGAGTACCTAACTAATTTATCCCATTTCAAAGATAAATGACTAAGATTAAAAATTAAGGCATATAAACATAATCAATTTTAAGTTATTTAAGGGAAGAAATGGACCCTAAATCAATAGACTTTATGCAAATTTAGATAGTTCAGTGAAAATGGAATACATTATAATTATTTGATAGTATTGATAGGCTAGACAACCATAAAATTTAATATTATGTAATGATGACATGGATTCCAACATGTCATGCAGTTGGTAGGTTCATGCCACGTGATATCCACTTGCTCATTTGGGGCCTAATTGAGTGTCCACTTATATTGTTTGCCTCAATGTTCTTAGTAAGGTGAAATCTTGACACCTGTCAAGATATCATTTACCTAGGGCCTCACTAAAGGCTTAGAAACATATGGACTCCCCTAGGAGTAGGGGGAGTAGGATCATGACATGTGGCATGATCCCAAGCATCCAAGAGATTAGTAATTTGTCAAAAATATATGGAGAGTCCTAGGGTTGTGGGGAACTAGTATCACGCCACATGACAGGCTCTCGGGTACTCAAAAATTTAAAGGCCTATCTTGGAAATTAAGAGTGCTCGAGGAAGAGGGGAAGATGGAACATTTCATGCATCATGATTCTGGGCACTTGGTAGATTTTGGTAAAGAAACTAAGTCCTTAAGAGGCCTGGGAAAGTGAACAAGTGACACTTGGAACCTCTAGGTTTGTTCAGAGATTTATAGGATAAAGAAAGTGATTGTTAGCATACACAAAGGATAAAAACTATTGGATTTTGAATTTAATTTTTTTAAAAAAATCATTAAGGTAATAGACCAAAATAAAGGAAACATGCAGTAAGATCAATGAATAAAAATAGGCATTTTACCAAATTTAAAGGTGTTGAATCTAATATAAATAAATGACTAAGTCTAAAAATCAAATACATATGAAAATTAAGCCATTTTACCTTAAAAAGGAGCAGATATGGATTGGATTTCTAAATAAAATAGTCGTGAAAACTCTAAAACAATTAGATAATTTGCACAAATCTGAGGTGAAATGGTCCTAAAATGGAATTTTTAATGTAGTTCAAAACATGAAATAAAATATACCAACTTTTTAAAAATTCATGTAAATTTAGATATTTGTATCAATGAGGCCTTAATTATAATCATTCTTAGACCAAGTATATTTAATGAGCACTTAAAGTTTAGACTTGGTTAGAACAACAAAGTGAGCTTAAACATGGTGATTTCAACATACCCCAATGAATATATATTTTTTTAAATAATATCAACAGATTAAATCAAGACCAAGGCATAAATTTGATTACACCAAAAGACTAAACTCTCAATAAAAAAGAGCTTCCATGATTTTAGTGATGAAATAGGGTGTGTTGTGCAACTAACAAAAAATATTATCACTATAATTATAATCATGTTCAATATAAACCTATTCACCATTCAAGTTTTTACTAATTACATTATAAGTCAAATAATTAGCAGACATATCACTATTAAATGGCATTTTATCTTTCAAACAAGCACTAGTTCCAAGTAAAGGAAGCTTAATAAAATCAATAGTAGCATAACACAATATATCAATTTTCCACAAGCAGGATTTATAGATCTAGTTTTATTAATTGTAATAATATGTAAGCATGAAAAACATATAAATCATGAAATATTTTCGAGCTAAGTAATAAGGAACACACCGAAATCTAGAATTAATATTTGAAAGGTGAAAATCAAACCCTAAAAAGTGATGGGAGAAATAATCTAATTTTATTCTTATGTAAGAGTATCAAATCCACCAAAAAGTTTTGATGCATTTTGGTTTAGGATAGTACACTATGCATAATGAGTAAATTCACAAAGTTGGGGGATAATTCCATGGACATTTTTAGTGATGTTATCAAATTATTAAATCAATCATGTTATTTAATTAATGTGATCAATTTATTTAAATTATGGCTCAATAATTACCAAGCCATAATGCGATCACATTATTTAAAACAATAACATGATCACATTATTATTGCTTTCAATAATGCAATCACATTAATAACATGATCATGTTATTATTGTTTTAAATAACATGGTCATGTTAATAAAACAATCACATTACCCATGTAACCAAAAAATAAAAAATGAAACCTGAATGCAAAATTCCTCATTTTGCATTTGAGCTTTCTTTGTTTTCTATGTGTTTTCATTTCATGATCATGTTTTAGGTGAGAGAGGCTAAACCTTTCCAAAATTCATCCTAGGAATCCACTAATCGATGATGCTGCCATGTAGAAGAGGTAAGTGATAAAAATATACACTTGTTAACCCTAAATTTTAGTAATTTTTTGTTATTTTTAGTGTTTATTTTTTAATTTATTTATTTTGAACAACTGATCTTGTTAACCCTTTTGTACTTCTGCCTAACCCTCCATAGAACCCTCTTGTTCCTCCTCCTAGCCCTCCTATAGTTACATAAAATCCCCTAAGAAGTTAGGAGAGTCTAGTTAACCACATTATGGAAAATAAAATTGAAATTTAAGAATTAATTGGGAGAATGAGGGATCCCACTTCCACCAACACCCACCACACCTATCTAGCCAATTCCCTAGAGACATTATTAGGTCAAATTGAC
This sequence comes from Torreya grandis, assembly GCA_037957365.1. Lineage (NCBI taxonomy): Eukaryota > Viridiplantae > Streptophyta > Pinopsida > Cupressales > Taxaceae > Torreya > Torreya grandis. The sequence goes on from JARHVA010001419.1 coordinate 3,009,403, forward strand.
ACTATAATGAGTCAAATTGACATATGGACTTCATATCAGGATAGTTGTAGGGATTATTATGATGACAAATTATAATTTCTTGAGGTCAGTAATAAAGACATATCAAAAGATTCCATTTGCACCTTGTTCATTGACCCAACCACCTATGCACCATTTTTGGTAACTGTTAAACATTTTCCAAACCATTGATTCTAATATAATTTAATCACAACCAATTTTTGGGATTGATGGTGGATGGTGTTTGATTATCCATCATGTAATAACCATGATATCCCATTGTATTTTTTGAAAAAGTCTACTGAGTTTGTCCTCAATGAGATTCTAAAATATTTTGATTATAGTGAGTTTTAGGGCCAAGGGAAAGGCTCTGTACAAGATTGACTAGGTGCACATCATGCACCTAATCAACCTATAAGGATCCGTATCCAAAATCCACTTGATTTTGAGATCTCCTCTATAGTTTAGCAGTTTATGGAGATCGGACATTTTCATGCACTTAATTAGCTCATTGATACAATCACCCAACATACGAGTAGACTCTCATAGATCAATACTAGAGATATGCTACCTAGTGTTCATACTCGACCCAACCCTTACAATTGTTGTAGAGCTATGTGCACTAGACCTTCTGATGATGATGGTGTTGGTGGTTTAGAGGGTTTTAAAAATATATTAATGAGTTTTTTGGCATGCATATTTGGTGTGTAAACATCATCCACTACACAAATGTAGGTATATTTTATATAAATGTCATGTCAAATTTAAGTTATATTTCCAAATTTAATTTAGATAATAGTTAATTTACATAGAAATTGAATATTATATATGTCATTTTTATATCCTAGGAGGTGATGGTGCCTTCATCATCAAAGTCAACATTTACAACATTTGATTTGATGCAGCCATTGTTTACATTTTTGGATCTAGTTTTTGGCCCATCCACTACTACATTTTTCTCTATTAGGATGACGCCTTTTACTTATATAGAGGTAAAATTTTGAGTTAATTTTATGCTCTATGTATATTTAGTCTATGTATATTTGCCTTGTAAGTTTTAGTTAAATTTATCTATCAAGGATCTTGATTTAGAGGTTCTAACAAGATTCCCTGATATGGATAGAAACACACACTTACCTCTACCAAATACCTAACTCTGATCTTTTCTTGTCCTTTCTTGTCTTTTGTCATCAACTTCTTTATCTGTTTGATCACTTTGCATTTACTAGGTCTTTCTTGTTCACTCTTACTCAATGGATCTTAATTCTCCATGTATTAGATTAATCCTCATTCTATTCTTGAAGTCATTTTACTAATAAAATACCTCTACAATATTTCCTTGTAACATCAACCTCCTCAGTTCATACTCTGTTTTTATGTTCTCTCTTTATCCTTACTCTGTTCTTGATAATATTCTAATGTGTTTTCATAGGTATTCAAGTTACTTTAATTTTATCCTTCCAAAAAACTCATAAGACAATATACCTACTCAATTAAATCTCATTTCATGCATCTAACCATTCCACACAACCCCCAAGCTTCAACTCTTCACTTAACTCTTCTTTCCTTTTTGACACCTTCCTTCTAACAACCCTTTTTTAAGGCAAATCTCCTTGTTCTAATTAAAATACAAAGCTCCCAACCAAACCAAAATAAACCCACATTTAAATACCCCTTTAAATCACATATCTCCACACAAAATTTCATAATTTAACTCTCTTTTGAGAACACCTAACTCAACATCCCTCAAGACTAATTAGGTCTCCTAGGCCTAATTCAAGGCTACTAACTATGAAACCATACCATACAGACTCAAATAGAATTTAAAACTTAAAAAAAATCTTCCTCATATATAAATACAACTTTCCACAAATTTTAATGACTTTTCATTAATTAAATTACTTGTTATCTCATTTTACAGTTTCAAACCCTAACTTGTGTTATCTCAATCCTACATCTACTAGAGAGGATAATAAATGATATAGAATGACATTTTGACCCTTATAAAATATGTCTTTAAATGTCTCTACCCTTACCCCACACATATTTTAAAACTATTACTTATCCTTTCTCAATACTAAATCACTCCCAACATGTAGTCTTATAGAATTATGTACCCCTCCAGCATGACTATGTCAACAAATAGGATAGAATAAACCCTTAAGACAATTTAAATTCATTTGAGATAAATTAAAATAATCTAAAACATTGAAAAAAATATCCCACAACATTCAAAATACCTTTATTCCTCAACTCTATTTCCAAGAACTCTATATGGTCTTTCTTTATGACTATATAAACTCAAAATTGTTACTAATTGGACTGTATATAGTCTTCCCATGTATTTTTAATTTTATCAATATTATTGATACTTTAAATTTTTTTACATTCATTTCATATATATTCTTCATCCCTTACTCATCTTTCAATCATTTATACTGACTATGTTCTCCTCTTTTTGATTGTGCCTAAAGATAGAGTATTAAAACTTGGGTTTCACCACTTTGAACCTGTAGACTACTAACTTGAATCTTATATGAATATATATATGAATGCCACAAGATTTATAATAAATTTATAGACACTTATTTACATTTTAATCTATCCAAAGAATCTTTATCAACCTCCACTTTGGTTATGTGCTAGCAAAGTTACTTCTACTTTCATACATAATGTGCATAACAATTCATGAAATCTAAAGGGAGTAAGATCATATAATATGTCAATAGATAAATATATAAACAATAATTCTTTCCTATAATGGAGACTCAGTATTTTTAGACAATAATAAATAAACTCACTTTATATTCATGCATTGATCAAATCTCACATTACATTCATTATCCATAAGTAAGGACAAAGTTCTTGATATGTCTCGTATTCCTTTTCTCTCCTTAAATTTGCCTTATCAAAGTGATAATATTATTTCCACATCCTAATATTTAACTCACACTTCCTACATGTATTAAAATTTTTATATTACCTCCAACATGCAAACTACTTGATATTCTTGGCCATTGCATGTTGCATGACAGTTACACTTCCATGATTCTTGGTTTACATTGTATTTTCATGGTATGCACATTGAAATACCACTACACAAACATATAGGACTCATATATAATCCATTTTAAAAAATTTATCATCATTTACATATCTCATCAACCCACACTAGCACTAATTAAAAATTCAAATCCCACATTTGATGAGAAAACACAATATGACTTCAAATTCAAATTATAAGAACTTCTATGACTTATAACCACTTTAAAAACTTCCTATAAGACCTTTATTACCTTAATCAATCCAAAATTGGGACAACTAAAGATGACCCTACATCAGATCTCAAAATTTAAGTACAATACTATTAAATACACTCTTGGTTTAATAAAAGAGAAAATCTTGCCATATATATCTTTGATACTTTATATAAAACTAAGTGAGACCTTGTTTACATGAACAGTTGATGGCTCAAGTAGACACTCCTCCATCACTACGAGATGAGATAGATATAGGCATTAATTTTGTAATGTCATCTACATAGGCACTAATAGAGGTATATATTAACTTGTAATTTTGAATTGTAACAATAGACTTGTTTTAATAATTTTACTACATACTTGGGGCAAATATAACTTATGTGAATGTATTGTGTATGCAAGGTTTTCCTATGACATCTAATAGTCCCATTCAGATGATTATTAGGGAAACTTCTCATGTTTATTTCCTATTTCAAATGCATATTCAAATAGCTTAGCCTACCACTGAATTGTTTGAGTGTTAAAAATAGATTGAACAGGACCATAAGCTTGCAATAAGTGCATGTTTAAATGATTTTTTTATTGTAATTTAAAATTAATTTCTTAACAATTAGTTGAATGTATTTTATTCTAATTTTGTAATAATACTTATACTTGAATAGGTCCAGTTGCAAGCAAGCTATGAGCATAGGATCCATAGTCAGACCTTGGAGCAATCTAAGGCATTAGAGGGACCTCCATCTACTAGCAAGGCATCTGAAGGAGAGACTTCTTCAAGGAAGGCAAAGAGAGGGAGGCTATTTGATGAATATGATGTCTTACATGATATTTGATTTTTTATATGCCTATATGGTAATTTACGTATTTTTGGCATTTTATATGAGTATATGACATTCACCCAACATTAGATACTATGTTGGTAGATATAATTTTTTGTATGCCTATCATGGAAATCTATGTATTATTAACAATGTACACATGTGTCTATATGATTTATTTAGAGTTTTCATCTAGATTATGTTAATATATCTAATTTATATTTAGTTTTAATTTAAAATATTATTGTATAGTGTTATTTTGATCTTCTAAACTATTATCTAAAAAATAATCTTTTCAATGATATAAATATCAGATCTCTAATATTTTTTTAAATTAAATTTTTTATTTGATTGTGTGTAGTGAAAATGACTAATGACACTCTTATTTATTTTGCATTTGTCATCACCCATTTACAACTTTTAAATTGATCATTAACACAATTTAATTTCACTTAAAACCCATACCCAATCATGTTCAAACTTGTATAATGCAAAGTGATGAGTCCACACTATGACTCATTATAACCATAATATATCATCCTTCATATCCATTAATATGCCATTTAGGTTGAGCATTGTATGTAGTCTTAGGGATTATAACTATTCTAAGGTAGAATATGATTGATTTTGTCTCTTTAAGCTTATGTGAGTCTGAGTTAGCATTCTTTAAATAATTTTCTAACTATTTGCATGTTTAGTCCTCCATTTTTGATATGTATAGGTATCATAGCATCGAAATAAGAGTCTTGATATGATCCCATGAAGACAAGGAAGGGCCTTAGTCATAAACCTATAATTATAGAAAATCTATGGAAATTTCCATGCATTCTATGGACCTCAATTGATAGTTATGGACTTTCACAGTCTAGCTATGGATTTTGACAATCGAGCTATAGATTTTGATAGTCGAGCTATGGTTTATGACAATCAAGTTACAAACTTCCACAACATGCTATAAATTTATCTAAAACATATTTCCAAAGCATTATAAAGGTTACTTCAACCATTCTATGATGATCCAAACTCATCCAACTATATTTTAGATACTTTCTATTTTTGCATATATCTACATATGGACTTCTATCTATATGTAGCTTTCCATTTATATAAGTTAGTAGATATAGGTTGCAACTTTGGACAACATGATATGAATACATTGTATATGATATTTGATAATCAAATATGGTTGGAAGAAGTAGTTACAAATCCCATGAGTATCTCCCCAATTGTGTGTGGATCTTTGTTGTAATTTTCCTCCCTATTTTGGCCATTTAAACCAATCTTTATGAATATTCTCTTTTTTTATCTAGTTTCAAACTTTATTGTTCAATTGTTTGAGTTTTAGAGGTGTTTTACTCATGAAACACTTACTTCAGATTTACTCAGGATTTTTGCATGCCAAGAGATTATCTAAGACTATTGTCAATATATATTCTACATGTATTTGATTTTTGAGACTAGTTTATGACCCTTTTACACCTCACTCATTCAACACCTTCAACACCTCGCTCTTGACATTCTATTGATTTTTAGGCATGCCCCTTAATGGTGTTAGGCCTTTTATAATTGATATTTGACAACTAATATTTTAAAATATCACAAACCTATTCTAGCCTCAAAATCACCTTAAACACTTAAAATACACTTTCATGAAAAAGTGGGTTGGAAAAGGGAAAGAGGAACACAAAAATGATGACAATAAATGTTTTCAAAGTTTAAGTTATGGTTGTAAAACTATTGTTCCAATGTTTCTTAATATAAAACTAACATTGCCAACATGTCTAGGGGGGAGGATAACATCTATGACCAGGTTCTTAGCCTCCCATTAGGCCCGATCAATAAACCTACCACCCATTTTAGCCTCAAGAATGCCCTTCCCAATACAAGAAGAATGCAATTTTTTAACCTAAGTTTAAACACACGTAAAAAACCTATAAGTCATTTTTATGAAATATCAAATCCCTTCCCTACCTCTTTGATCCCTCTAATCACACCTCAGAGCACTTAGGTAGAACCCTTCGAGAGCAATCCAATGGACAAGTTGTAATGATGGGTCCAAAAATGCAACTTTTTGGCATTGAACAAGAAACTTATTGAGTTATAATTACCATTTCTACCTCCAAGACCTCCACTTGAGAACCTATTATTATAATCATGTCTAGATATGCAAATTACACATTATCACACTACCACAATGTTCAAATCCACTTGGAATTAAATTTTCACTATTGCTTAGGAGCTTCTCTTATCTTGAAGAATATAGAATTCTCTACTGATAGTGATAACCATGTGAAGGTGAAATATTATTTGGCACCACTAACCTATAAAAAAATATTAGTAAGTAATTAAAAATGAAATTCATATGTACTACCTATAAAATAAAATAAAATGGTAAAATTGTTTACATCTACATTTGAAAAGTCAACATACCTACGTATTTCAATCCAAGGAACCACTAGGATCTACTCTAACCTTGATAGTATCAAGAAAAGCTTTAAAGTTTAACTCTCAAACTTTCCATAGTTTCTTGTTTAATGGCCTCCCATTATATTTTTGTAATTGAATATTCATTATAAGAATCAAATTTGAATAGTGTAGTATCTTCTTGTGCATTTCAAACTCTTCAAATAACCATTGATTTGAATTTTTATATAAGATATTATCAAAACCAAGTTCCAGTGACTACCACTAACCTATTGGGATAATCAATGTTTTCTCCATATATAACTAGGGAAGTCAATTTTTTATTTTTCTCTACACATTGACACAAGTAGTAATTAGTTCCCTCTTCATTATCTTCATCTACAATAACTTAAAAAACATGCCCTGTATAAAAAAACCATTTTTCATGATAATATGAAGATATCTAATGAGAATAAATTATACATAGTGAAAAATATTCTGCCTGGCTACACTAGATCAGATACATGGTCAAAGTCATCTAATGATGTCATATTTTTAAGTTGAAATATTTTTGGAACCTAATATGTGTTGATTGGAATTAGATATTTGGAACTCCAATCATCCACCCACTCTTGTGACTCACACTTATTCCAAATAGAGTCCACACATGCATAACAAAAACATGCGAAGGGTCTCATATGAATAGTCCAAGAACTTGCATTTGAGATACTAAATAAGTGGAGGTCACTTGAACCTATTAGATTTATACAATCCTCATACTTTACCAAGTGTTCTTCCTCCATTAACCAAAAATGTATATAAATAGTAGAATTTGGTTGAGCACCATGACACATGTTCTCATTACACCATTTAACCATGGTTTTTGCATTTGTCATATGAACACCATATTTAAATTTTAACTCCTCCCTTGAAATAGATATTTTTATACATGCTCCAACACCATCATGCTCCCTTTTTTCATGGTCAGCCTCAGTGAAACTCCAAATATGTTCTACACCATTAGTAACATGCATCCTACTCAACCAATAAAACATTTGTGCATTTTTAAATTATGATGTGCGACTATCTAACCAAATGTAATATTGATTGAAATTAATGTTACTTTGACTCAACTGTTCATAGAACTTATGAAAACAACCTTGCACATACTTTGAACAATGTGATCAGTCATCACTGATATAGAAATGGTACTCCATTAATATTTTTTGTTGTTGATCTGTATTTTCAGGTGCATGCATGAATATGGTAACTTGTGATGAGTTATAATAATATGATTGAACTTCCATTTGGGGTTTGAATGTTTAATTTTTAGTAAATTCAACTACTAAAATAATCAAACCAAGTGGGAATGTATTCTTTCTTATATTTAAATATTCATCCAATCATTTATCCTTGTGTGTGCCTCTTACATACTCAAAAAAAATTCTCCCTAAATTTGACCAAAAATTTGGAAACATGTATATTTTTTATAACAAGCTCACACCTTTTAGATTCTTTTCCATATTTTACTTGATAAGTCACTGATTTATATTTTCTTAAACCAATGAATTTCTATCTAATTGCATTTGTAATCTCCTCATGGATACATTTTTTTTATTTTTGAAATCTATCATAAAATGTTGTAATTTCTATTTAAACATGGTTTGTTATAAAATAATTATCCATTTAGTCTTTTGCAAAAGATAGTTGGAATAAATCACCTAGATGATTTTGGTGACAATTTAATGCCACACTCCTATGAAATGTTGATAGTATGAAAAGTATAATGAATATGGAGAAAAAAATCATAATGCACTAAAAATTCAACATGTTACCTACAACAAAAAGTGATACATGTGTGATGGTTTGGCCATCTCAAAATATTTTTGACAAATAGAAATTTGTGGATGTTTTTCGAAACACTTAGAGTATAATTATGTTTGAATCATATCTAATAAATGTTTTGGATGCAGTTTACGGTTATGAGAACCAAATCTTCTTTGCACTACATCTCTTGGATTGGGAAAAACTCTTGTATTGTCTTTCCAAAATTAAGCAAGTAACTCTTTGAAATTATTGGCTATAGCCTTATCCTTTCATGGAAGTATACCATAGAATGCCTAGAGCTCATTGATATTAGGTTCATTAAGTATTTCACATCTTTCAATTTCTTTCATTAATGTTTTTCTGCTTATATTAAGTGTTCAAATTATTTTTGAAACCATTCATTTTTTTCTTATTTGGTCACTTACTGCATAAGTTGTAAGTATATATCGGGCAATATTAAAATCTTGGGTACATGATTTTGAGCCTACAATTTGATATTCATCATGTATATTTTTAACAATTTCATTATTTTTATCATCCATGTTAGATGTTATTATTCCTAATGTGTACATTATAGGTCTCATCTTAATCAATTTAATCAATGAAATAAATAATTGATATCTTTGACTATCATAATCCAAATTATGAAAGAAACTATCCCTAATTTGTTGAGCCAGTCTTTTTGAATGGTGATCAGACATTTTGTTATGCATTGGTTCTAACATATTTTCATTGACTTCAATTAAGCAATTTTATTTTCTACGCACAATTCTTGAAGGTGTTATTAATGGTGGAATTTATTGAGAGGGTGTTTCAAAATCATTATTAATTTCATTATTTAGAGGTAGGATAACATTTTCTTCATTGTTTATTTCTTTAGTAGATGTTTCCATAAAATTTTATTGATTTTTAATTTCACCATTATTTTTTCATCAAATTTTCTTCATTCATGGGGGGTGAAGCATCATGCATAGACTCATCATCAACAAAATTAAAAACATGAAACTTTGAATGTAAACTTCCAACATTATCTAATTAATTATTGTCAATTTCATTATTATTTATTTTATTATGGTTAATTTCATCATTATTCAATTCATTATGGTCAATTTAATAATTGTTTCAATTCATTATTATTAATTAGCTCATTATTTATAGCATTTGGCTTATCAGGATTAGAGTTTGTACCTTATCTACCATGAAGTTTTTGGATTTGTATCTTGTGTTTCTCTCTCAAATATTCTAATTCCTTCAGTATTTTGTTCTTTAACATCTTCCTCTTCCTCGAATTTGATAATTGATAGCTTTTTAAAGGTGGGGTCAAAAGTACATAGGTCCCATAGGTCATGCAAAGAATGTTTGTGGGGATAAAATTCTCAATTTGGGTTAAAAATATATGTTAAAAAGTGATCTTAGTCTATAATAATAATAATAATAATAATAATAATAATAATAATAATAATAATAATAATAATAATAATAATAATAATGTGATTATGTTATGAAATAACACGATCACATTATTCTTATTACTAGGTTTTTCTTTAACATATACATTAAGAAGCAAATTTTATCTATATTCAGAATAACACGATCGTGTTATTCTTAATACTAGGTTTTGCTTGAACATAGACATTGAGAAATGAGTTTTGTCTATATTAAGAATAATGTGATCATGTTATTTAATAATACGATAACATTATTCTTAATACTCGGTTGGGGTTAAACATAGACATTGTGTTATTCTGAATACTAGGTTTTGCTTGAACATAGACATTGAGAAATGAGTTTTGTCTATATTAAGAATAATGTAATCATGTTATTTAATAATACGATAATATTATTCTTAATACTCAGTTGGGATTAAACATAGACATTGAGAAGCAATTTTTGTCTATATTAAGAATAACATGATTATGTTATTTAATAATGCAATTACATTATACTTAATATAAATTAGGGATTAGGGGTTAAGGCATTATTACATAAGGTTTAGGGATTAAGGATTGGGGCTTATAATTTATGTTTTAAGGTTTAATTATTATGGATTAAGGCATGTAGGGTTTAGGTTTAAGGGTGTATATAAGGTCTAATCACTCTATTCCATGTGACCCTAATTCTTACTACAAAGGATGTTAATTGAGACTATATCAATTGGTAAATAGGGAAAGTTTATGGTTTATAATTTAGGGTATAATGTTTAGGGTTTAATATATAGGGTTTAGGTTTAGGGTACATAGGTTCAAACACAAAGATAAGTTAGTCTAAATGATGTTAATTTGGGCTAAAATGATTAAAGAGTTTATATTTATGGTTTAGAGTTTAGGGATTAGGAAATTTAACGATTAGAGATTAGGGTATAGGTTTTAGGGTATATAAAGTACAATCATGAAGGCTATTGGGGTAAATTTAAGCTCCTTAAACCTAGATCTGTGAATAAATAATGTGATTTTGGGCTCAATTAGCCCTTACATCATCATAAATTGAGCCAATTAAATCAATTATGATTTAATGAGTGATGTGATTTTGACCAAGCTCATCCCTATGAACCTAATTATTAATATATATAAAGTATTTTAATTGGGGCTAAATTTATTGGTTTAGGGTTTTGGTCTATAATTTAAAGGGTTTGGGGTTTAGGGCTTATGGTTTAGGGTTAAATGGTATAGGGTTAGGGTTAAAGTTAAATGTTATAGGGTTTAGGGTTTAAGATATCAGATATAGGGTCTAATCACTAAGGCAATTGAAGAATATTTGAGTTTCTTGTTCACCTATTTATGAAAATTACCTTCATGTTTGCATTTATAATAAAAGTAGGGTCAATTAAGCCATACATGTTGCATATATTGAGCGATAAATTTGGTTTAGGGGCTTAATTTTTCCCAAATAATGTCCCTAATTTCACAAATTATCTAATTAGATCAATTCATGATAGAATCAAACTTTAATTTTTTCCCTAAATCATATCTTACTCTTGAAGGGGTTCAAATTAGCCTCAAATGCCTCCTCGATTAAATGAATCAACTCTTTTGTTAATTATATATGACATGACATTAGGGTTGATTTCACTCCAAATCAAATCATATACAATTTAAAATAGGTTCATGTGGCTCATTTTAACCTTAATTACCTCCATAATATAACTATTCAACATTTTTATTCATTAGCTGATGACTTCATATTTATTGATCTCAAAACCACATTCTATACATGTAGAACTTGCATATAAGTAAATAATCTTTATTTTCCTCAATCAATCTAATTAAATTGGAGATAATCAACCCACAAATAATATTTTATAGTCATGTAATAAGGTTGAAGGGGTTTGAAATATCCCTAATTTACTTTAGATGCACAACTATATTGGTACTCTAAAGGCTAAGTTTTGGCCAGAGGTTTAAAAAATGCATTGTATGGCATCTCATGATAAAATCAATTATATTTTAAGGAATGTATATTTGCATCATGTTGTGGGAATTAAGTCATAGGGATTACAATTTATGTTTTAAGGATTAGGGATTAGGGCATAGGGTTTAGGTCTAAGGATATAGATAATGTCTAATCTCTCTATGCCATGTGAACCTAATTATTACTACAAAGGATGTTAATTGGGACTAAATTGATTGGTAATTATGGAAAGTTTATGGTATAGTGTTTAGGGTTTATGGCTTAGGTTTTAATGTATATATGGTTTAGGGTACATAGGGTCAATCACAAAGATAATTGAGGACAATTTGAATCACTTGGATCCATTTGTGACTATATAATGTGTTTTTGGGTTATCATTATAACCCATGTTATCATGTAGATTGAGTGAATTAGTCAAATGGGGAAATCAGTCATATGATTTAGGCTAAACTGAGCCCTTTGAACTTAATTCTTAGTCTAAATGATGTTAATTTGGGTTAAAATGATTGGTTTAGGGTTTAAAGAGTTTAAATTTATGGTTTAAAGTTTAAGGATTAGGAACTTTAGGGATTAGGGCTTGGGGTATAGGTTTTAAGGTGTATAAGGTACAATCATGATGGTGATTGGGGCAAATTTGAGTTCATTAAACTTGGATCTGTGAGTAAAGAAAGTGATTTTGGGCTTGATTAGCCCCCACATCATCACAAATTGAGCCAATTAAGTCGATTGTGGTAATGAGTGATTTTATTTTGACTAATTTCATCCCTATGAACCTAATTTTGATTATATATAAAGGATGTTAATTAGGGATAAATTTATTGGTTTAGGGTTTACAATTTAAAGGGTTTAGGGTTTAGATCTCATGGCTTAGGGTTTAAGGTAAATGGTATAAGGTTTAGGGTTTAAGTTAAATGGTACAAGGTTTAGGGTTTAAATTATCAGATGTAAGGTCCAATCACTAAGGTAATTGAAGAAAATTTAAGCTTATTGTTAATATATTTATGACAATTACCTTCATGTTTGCATTTCTAATAAAAGTAGGGTAAATTAAGCCATACATGTTGCATACATGTTATACAATCAATTGAGCCATACATTCAGTTTAGGGGCTCAATTTTTCCCAAATCATGCCCCTAATTGCACAAATTGACTAATTAGATCAATTCATGATAGAATCAAACTTAATTTTGTCCCAAATCATATCTTGCTCTTGAAGGGGTTCAAATTGGCCTCAAATGCGTCCTTGATTAAATGATTCAACTCTTTAGTAATCAAATGAATCAACTCTTTGGTTAATTATATATGACATGGCATTAGGGTTAATTTCACTCTAAATCACATTGAATATACAATTTAAAATACATTCATGTGGCTCATTTTGACCCTAATTATGTCCATAATTGAACTAATAGACATTTTCATTCATTATCTAATGACTTCAAGTTTATTGAGCTCAAAAGCATATTCTATACAAGTAGAAATGACATATAAATAAATAATGTTTATTTGCTTCAATCGAGCTAATGAAATTGGATTTGAACAACCCCAAATCACATTTTATATTCATGTAATTAAGTTGAAGGGGCTTGAAATAGCCCCAATTTACTTTAGATGCACAACTAGATTGGTATTCCAAAGGCTAAGCTTTGGGTCATAGGTTTAAAAAATGCATTTTATGACATCTTGTGATAAAATAAGTTATATCATAAAATGTATAATGAGTTACACCTTAAAACCAGGTAATTATAAGTAGTCAAGTTAATAATATTAATATGCCCATAAAATATTTGAAGTCTAATGTGATACCACGACACCTTAATTCACTATCCAAGGTTAGGGACCTTTCTTGTATCATATGAAATAAAACCACTATTAGGGAGCTCAAGAACATATAAGATCATATATAAAATTTGAGGTAAAGAGCAAATTTGGGTTTTTGGGTGTTATGAATCTATAACATGATCATGTTAATAATATGACCGTATTATTAACTAATATGATTACATTACTAATGTGGTTAATAACATGATCACATTAATACCATGATCACGTTATTAACGTGATCATGTTATTTGAATTTAAATTCAAAAATTGTGCCTTTTGGCTCAATAATTGCTTGAATTTATGAGCCAAAGGCTTGGACCTATCAATCTACAATCGAATCCAAGAGTTTTGATAAAATAATTAACTAGTAAATTTGATCAAAATAAATAACAAAATTCAATTTTGATCACCAAATACACTATGAATTTCAATGGTAAAATTCAAAAACTTAATACCATCATGACGAGCACGCTATCCTCTTTCCAAAAATATAATTTTTATAAATTTTTGACTAGTTTAAGATTTCAAACTATGTTGATTTCTAACTATACCTTTTTTATGCCACTACATGTCAAAAATATACATGCCTGTACATGTTCATGTAATTTATTTTTTATTGATCCAATTGCAAAAAAATTTATATAATCACAAACTAGGCTTAATTCTACACACATTTAAAAAAAACTATTTTTCATTTTTTTAGGTAGTTAGGCGCGCCACACGAATGACTATCCATATTTTTGTCAATTTTTTGGATCTATTTATTTAAAAAATTAATAAAAAAAGTATTCATTGAAAAAATATAAAAAAATATAGGTCACAAACTAGAATATCTTATCTAAATTTTCCCCAAAGGGTTTCAAATAATATTAAACGCTGCTAAAAAAATGGTGCATTGCACGATCGTCTATCTACTATATTTTCTTTAAAAAATAGGAGTTTATCTTTAAATTTTAGATGTTTGACCTAGTTATTATTAACCATTTAAAAAAAATAGTGTTTTTAAAACTAGAATCAAAATGCTACATTTCATGTTCTTACACCATCTTCAAATTTAGAGTGTAGATATCTCAAATTATCTACAGAAGTTCATATTTACGAAATTTCAGGAAAATCATGTCCACGGGTAAGCCACTTTTTGTCCCCCAACTTTATGCACTTACCCCAATCCTAAAATTCTATGTGGCACAAGGAAAATTAGGTAAAATATAGTAAACAACAAAAAAAGATACCTACCTAGTACCAAAAATTAATGAAATTATAAATGATCAATGGTAATGAAAAGAGAGATAAATAATTGAAACAAACATAGGTTTTATAAGTGAATTATGATGATGGAAAAAGGGTTTTGGGATTGATCAAACAGAAACCCTAAACATTTACTACAAACTAGAAAATGACTGGAATCAATGACTGCCAAAACAGACAGGGACATTATACAACTGATAAAGACAAGTCCATTGATTATTACAGGGTACTATGATTATGGAAATTTGGCACTTCTATGTCTCCAACTACTTGTGATACTTCCATAGGGGTAGATGTTTGAAAATTTGGCTTCAATTTGTGTAATTTTATTGCATAGTACTTCAAATAAGCTCTTGTTTGATATATAACTGAATTCACCAAAACATTGTAAGAATATAGAATATGAGTAAGGTTAGTACTCTGAACCCACTTAAGAGTTACAAATATATATATATATATATATATATATATATATATATATATATATATATATATATATATATATATATATATATATGAAACACTCAGAATCATGGCTCAATGTAGTTATAGTGTTTCACAAGTGTTTGTAACCAAAATGATAGAAATGAATTCATACTATAATCTTATTTGAGTACAAGTGTCTTAGCACAAGACTTGAATACATGATGAGGGTTGTGTGCGCTCAATATGTAGACTTTAAAAAAAATGTGCAATATATATACTTAATGTGTGACTCAATAAGGACATTCTTAGATTGAATTGATTGATAGGAGATGTTGATAGAAAATGTGAAATGGTTTAGGGTACATTTGTATATATAGGCTCTGTAAGACACATTCACACATAGCTAAAACATGAAAAGTTGTGAGAAACCAAAAAAAAAGTATGAGAAATTAGTTCATGGTGAAAGGACCTAAAAAAAGTAAGTGATCAATATCATAGATTTTATGGTCATATCTAAAAAGGGATTCAAATAGAGATCAAGCTAGTATAAGAGTAATTGTATAGATCTTGATATAAACAACTGAGAGATTTAAAATTTTACGAAGAAATTTGGATGACACAAAGTTATGAAAGATCCAATGTAAAAATAAATATCAAAAAAGAAATAAATAAATAAATCGATATAAAAAAAATTTAAAAAAAATAAAAATACAATTTAAATCAAAATTAGATAACTACATTATATTTTATGAAAAAGTTTAAAACTTAAAAAGTGTAGCCAAGGATTTTTCTAGAGGTGGTCATTGAGGATGATTTAGAGGAGGTTTTTGAGTATATTTCGTCTAGTGATTTAAAAATTATTCGATGCACCAATGTGTCACAACCCATGAATGCTAACTTTGACTAATTCATATCGGTGTTGCTACGGTGTATTATTCATCAATTCTTTATAAAAATTAGGTTTTATCTTTTCACTTATTATTAGGTTTTTCCTTTTTACAAAGCAATGACACTTATTAAAAAAACATTTAAATTCGGCGTCCCTAAGGACCACTAGGCCTACCACATTTTAAAAAAAATATTAAAGTGTTCAATTAATAAGATACCAATGCTCATGGTGGTTGTTAGGCATATTAATTTTTATTAAGCGAGCGGTTTTTAATATCACCTCGTATGCCTTAATCTTACATGGTTCACTTGAGTGATATGAAATTAAAAAAAAATGCGTTTCATTTACAAGGAAACACTACTTTTCGAGAATATATATATATGATGAAGCATCAATCATATGGTCATAGTTTTTCATAGACATTCTCGTGCACCATTATGTATTGAAAAGTAAAGTTTTAATTTATTATTTTATAAATTATTATTTTTTTAATGTTTGAAGGTATTATATGGAATTATTGAATTATATAAAATGTCAATATTTTTGTTTATATTTAAAAAATAAATATATAACATATTTAAAAAATTGAGTAAGTATATATGTAAATTACTAAGTTTTTTTGGTTAAACAGTTATGATTAAGAGGCATCCACATCATTAAAAATTACTAAGAGCATGATTTTAATTTTAACCATTTAACTCTTTATGTTAGGCATTTAAAAATATTTATACTTTCGTGGATGGATATAAAAAATCATCATTCTCATTAATCAAACTACAATCCTTTAAATTATTTTATAAAAATATATATATATATATATATATATATAAATTTAAATTTATTTCATAATATTATAAAGCCACAATATCAAACATCACACCCTAAAAAAAAGTACAAGAAAAAATAAATGACATATCCCTATCAATATTTTTTAATTTTTTTTTATGAAATATTTATTTTAATAATTATAATTGCTTGGAGAATTGTTGGTTCTTGATATACCCGTTTTACATAAACGTTATCAATGAATACATGTGGTGCATCCAAAAAATATTAAAATGAATTTCTTAATTTTATTGCAATTGTGTGTTGTATCATTAACAATAAACTTAAGAATTTTTGTTTTAATGTTTCATTCTAAGTACCGACATGGTCAAAATTCATCGAGTGTTTTTCGTGACAAAATTAAATCAAAATGTGTTTCCTTCTTGCCTTACATGTCCCAAAATCCTACCAACCCCGCTTATGTGCCTCGTTTTACTTATATTAATCTGAAAATAAGTCTCTCTCTTCTTGTCTTACATGTCTCAACATTCCACTTTTCTTACTTCCCTTAATACTTTATTTACAACTAAGCTCACGGGGCTCATCATATCAAGTTTCCTCCTATTTCATCAAAATGTTATTAAAGGGGACCTTCATGACTGAATCGAAACCACTTTTAATTAATTCAAAACAATGAATTATTAACAATGAAAAATTATAATAAAAAATAATATGAGGTATAGGTATTTAAAAAATACCCTATACATTTTTATCCATCCCTAATCCTCTACAACCAATCCTTAATCTCTTTCTCACTACTGCCTTGTTAATTAAAAGATAAGATTATGGCAATATTTGCACATAACTCTTCTATCTCTGCTAAAAACATTATGTGTTCTAAATTTGAAATAGTTGACTAGTCCGTTGATGTATATTGAAGTGTTAGATCAACACTGTTTTCAATGAGTGTTAACTTTTAATTGTATAATCACTTAGGCACTTGAGGCAAATAATTTGAATTCCAAGTTTCTGCCTGATTAGGGCCATCTCGATATATATAGAAGCAAATCCTCAGATCAACTCTTTTGTTTGACCTAATGAAAGATGTGCCATTTAATCTGCAAGATTGTACGTAGATGAGTAGAGTTTGAAGGAAAAGTTGCTTAACAAGTATGGAAAGTGACAAGAAACACAATTGAAAGAAAATAAAGAATTTTATGATGATGTGATTGGAAACAATTTGGGTTTGACAGTAAGGCTAGAGATTGTTTATAGGAAATTAAGTATTGGTTCAGTGCGTAGTGCCTTTGAAGAATCTATTAGGAACTGGCTGCAGAAATTCAATGGAGCCTAGAATAAGGAATTATTATAGAGGTTATTTCTTTTATTTTAACAATGTCAATAAATGCTTATTTGCTAAACAAAATAGTTAATGGGTCATGTTAAAACATGGGAAAATGATTCAATATCTAGATTCTACCTACAGTAGAGATAGTTTAGGGAACAGTCTAGTTGCCAAAAAGAACTATATACAATTGCCCCCCCTTTATATAGATTTATTGATTAACTCTATACAATGGCCCTCTATATAAACTAACTCCATGAATCTGTTAGGTTGTGGAGCTAAAAGCTTCAACTATGCAGACGAAGAAGAGGTTGCTAAAGTTTCAGAAGTACCGGCATCGGCAGTATGACCGACGTCAGTCATGATGTATGCAGAAGGCAACCGGCATTGGTAGGGAGTCGGCTGACGTCGATCGGCACCAGTTAGACAGGGATCGACGTCGGTCGCCTGTGTGTTCCAGAACTGTTCGTTGCACGAACAGTTAGTTAGTTGAACGGGTTGTTTGCATGTAAAGGCTATTTCGAGTCTTGAGCTGCGTGTCTATTATTAGTAAATTAAGAGTCTAAGTTATTGTTTAAGTCTGGGATCTATTTATAGACCCATTGACATGTATTGTAATGATGAGCTAGAAAGGAAGGCAAGGAAGATCCTTCCATTGTAAGATCATTGAGTTGCAGGTTGTTGCAAGCTCATATGAGATCTACATGTGTAAGTATGGTATGTTGAATTGCAGGGTGCAGGTTCATGGAAGATCTACTTGAAGTACTTTAGAGTGCTTGGTGAACTGGCAGGGTTATTACTGACTGGTTGGAGAGGTGAACACCAATTCTGTGTGTGAGTTGTGTGTTGGGACCGTTTTTGGTAGGAGAGTGAACTTTTGAAGAAGAATTACTGTACACTTGAGGTGTGGGAAGCCTCTGTAAGGTGGAAGAGTGGCGTCTCTTGATTGTATTCTTTTCTGTACAAGTATTAATACAAGATTGTATATTGTCTCTCATATTCTGTGCTATGTGTGAATTCTAGTTACTTGTACTTCTGAATTATTTCTGCATGTTTAATTGCTTGTATTTGGTAATCATATTGTGCTCTTTTTGAGGAGCAAGATCCTAACAAGTGGGATCAGAACAGGTGTGTTTGTTCTTGGATTCCCCATCAACTGGTATAAGAGCTTTTGGTTGGGATACTAATAGGTTGTATCAGATCTGGGTAGTGTGTGTTGATTACAGGTTACTCACAGGGGTTTCTGTTTGAGTGAGAGTAGAGCAATGGCAGAAGACAGTAAGATAAGAATGGAGAAGTTTAATGACAAGAACTATCAAATATGGAGGATGCAGATTGAAGATTATATGTATCAGAAAGATTTGTACTTACCGTTGGGTGGGGTTGATTGCAAACCCTGGGATATGAAGGATGAAGAATGGGAGGTTCTTGATCGGAAGGCTCTGGGATCTATAAGGTTGAGTCTTGCATCATCTGTGATTTCCAACTTATCACACGCGAAGACAACGATAGAGTTGATGGAATCTTTGGCAAATTTATATGAAAAACCCTCAGCTTCGAATAAGGTATTTCTTATGAAGCAATTATTTAATTTGCAAATGTTGGAAGGTGGATCTGTTCATAGTCATCTTAGTGATTTCCATGGTTTGGTAAACCAGTTAAATTCATTCAATATTGTTTTTGATGATGAAATTAAGGCTCTCTTAATCTTATGCTCATTACCTGAAAGTTGGGAGAGTTTGGTAATGGCAGTTAGTAATACTGCATCTGCTTCAAAAATCTTAAAAGTGGATGATGTTGTGAGTGTAATCTTGAATGAAGATATACGCAGAAAAAGCACAGGTGAATCATCACGAAATGCTTTGAGTGTGGAAAGTAGGGGAAGGCAAAGAGAGAAGATAGAGCATGGGAGATCAAGGAGATCGAAGTCCAGGTATGGCAGAATAACCTGCTGGAAATGTGAAAAGCAAGGGCACTTAAAGAGAGATTGTAGGTCGGGTGAAGATCAGCATGAAGGACATGAAGGAGAAGCAAATGTTGTAGAGTTCGTTGCACAAGATGCTCTGGTATGTTCTTTGGATAAAGTAGAATCTTGGGTTTTAGATTCTGGTGCCTCTTTTCATGCATCCCCAAATAGGGAATTTTTTCATGAGTATGTCCAGGGAGACTTTGGAGAAATTTGTTTAGGGGATGGTAAGCTTTGTCAGATGGTTGGCAAAGGGAAAGTGAAGCTGAAATTACAGACAGGTAACACATGGGTGTTGAAAGAGGTCATGCATGTCCCAGTTCTTGAGTAGAATTTGATTTTTGTAAGAAGTTTGGGTGATGAGGGTTGCACAGTAACTCTCATAGTGGACTCTTGGAAGGTTACCAAGGGTGCACTTGTTGTAGAAAGAGGTAAGAAAGTAGGTACGCTTTATCTATCTACTTGTATTACTGATTCTCTTTTTGAGTTATCTACTTCAGCTGTAGATTCAGAGATGTGGCTTAATAGGCTTGGTCACATGAATAAGAAGGAGATGCATGTTCTTGAGTCAAAGGGTATGCTTTCGGATTTGAAAAGCATGAATCAAGATTTCTATATGCAGAAGAAGAAAGTGATGTTTCTTGAGGAATTCGATGTTCGTGACAAGAGCAGGAAAGCTTTGGTTTTCAAGGAGAAGGTGACAGACAGAGTTCAGTTCAAGGGGCTGAGGAATTCTGAGCAGAGCAAGGGTGATTTGGACAAGGGTTTGATCTAAAAGGAGCTCACGGGAAAAAGTCAGTTCTCACAAGAAAAACACAGAGACTGACGTTGGTTAGAAAACTGACATCAACATCCAGATAGGGACCGACGTCGGCTATGTGCAGCCCGACGTTGGTGACTCAGGGCAGATAAACACCGGTGTCGGTCAGGGGGAACCGACGTCAGCAGTGAGGCAATCACATGGAACCGACATTGGTCGGGTGAAGACTGAGATGTGATTGACATCGGTCACTGAGATAGATTTTGGGCGGACATCAAGCTATCAAGGAGTCTCAAGCGCCCATATGGAGGACTTAAAGGGTAAGTAAGCCTCAAATTTGTCATTTCCCTTTTTTACACTACTTGTTGCTCACTGATGGTATGGAATCAGGAAGTTATTAAAGAAGCAGAGCAGGTAGATCCAAGAAACAGTGGGAGCTTGGCATGGATGAGGATGTGATTCCTTGGAGAATAACCAAACATGAGTTTTGGGTGGAGTTGCCAGCTGAAAGAAAGCACTGAGAGACGAATGGATGTTCAGGATGAAGAAGAGCAAAAATGGATACATGAGACGAAAGGCCAGGGTATATGGTCTTGAATAAGCTGCAGGACAATGGAGGTTTGATCATTGTGTTTCTCTTTACCAGGTTGGATAATATTAGCTACATTATCCTATTACTGTATGTTGTGCTTGTAGCAGGGTTACAAATACACGGAGTTGTTGAACTAAAGGTAAAGCTAGTTCAGAAGTATGTCATGAGGAATCTGTGAGCAGCAAGATTCTTTGGCATGAGTGTGTTCTAGGGACATGGAAGGTCATAGCTTGACTTTGTTTTAGGATGATTGTGTGAGACCGGTTAGCACGCCGATGGTTGGACAGTTCTATGAACAATGTCTTGATTCACATGATGAGGTTAAGTGCATGGTATGTACTAAACCTGAGTTTTCCCAAGCAGTAGGAGTTGTTAGAAAGTTAGGAGCCAATCTGGGAAAGAAGCATTGGAGGGCAGTTCAGTGGATTCTGAGAGGGACCAACAATAGGTGCACATGCTATGCAGGGTCAAGTTATTTTCTACATGGTTTGTAGATGCGGATGTGGCAGATGATTTGGATGACATGTGTTGCACCACAAGATGTGTGGTATTTGGTCTTCAAGAGTGATCTTGAAGAGAAATGCAAAGCCAAGGGAACAAACTAGACAGTGTACAGGTACAGGTATAGTTGCAGCTATTTATCTCTAAGTGAGAGATTGTTAGGTTGTGGAACTAAAATCTTCAACTATGCAGACAAAGAGGAGGTTGCTGAAGTTTCAGAAGTACTGGCGTCAACAGTATGACCGACGTCGGTCATGATGTATGCAGAAGGCAACCGGCATTGGTAGGGAGTCAACCGACGTCGGTCAGCACCAGTTAGACAGGGACTGACGTCGATCGCCTGTGTGTTCCAAAACTATTTGTTGCATGAACAATTAGTTAGTTAAACGGGTTGTTTATATGTAAAGGCTATTTTGAGTCTTGAATTGCATGTCTATTATTAGTAAATTAAGAGTCTAAGTTATTGTTTAAGTCTGGGATCTATTTATAGACCCATTGGCATGTATTGTAATGATGAGCTAAAAAGGAAGGCAAGGAAGATCCTTCCATTGTAAGATCATTGAGTTGCAGGTTGTTGCAAGCTCATAAGAGATCTACATGTGTAAGTATGGTCTGTTGAATTGCAGGGTGCATGTTCATGGAAGATCTACTTGAAGTACTTTAAAAGTGCTTGGTGAACTGGCAGGGTTATTACTGACTGGTTGGAGAGGTGAACACCAATTCTGTGTGTGAGTTATGTGTTGGGACCATTTTTGGTAGGAGAGTGAAATTTTGAAGAAGAATTAATGTACACTTGAGGTGTGGGAAGCCTCTGTAAGGTGGAAGAGCGTGGCATCTCTTGATTGTATTCTTTTTTGTACAAGTATTAATACAAGATTGTATATTGTCTCTCATATTCTGTGCTATGTGTGAATTCTAGTTACTTGTACTTCTGGATTATTTCCGCATGTTTAATTTCTTGTATTTGGTAATCATATTATGCTCTTTCTGAGGATCAAGATCCTAATAAGTGGGATCAGAACATGTGTGTTTGTTCTTGGATTCCCCATCAGAATCTAGGTTGTGTTGCGAGTCAGGGTTGTTAGGAGGTTGGTTTTTTTCAGTCAATTGATGTGAATTTTGGATGGCAATTAGGGTTTTTAAAGGCTGAGGTTCAGTCCTTTAAAACTCCATGAATGTGAAATCGCATTGGCTTAAGTGAGCGAGTGCTTCAATTTATTCATGGGCTTTGTTTACAGCCTGATAATTGTTGAGTCTATTATAAACCAAACTGATTTGCCTATGAATTTACAGTGTGAGATTGAACAAAAAAAGTAATTGATAAAATGAAATGATGAGTAAGTAATCTATTTTTATTGAAGAGGAAGAGGGTGTAGGTGAGCTTGGACTGAATTTTTTTGGCATGCACCTTTCACATCAATTTCACTTAGTTATGGAAATGAAACCTTCGGGGTTTATTTTTCCATTGGGTAAAAAATTGGCATCCTGGTTGTTGTTAGATCTATGTGATGGTGTTGTAGAGAGTGTGTTCTGGAAGGATCCTCATCTTTGATGGTCTCTAAATTGAGCACCAGAGATGACTTGTAGGGCCTCGCCATATGCCAAACATGAGATAGATGTTGTAGTATGATTAGGTACACCTTCATCTCTTTCTCCTTGTTACTCTTTCTACGTTGAACCAAAATACCACTATCACCATTGACTTATTCTTAAACAAACTGCTAATATCTCTATGAAGACCATGTCATGTCAAACAAAATCTATCACCATTAACACCATTTGATTCAATGTTACTATTTATATAACACAACGTTGCCTTCCACCCATGGTTTTCACACAAACTGCTTGCCACCTCACACCCATTATTTTCCCTTGTAAAAAAACCAGGTTATTTATCAAGGAATATGCCATTTTATCTCTTTATGAGACAAATCTTAGGGCCTTACGCCACCATATAATCCTTTGGCTTAAATATAGTCTCGTTAGTTTCATTGTACCATCACAAAGGTTCACTTGCATTATAATTGAGTGGACATGATTTTTTTTTGGTACACTTGTGCTCATGAGCTAGATAGATCACAAATCCAACTTTTTAACCTAAATTCAAAATAAATATTAATAACATTAAGGAGGTAGAACTTATAGACATATAATACAAATATGTTCATTGTAAAGTGTGTTATTAAAACTTTATCTTTACTGCCTAATTAATCATCTTCAACTACATGTTGCTTCACATGCAGACTTTCATGGATTCTCCTAATATTTTAAACACATATGAGGATATAAATATTCATCTAAGCCTCTATTTCATTTCACCCATGCTATTTTTTATCTTGACACATGCATTTTTCACCCACTCAATTCTCTTTGTTTGCTTATTATTTGCAAATGAGCACGAGCACTAATGTTCCTAAATCAAGAGAAAATGAAATTAGGTGTTGTTAGAATATTTACATTATCCTTAGAGGTAGATATTTTCACTAATATTTCCATTTTCCATCCCCTTTTTTATTGAAAGGATTTATTTCAAGTGAGACCTAGGATTTCTCTTATAGAAGTCTTGAGAGAGTCTACCCTTACTTTCTCCTTGTGGGTTTGTACTCTTGAATTTATGTCCATCATTTCCATCCATAATTATTTTGACATATCCTCTCCACCTATCAATTGTAAATTGATTAAGAGAGATTGCTTCATTGATTTATCTTCTTCTATGTCTTCTTCCTCATCAAAGGAAAATATGAAGTACAAGTTCAAGGGAATTGAGGAACCATCCACTATTAAATTATTTATTGAAAATATTTACACTTGTGATGTGGATCTAAAATCTATTCAACCAAGCTGTAGGGTAGAGATGGGATTGCCTTGGATATTTAGTTCTATAATAATGGACTTATATAGGCAACATGATTTCTAATTTCAATCTAGTATCCTGATATTTTCATTACATATGATAAAAACTACATCATGGGCTATAGGAAAATTTGAGCCCCTAATGATGATGCCATAACATGCTTGAGTCCCAAACATATCAATGAGTTCTTTGAAATTATTGAGTTTGAAGAAGTCTATGCCTCGATGATTAATGAATGCCAAGGGTTTTTGGAATAAATGTTGGTATCAAAGGCCAACTTTGTCATTTACTATAATTTTTTATACACATGGTGACCATAAATTCAAATAATGTATAAAGGACATTGGACCAATTTTATTTTATGGGATATGAACCTAGAATGTCACACCATGTTTTCATAAGTTTGGGTTGAGCTTTGTTAGTTTTATAATGCTAGGATTTATAATCGGGTTAGGTATACCTAATTTTAGCATGATATAACAATCTCACACCTATATAAGAGGTTGTTTTAACCTTTTATGACTTAGATGAATGTAAATCCTATGTTTTCAAAGGGTTAAGTATAATAAATCAAGGTAGAAATATGCAATAAATATATCCATTGATTTATCATAGAATTGACTAAGTTTTACCTTTCTAAAAATAGAAATGAATAATGTAAATAATAACTTAGCTAGAAAATGACTGAGATAGATAATTTGGAGGCTAAAAACTAAGGTAGAGACTGCCTAAGTGTTACAAATAAGATTTGGGTGTTAAGACCCCTCATGGATAGTAGTGTCATGTTGTGCTAGTGTCCCTATTTTAGTGATAGTGTCCTTTATGTAGGATTATTTTGAGCTTTCAGGTTCACTTGTGTCTAGGTATATCAATCCTATTCCTACACACGAGTTTTGAAACACTGTAGATGACCTATTTTGACTAATTTTATGAGCAAACCCTAATCCTCCTTGTTGTTAGGACATCTAGTTGGTACACATGGTAAAGTGCATTTTTTAGTGGGGTACACTGGATATCCTCAACACCCTGATGTGATGAGAGTTTCTAACATACCAATACCCTGAAGAAGATCAAGCTCCATGTAGTTCTCCCCACCTAAGTGTTGGTGCAAGTGCAAGTAAAGCTAGTAGGATTATAGTCCTGAGTGCTTTGAATGTGATTGAGATTATAAATATGAGTAATCTTAGTTTATGAATGTTGTAGATGCTAGTATGCAGAAGTAGGGTAGAATAGGGATTGATAAACTTGATTGTGCACAACTTGTTCTAAATTTGTATGTGTGATTTTCATCTTATTTCTATCTAGTAGTTAGAGGGTTAAAAGTTATGTATATATATTATCTTGGTGCTTGTGCAGATGCTAAAAGAGGTATAAGCTTACCCTAGGAGGTCTAAGATTTGAAAAGATATCCATTTGTGTGGGTGATAAAAGAGGTGTAAGCCTATACTAGTGCCATGTGGCATTACTTCCCTATTATGGCGCTAGTGTCTCGGTGGCATAATATAAGTCATGAAGGGATATGATGTAAGAATGAGGGTCTGGGACCACTTTAGGGATGCTTGTGGCCCACATGAAGGTTGGATAAGTGTGAAAATAAGCCTTGAATATATAGGTCTAGGCCTAAACTAGGGATAGGTGGTCTCAAGTAAATCTGTTAGCACTCAAATGTCATTTTTAGGTGATTACATTTGCCCCCATTTTATTCTATAAATACAATAAAGCAAAATGACTAGGATAAAGGAAAAATAAGCATACATGGACTTACCTAAGAGACAAAGCTTGTAAGTTTGGATCTGAGTATGTGAAGCATGCTCCATTATGTGTCCGTCAAATGAAATGTGCGTAGATCAGTCCTTACGTAAGAGATATAAAAAATCAAAGATAAAACTAAGTAAAGAAGTAAAATTGAGCAAAAAATGAGTAAAGGGATAAGAGAGAAGAAAGGAACAAATACACCTCACTAGGTACATGAACCAATGCATAAACCTAGTGACAACCTATGTGTGTGCATGTATATAGTGATCAATTAGCGAATATCTTGTACAAGGTTGATTACTTGCTCAATCCTCATGAATGGGTGGCTCAATAAATTAATCTGGTTTTTACTCCATCATTTCCCACCTCTTCTTGGTGGATCATGACCTATGAATAGCTTGGATTGGACTGATAGTGTGTCTAACCCTCTCATATAGGTGGCTCAAGAAACCAAGTAGACTATGAATCCATCATTGCATATCCATGTATAGTAGATGCATCTAAAATTAAATCTACATGATGTAATTGGCAATGTCTAATTGGAGATATCTAGATAGAGATTTCAGCTCTAGGATCACTCAGGTATATTAGGTGTCCCCAAGCCACTCAGGAATGCCAACCACTGTAGATGGAGTAAGGCATGAAACTAGGGTGCAACCTAGAATATGATGTCTGATGTATACACCATAAAGAATGATATGGATCTTGTCATTCCATTTGATCAACTAGTGTGTAAGTGAGTATACATAAATAATGTGTTGTGCACATGCCCCTAAATTTGATACCTAATCATATAGATTATGGACTAAGTTATAATAATCTGTATTTGAATATCGTAAATGAAAATGGGAATGATTAAGCTATGTATGATGCCCCCAATATAATAAAATATGTATGAATCTGAGTTAAACTCATAAATCTATAACTAAGCCTATGCAACCTTGGATTGTACCTATTATAATTTTCTAGCTAATATGGAATTTTTTGAATCTGAGTCTACTTGATAGTAGCACCATATCTTGGATAGTAGCACAATGTGGCATTAGTATCCCAATTTGGGAGCTAATATTAAACTATTCTAATTTTTATGCAAATGTATTGATCTATGTGTCACTATTTCCCATTGTGTTTACTTGAGTCTAATTTCTATAATCTGAGCCTGTGCTAAAAATTATACTATGAGTCCATTCTGATAACCTGATCTTTATGAAAAACCCTTGTGAATGCCCCTTCTTTTAATGGGACTTGTTGAACCTATGAAAAAATTATCCTCAAAAGAAAAATATTTATAATATGTGTGTTAATAAGTACATATATGATATCTACATAATAATCCAATATAATGTGCATACATAACATCAAAATGTAACATAATCTGAGTCTAAGTTTGTAATGTGTGATGTATGTTGTATAAAATTCACAAGGCTATAAAGATAGATATAACAATGTATGTAACAATAAATTTGAGTAATAACTAAGTAGATACCTAAGGGGATGGGGCATGATGTCCAACATAACACCCAAGTAGGAAGAGGAAATGCATGAGGTCCCTCATGGCATCTAAAACCAGAGTGTGTAACAAGAAAGAGATAAGTGTCGTGGCCATGATGCATATAATAAAACATCCATGCAACAGACATGAGGCATATAAAGCAGGCCAAGGGGCCAAAATACAAGGGACATGGGCACATGTCACTAAATTTGAGAAAGCAAGACATATAAGGTCATGTTTAAATCTTGACATACACAAAACATAAGCAAGTTGGCTTAGAGACACATGGAAGGATATGTTCAAATGTCTGTATACACAATCAAGAAAGCAAACACAAGGACATAGGCACATGTCCAAAGCATATATACTATGAAAATAAGTGGTGTAGATCTAAATATCAATGACATATTTAAATTCCCTCAAATAAAAGAAACATATAGATACAATCAAGTTTAAACTAAGAAAGCTAGAAATGAAAGTATGCATGAATATGTAATACAAATATATGTAAGAGCTAACATGTATGTATGTTGAGTCTAAAGTAGTGGTAGTTGGAAAAAAATATGAGTAAGTGTAACATGATCAATATCAAGATATAACAATGCTAAATTTGTGGTGTAGAGTTTAGAAAGATGTAACCTGGTAATTGAAACTATGTATAAGGTTCCCCTAAATGGGAAAAAGTGTCAAATGAAGAACTTGTGTATTTATGTATATACCCATAGTGGGTGGATAATAATAAATTTGGATTGGTATATTGGACTTGAGTCCTATAGGCAATCTACAAGCACTCGATAAGAAAAAGTGAAGCATGTATGTATGATAAAACCTATGATACTATGATAGTAACATATGTAGTGTTTGTAAAATATAAGAAGTTTAAACATGGAAATGCATAAAATATATAATTTTATATTTTTATGAGTAAATATTTGAATATTTTTATGTTTTTGAAATATTATATTATTATTTTTGTGTTTTCTAGATATAAGCTATGTACAAGCAACATGAAATAAAACTATATATAAGGAATGCAAAGTAAGGAAAGTATGTAAAAGAAGGGAGGAACAATACTAACTGATGAGTATCATGGGATACTCATTATCACTATGGCATGTGTCAAAAATAGGAATGGTAATATCTCATGCAGTGTGATTGTTATGATGTAGTTGAATGGTGTTGTAGTATGAATCTAGGTATTGTTCATCATCAAAATCATAATAATCATAATAACCTGTAATGCTAGAGGGAATTGCTTCATACTGTGGAGTTGACCTTTCTAAAATGTGCTTTGGAATATTGATTGTGATTTTTCCCTTTAAAAATTTGCTTATTATAGGCATATGGTGATGTGGAGGCTCTTTTTCTAGAAATCCTTTTGTGGGAATTTTTATTGGCTTAGCATGCTTTTTACTTTGTAGCTGAAGTTCTTGATCTTTATGTAACATTTCTTGTGTATCTAGAATTTTTGCCTTGATAAATTATATCTATGAATGATTTGCCTTAGGATGTTCAATAAATCCCAAACTTTGTTAACCAACATTATCAAATGCTAGAATAGGAGTAGTGATGCCTTGGTCTTGCTTTCCCAAACCTTGACTGCGATAATCAAACTATTGTAGATATTTTTGACCAAACCCATACTACTTTTAAAGTTGAGCCTCATTTTGGAGAGGTAGATTTGCATCTTTTAATTACCTTACCTATGCTTTTTTTACTATTTCTTGCTTTGATTATGATTTGTGAACCTTTTGTTGTTCTAACTTATGCTTCGATAACCACTATTATACTATTTATGAATTTGACCCTTTTTGAATTTGTAGATGTGCCATTGTATGTTGTTTGGATGATGTGTCACTATGTGAGTCATATGTATCCATTATCTATTATATTATCCTTTTCAATGTTAAACATGAATCAATGTGGTGTCCATGCATTATATGATATGCACAATAATATCTAAATCTCCTCATTAGGTGTAGATGAGGTAGGTTGATCAACTTAGTTTTAATCATTTCCCTTAACATCTCACTAGAGATCTTATTGGACACTTGTAAGCTTTTGAATCACTTATAAAATATGAATTGTGTTGTGCTCTATGATTTGGACATGAAAGAGTTTTAGGCATAACTTTGATAGGTGTAGATACATATACATAGTTTACACTAGCATATTTTGAAGACTGTATATATGTAATGTGATTTTCTAATAATGTGACCTTTTCACTTAATAAATAATTTTTGTTTTATAATTGTGATATGAGCCTACTCATACTGATATTGATCCCTTAGTGTCTCATAAGTGCAAACCATAATTGATTCTGATTGAACATGTAGGCACACACCCTGCAAGGGAGAGGTGTGAATAGGTTGAGTATAAGGATTTATGATAATGGTATAGGCTACTTCATCTTATGGAGGAGGGAGAACATGAACCTAGTTAGAGGGGAAGTAGCTATCACCCTCATAGAGATGAGGAGGATAAGGAGATTCTTTCCTATGTATAAGATATGACATTGAAACATGAAACATAGTTGTTAGCTTATGTGTTAAATCCTATATGTGTGTAAGGGTTTGATTGTTAATGGAATTCCATAGAAGATAAAGATAACATGCTATGAAATATGACATATATTTGAACTAATTTAAAACATCATGTACATATGTGTTTATGCCATTTTTGAATTCATTCCAAATGAAAAGAAACAAGCATGCACGAGAAGCTATAAGAATTTGAATCAAAAAGTAATCAACTTCATCTATCATTATTATCATGATTATATGAAATATAATTCTGGTTGAGGGTCATAGAAGGTTAGAAACATAAACCTTAGGATTATCTATGGTTAGGGTTTGTGCAATATTAAAATTAAGTCAGGTTTACCAAATGTTTTAACTTTTTAAGACTTAGATTAATGTAAATCCTAAGTTGTTAAAGGGTTGAGTATAGTAATCAAGATAGAAATATGCAATAAATATAGCAACTGATTTGTTTTAGAATTGACTAAATTTGACCTTTCTAAAATAACAATGAATAATGTAAATAAGAACTTCTATGGAAAATGACCGAGACAAATGATATGGAGGATGAAAACTAAGGTAGAGAATACTCTAAGTCTCATAAATAAGATTTAGGTGTCAAAACCCCTCTTGAAAAGTAACACCTTAATTATAATATAACACCATGTGGCATTAGTGTCCCTATTTTGGTGGTAGTTGATTTAATAGTTGTAAGAATATTGGAGTCTTATTCCTAATTTAGTTAAGGGTTTGGAGTAATAAATCAGTAAATAATATTACAATAATTACATTATATAATTACATTACTGATTTGTATAGTTTATTATGTCTTTTAAAACTTTGTAAAAATAGCAATAAATAAGGAGAAATACAACTTAACTTAAAATTGGATTGAGATGACTGAAATAAGAAGTTGAAACTGGCTATGTAAGACTAGGATAATGTCATGAATCTAGATCTAACTTTAATTTTATGAAAGGATAGGAGAACCAAAAATAAGACACTTTAGGGTCTAACACTATTGTCCATTCCTGCCGCTATTGTCCAAACTGGTCACAAAGATCTAAGTTTTTTGGGTTTTGTTCATTGTCTCTTTATGAGTCTACCTATGAAATATTAAGTGTTGAATGTTGACATAGCTCTTTATAGAGATGATTCAATATTGAAACCTTAGACCTTCATTATTCTTGATAAAACTTGAGAAAGAGTGGGGGGTTAGTGTGTGTAAGATGCATTGAACGTGTATCTACACCCATTGTGTGGGCATGCTACCTACATAACAATACTCAAAAGAGGGATCAAGCCATATTAAGTTATCCCACTTGATGTGCTTCGTGAAATAGTGTAATGAAGATGACACAATTCCAAATTAAGAGTGTTTGAGGTGGTTAGGAACTAGTATTATAGTTTAAATGTGTTTGCAACTATGTTGGGTGACTGTATGTAGAGAATAGAAAAGTTTGCCTTAGTAGTTTTCTTGTATTCTTTCTTGATTTTTAATATTTCTCACCTCCCTTTATAAATGACATTTGGATGGAATTTTATAGGGAACTATTGATCATGGGTTATATGTATTCACAC
Source organism: Torreya grandis (assembly GCA_037957365.1). Lineage (NCBI taxonomy): Eukaryota > Viridiplantae > Streptophyta > Pinopsida > Cupressales > Taxaceae > Torreya > Torreya grandis. The sequence continues at coordinate 3,041,633 of JARHVA010001419.1, forward strand.
TAGGATGACACGATGAAGGATAGGAACCAGATGAAAATGGTCATTTAGGCTCAAAATATGATTGGATAGAACCAAAAATGGGACACCCTAGGGTTTGATACTATTATCCAGGTTCAATGCTCTTATCCTACAAGTTTGAGACCTGGGAGAATAGGATTGGCATGGGAAATAAAATTTGGCTGAGCTAGAATCAGGGTTCAAAAGTCTATAGATGACTGGGAATTAGTAAAAAGGTGTCTAAAAGGGTCATGAGATCATGCAAGAAGGTCCTATGGATAGGGTGTCACAAGTCACACTCAAACTACCAATTTAGACATTTTATATGACTACATTTGCCCCCACTTTATTCTAGTGATGCAGTAAAGTGAAATACTAGGATAAAAGAAAAATAGAAAGCATCCCTGAACTTACCTGTAAGGGTGAATCCCATGAAGCTATGTGATGCTGAGTGTGCATAGAGAGAGCACATTATGAAGTGTAAATATGCAAGAGAAAACAAATAGTAGATCAATTCATACTAGACATGTTATGTCTAAAATAAGAACATATAAAATCTAGGTAAGTGATGCTGAGTATGATGGATATGTACTAGGTATATGCTATACCAAAAGGAATATCCTGAATAGAGCTGAGTGCTCAATTCCTCAAGAGTGGATTAAGAATGCAAAGGCTATCCCTTTCTCTCCATCATCACCCACTAAGTAAATTTATATGATCATGCATGTGATAATCAATGTTTGGAAAGTGTGTCTAATGCATCTAAGTAGGTGGCTCAAGAATACAAAGGATAGCTAGTCCTTTGGCTCCATCATTTCCCACTAAGTGAAGCTATGAACTAATAAATGTATGAATGTGCATCATATGAGATGGATTTTGAAGCCCATGAATGCTCTGAAATCTAACAATGTGACATGGATAGCCAAATGTGTACTAGAAACTATGCCAATTTTGGTCATTTTGAAAAGTGGAGATTAGGCTTGTATGAAAGCCACTCTAAAATTGAGAACTATACTTATGAAAAAACCACTTAGAAATGATGCCAACCACCTGTAGATGGAATAAAGCATGTAACTATTGAGAATGCCTAAGGAATGTACTAAACTCAAAAAGAAAATAAAGCCAATGTGTCGTGCACATTACCCCCAATCAATGGTGTCTATAACATGGATTCTAATTTGGAAATTATACCAACTACTCAATTTGAAACTGGAAGCGAGAGCCATCATGTTGTACATGATGCCCTCTATATCTGGGTTCTCTAAGAAAATGGTACTAAAGCTATTGATTTTGAACTGAAGTATTGTTAATAAAACTGTAACTAAACTTACCTTTCTACCTATTTTTGGAAAATATCAGTTTTTTGATGTTTAGATAGGAACATAAAAAATAGGACACCTTACTGTTTGACACTATTGTCTAGGGTTGATGCTCTTATCCTTTGTTTATTCTTATCATTGTTCTATAATCATCACTATTTTTTTGGTCTATTCTACTTGGTTTGATATTTGATTGTTGTTCCGAGTGTTTTAAAAACTAATTTTTTTCACTAGTAAGAGGATTTGATCTTTGTGACAAAACCCCTAATTGTTGCCCCCTCTTCTAAGGGTAAGAATGAATACCCTGCAATGACTACCTTTAGAAGAAAGAGCCTTACAAGTGTGTTATGCTGCAAAATACATGATATAACAATGATAATCGAAAATATGTCTCAAGATATAACATAGTTTGTGTTAGATATTGTTACATCAATAGGGGAATGCCTAGATAGATGTAAAAATGTAATAGCATGTGTAGTATACTGAATTAAAATTGGAAATGTTAGTTGTTAGTTTTCAAGGAGGTATGGAGTATGATTTCCATCATGGCATCCAAGAAAACAAAATAATGCATGATGTGGATCATGGCATTGTAAATAGTGAGACGTAAACAAGCAACAAACACATAAAGTAAGAAGTAAGAAGCATAAAAGAGTGGCTAAGGGGCCAATCAAATAAGGGACATGGGCACATATCACTCAAATTAAAAATAAAGCATACAAGGCATGTTCAAATTCCCACATACAAATATAATTGAAAACAAGCAATGTTGGCACAAGGGCCACAAGCACATGGAAGAGTACAAGCAAAAGACATTGGAAAATGTCCTAAGGCACATATAATAGACCAAACATGAATTTATAAATGCAATCACATTTAGCTACGCAAAGCAAGAAAGGAAAGCATGTAAATACTAGAAATATAATTGCATCTAAACTAATCAAAGCAAGAAGTGAGAGTATGAAATACATGAAGTACAAGACTAGGTAGATTCTATGAAATACACAAGTGCTATATACTAGTGAATGTTGATAGAGTAATCTATGTAAGCTAGTAAGTAATGTACATCATCATGATAAATAGAGTGTGTGGTGTAGGAATGACATAACCTGGATGTTGTAGTCATGTAGAAGATGCCCCCAATGGGTAGATATATTGATGTATGTCTCAAATGTAGAAGTAGGAATGCCCCCTTAATGGATAAAATGAAGCAATCAAGGATCTGGGTGTCTCTGCACACAGTCAAAGAATATTAAGTAAAGCAAGGTAATGAAATCAACATACAATAGCATAAAACAACAAAATGTAAGTCTAACATGGTATTAGAAATGTAAAGCATGAATAATACATAAAATTGAAATATTTTTGGTATTTTGACATATTTGAATGTTTTTGGATTTTTGATATAATTTATGTAAAATCAAGCATTAGGAGACTATGTACATGAAATTGAAAAGAAGCTATATACAAAAAAGATTGAGAAGAAATGATACTAACCGATGAGTCTCATGAGAGACTCCCTATCATGGTGTCCTTATCAAGGAGAGGGATCATGCATGATCATGAAGAATGATGGAAGGGCTGAGACTGTGACTCTAAAATCTATGTATGTTATAAATGCTTTGAAATATCTATAGTGGAAATTGACTGTGAGGTTCCCTTGTAACTCTAAGAAGTGGATGTAACTATAGGGATCTTATGGACCCTTTTGGTAGTATATTAAGCTCTCTAAAAGTGTGCTTTGTGTGTAGAGGCATGAGACATCAATGATACTACCTTGGGAATGAATATTGTAGCTAAAAACAGGAATGTTAGTAGAAGGGGATGCAAGATATCACTCTATGCATATCAACCCCATGGCTATTGTATCACTATTTGAATCCTGATGGCCAACTGAATAAGTAGCCATACTGATCATGATATGTAGGAACATGCCCTGTATCTGATGTTGTCTATGGTGCACTAACTATATCTATACATGGAGACTCTGTAATATGAAACCTTAATGGATATGCAATTGAAACTATGTGCTATGAAAGAGGCTCATATATCTGTAATCATATTGGATTGCTACATGAAATAACACCCTATGACCTTTACTGTGATACATATGACTTATCAATAGATCAAGATAGAATTGTAACCTATGATGGGAGCTCATCTAATCTCAATCATAGTGGGTTACTATGTGAAATAGTTCCTTAAAAACTTGACTATAGTGAATATATATTTGAATTGATACTTTGTAATGTGGGTTCATATAATCTTAACCATAGTGGGTTGCTACATGAGATAGGACCCTAAAAACTTAGCTATAGTGAATATCTATTTGGAGTAGTACTCTATGATGTGGGTTCATCTAATCTTAAACATAACAAGTTATTACACGAGATAGGACCCTAAAAACTTAGTTGTAGTGAATATTTATTTGGAGCAATACTTTGCTATGGTGTTTATGACTATGATGGATATGTATATGGAACTACACTATGTAATCTATGGACTACAATGATAGATGTAGGTTGATCTCACTGTATTGGTATCCACACCCTTTGAGTATGTGGTATAAGAGATATCCTATGAAGCTCTATCTTATAAACTACATTACTCTCAGATGAGTAATCGATGATTCTTGTGAAGGAATGTCCTAAGATGACTCAGTCATGGAAGAATGAATTATATGGATCCACGATGGAGGAGATCTTGGTGCCCATGATGTGAATGTTATGATGCCTTTATTAACACATTATTAATGCAATACATGAGTCCATAATAATCATTATCTCTATGTTTATAGAGATGATGGTAGTTACAAAAGGGCTGATGTGGTTGTCTATGTAAGAGATGTGTATCTCATCGATGAGTAGAAGGTAATGTGATTAACTTCCTATCTAGTAGTGATGATAATATAACATATGGGCCATCCCATTCTGAATCAAAATGTAGTGGTGCCTTACTACTATTTTTTTATAGTGCATACTATACGTGGTGCTCTAGAAATTGGCTCTCTAATTTTGATTGGTTGTGGTCTCCTATCTTGTTTAGGACATGGTGGATGTTGTGTGATAGGAGTTATAGATGGAGGTACTACTATGAAATCCAAAGTAAGCTGATCAACTGAATCTACCTTAATCAAACCCAATTTCTTCTCCAAGGTTAGAAATGTATAACATAAGTCCTTGAAAGAGGACTCTATCTAATATAATATATGCTCTAGGAAAGTTTGGCAAATCCCCTTGATAAAGATATGTTGAATCTCTAGATTTGTTGGTTTATAGATCAATTGTAACATGTGTATCTTGAATCCTAAGATATAATCGCTAACTAGCTCTAAATAATTCTGATGTAATGTGGCAAGTTTCTCATATGTAACACGAGGGCCCATGTTTGCTATATAATATATGAGAAATTCCTTCTCTAGGTCAGCATATATATGCAAGGAACCAATAGGGAGGAAATGAAAGAACCAATTTTTTGCATTACCTAATAATGTTTGCTGAAACAACTTAAGTAGAATCAAAGGAATTGCATGAGATGGAAAAGCCTTCTGAAAGGCCTAAAGGTGTATGGATGGATTTCTAGTTTCATCAAATTGAGGAAATGATGGTATCTATAAATGCTTAGGCAATGAATCTTTGACAAATGTCTTTAGAAGAGGGTTACCATGCAAGTCAGTATCATCCATCCAAGACTTATAAGCCTTATTTTTTAAAGTCAAAAGGTGTACTTGGTGTTGTAATTCACCAAATGCATGCATTAAGGAAATAATCTCCTGGGAAGGTATATTAGTATCTTGAAGTGGTTCATTTAAATGTTGAGTTTGATCATTTATTTTAGCCATGGGAATGGTATATTTAGTAATTAGATCATAGAGAGGTGGTGTGCTCATTTGAACCTTTAGAGGAATGGTAACTTGGACTTTAGTAGAGGGATGTGGGCTACCATTCTCTTTGGGTGAAGAGTGAGAAATAGGTTCTATTATAGTAGGGGTGGCTTGGGAGATTCATTGGTATCTTTAGTATTTAGTGAATCACATTCTAATTGAATAGAGGATGTGATGTTATCATTGACATGTGCATCATTTGAAATAGAATCATGCATAGAAGTAGAAGCAACATTTTGTAATGCATTTGGTTTGAAAGAATGAGTGAGAGAAGAGTTAGAAACATGAGATACATTTTATTCTTCACTAAATGCATAATAGTCATCATTATTCCATGCATTATCATAATCAGAGTTTTGTTCATATTCACTCTCATTTTCATAATCATTTTCATGTTCACTATCATACTCATTATCATTTCCATTGTCACTAGGAAGATATATAAGAAAATATGTTAATTCTTTACTAATATACAATAAATTATCATGTGAAATTGGAACATTATGTGCATCTATGTTATCATTGAATGGAGTGTATGCATTATTTTCATTTCTAATATGAAAAGTAAGAGAAAGAGAGTTATAATTTAGACATTATTTTGATAAATTAGAGTTAAGAGAATGAGATGGATTATTTGAAATATGTGTTGGAATTTTGATTCTATTCAATTTATATTATTGTAATTTGAACATAGAAATAGGAAAAGAGAGAGAATGACTAGGCTCATATGTAAGTAAATTATTACCAATGAGAGGTTCACTTGGAAGTGCATGAATAATTTGTACATTTGATGCATTGTGCATAGGAGAATGATTTGAAAAATACCTTTCCCATTTACCAAAATTAATTTATTTAGAAGAAGGAAGAAAATAGATAGGTTTGAGAGAAGAAGATGCATCTACTATTTCATCACTATCACTTTCATATGCATCACAATATTCCTCATTAAAAAAAATAGTAATTGTCTTCATTGTAAATGAAATCATTTTCCTCATTTTTGACTAATGTGCAATTTTACAAATTTGTCCATTCATTATCATAATTATGAGAAAAATTTAAAAAATTATCTATAAGATGAGATGGAAGGAGTGACTTAGTGGTCATTTTATTGCTCTCATCAAAGAGAATATGGAAACATATTATTAAGTAAACAAATGAAAAAATAACTAATGACATGGATAGTTTGAAATTATTTTTGACACTCCAAATAATTTGTAAAAATTCCAAAAAAAAATTATCTAAAAATTGTAAGGGAGGAAGGTTGGGGTTTAAGGACCTAGTTTGGAAATCTAGGGTTTTGGGTTGGGGTTTTAGAATTTTTGAAAATTATTGTAATAATTTAAATTCTAAAATAAATTTGAATAAAATAAGTGCATAAAAATTTATACAAAAATTAAAAATTTGAAATTGAATTTTGTACAAAAATATGAAGGAAAAACCCTAAGGGTACCTAGGGTTTTAGAAAAATATTTTTTAAAAATTACTATGGTAAATTTTAAAAATTAAATGTGAAATTATGATTTAAATATGTAGAAAAAATCATAAAAATATTGAAAAATCAGCAAGGATTTTTTCCTAAGTTTTTTAGGGTTTTTGTGCGTAAACAAAGTAAGTCAGATTCACCAAATAATTTAATAATTTTTGGAATATTAGAGCCTTATTCTTAATTTAGTTAAGGGTATCAAATAATAAATCAATAAATAATATTAAAATAATTATATTACTAATTTGTATAATTTATTATGTCTTTTAAACCTTTTCTAAAAATATAAATAAATAAGGAGAAATACAACTTAGCTTAAAACTAAACTGAGATAGCTAAAACAAAAGCTAAAACCAATTGTATAGGACTAGGACAATGTCATGAATCTAGATCTAGATTTCATTTGGTGAAAGGATAGGAGCACTAAAAAAGGACACTTCAGGGTTTGATGTTATTATCCACTTTTGTCACTATTATCCAAACTAGTCATAAAGATCTAAGTTTTCTAGGTTTTGTTCATTGTCCCTTTATGAGTCTATCTATGAAATACTAAGTGTTGAATGTTGATAGAGCTCCTTTTAGATATGATTCAATATTGAAACCCTAGAGCTTCATTTTGCTTTCTAAAACTTAAGAAAGAGGGCGGGGGGGTTAGTATGTGTAAGATGCAATGAACATGTATTCACACCCCTTATGTGGGCATGAAACCTACATACCAATACTCCAAAGAGGGATCAAGCCATATATAGTTATCCCACTTGATGTGCTTCATGAAATAGTGTAATGAAGATGCAAAAATGCCAAATTAAGAGTGCTTAAGGTGGCTAAGGACTGTTATGAGAGTTTGAATATATTTACAGCTATGTTGGGTGATTGTATGCAGAGAATAGGGAAATTTACCTTAGTAGTTTGCTTATATTCTTATTTGCTTTGTAATATTTATCACCTCCCTTTGTAAATGACCTTTAGATGGACTTTTATAGAGAACTATTGATCATGGGTTAGATGTATTTGTGCTAGGCTGACATGATGAGGGATAAGAATCAGATGAAAATGGTCATTTTGGATCAAAATGTGATTGGATAGGAGCACCAACTATGGGATACCCTAGGGTCTAGTGCTATTGTCTAGGTTCAGTGATCCTATCCTATAGGGTCATGACCTAGGGGAATAGGATTGGCCTAGGAAATAGAATCTGGTTGAGCTAAAATTAGGGTTCAAAAGTCTATGAATGACTGGGAATAGGCAAAAAGGTGTCTAGAAGGGTCATGAGAGCATGCAAGAAGGTCCTATGGATAGGGTGTCACAAGCCACACTCAAGTTACCAATTTTGAAATTTTATATGACTACAGTAGTGTCCTCTATGTAGGACTATTTTGATATTTTGGGTGCACCTATGTCTGGTTATGTCAAGCTTATTTCTACATCAAAAAGTTATAAACACCTATAGCTAACATGTTTTGACTAACTTTATGAGCAAACCCTAATCCTCCATGTTACAAGGGTATCTATTTGATACAAGCAAATAAAGTGTGTTTGTTAGTGGGGTAAGCTAGACATACCCAACACCCTACTATGATGAGAGTTTCCTACATATTAATACCAAAGAGAGATCAAACCCAATGTAGTTCTCTTCACCTAAGTGCTGGTGCAAATACAAGTGAAGCTAATATGATTGTAGACACGATTGATTTGAATGTGCTTAAGATTGGAAACCTAAGTAATCTAAGCTTAAGAATGTTATATATGGTGGTATGTATATGCAGGGTAGAATAAGGATTGATAACCTTGATTGTGCACAACTTATTCTAAGTTTGTATGTGTGATTTTCATCTTATTTCTATATAGTGGTTAGAGGGATAAAAGTTATGTATATATACTATTTTGGTGCTTTTACGGGTGCTAAAAGAGGTCTAAGCCAACCCTAGGAGGTTTAAGATTTGAAATGATATCCATTTGTAAAAAAATGAGGGAAAGGATAATAATGCCAAAATTGGGACACTAGCACCATGTGGCACTACTATCCCTATTATGGTGATAGTGTCTAGGTGGTAAAATTTGAGGCATGAAGGGCCAGGATGCAAAAATGAGGTTGTGGGACAACTTTAAGGATGCTTATAGCCTATGAAAAGGATGGATAAGTGTTAAAAATGGCCCTAAGATAGGTCTATGGTTAAGCTAGGGAAAGATGGTCTCAAGTAGCACTCTTAGCACTCAAGTGTCATTTTTAGGTGATTAGAGGTCTTGAGAGGTATAGTGGAGAGATATCATCCATGTGATATTTTATTTATTTCTCCTTATTTAAAGTATAATGAAAACTTATTTTTGTACACATATTTATTGTATATTATGCCTTATTTCTTAGTTACTTGGTTTTTTTAATATGTTATGTTGATTTTATCAATTCCCTTAAAATTAGTCTATAAATATTTTTTATAGAGTGTAACATCAACCCATTGCACACTTGGGTGAGAAACTTATAAAGGTTGATATGTCTATGCATGATTGTATTTATCTATTGACTATGGTAATAAACACACAATATTAAATTATTTAAATTTTTGGCTTCATTTATAGGACCCAAAATGAGCTTTGCAATTGAATAATATTTAAGAGGGTTACATAGGATGATAATGATGCATGAATTGATATAAATATGTTTGAGTTTGTGTAATAGGATGTGCCTATTAATTAATCTAAAAGTTTGAAGGGATCATTATTTATTTGATTGATTATATGAAGTGTTTTTGTTTGAATTTCATAAGCAAATATTTGATTGTATTTTAACTTGGACTAAAATCCAATCTGTTATTCGTAATCAAGAGGTTATGTATAATCTAGATTAAATTTCATTATTTAAGAAAAACCATATTATTTGAATACTAGTTTTAGAAACCTTTTTGAAATGAGAAGTGGAAATATATATTATGAACTACCTACACTTATGTGGTTGAAGTGATTACTAATTTATTTATCCTACATCGAAGGAAGTTTATGAAAATGTTGGCCCTATGTATCATTATCTTTCTTATTGATAAAAAGGTGAAAAAAAATGGTATGTAGTAATCATGTATCAACCCAAAGAGGCTAAGGTATGATAAGGATTTGGGATCTAATAGAAATTAATCTTGTAAAATATGAAAATGATAAATATAAATGATAAATATTCAAGAGCATCATGTTGTGAGAAATGGATGGAACATTGTGAATATGAATTAACTACATAAGTGGCACAAGTAAAGACTATGAGACACCATTTTTGAAGTAAGTACATTATAGAGGAGAGATTTGGTCATCATAAATAATTTGGTATTTGAGTATGAGATCATATAGTGAGGATTAGGAATGAAAATATATTGGCCAAACAAAGGGCAGAGATGGTTATATATGGGGTCATAACAATTGAGGATGTAAATGAGGTAATATTTGCTAAGGGATTGAACCAAAATTCCTACCCATGTTAGAAAATCACATAATATTTTAATGTTTGAGAATGTATTTGAGAGATATAGAGGAGTAAAGATAATTTTTTGAACAATTTTAAGAGGCTAAGTAATTAGAAGTAGATATATTAAAGGCTAGAATGAAATATTTTCTTTAGAGGTAAGAATAATAATATGTATTTTTTTTTTTAAAATTTTACATCCATGTAGAATAATGAATTGGATGAGTTTGTTATCAAGGTTTCATAATACATTAGTATAGTGGAAACTTGCATGGTTGTCACATAATCCAATAAGGATAGTCTTATGAGGTCCATAAACACCATCAATACGACATGATAAAGTTCCAATAATCCCCTTCTTAGAGGAAACTATGTAAGAGATGGGAAATATGTTAGAGTATGTATTTCTCATGTTTGATAGACTATTAGCTAGGTATTTCTTATTTTTCATAGTTTATATTATGTGAGGATTTATTCCACATTGCTTAGTTAGGCTTGTGTCTAGTTTTACCTTGCCTACTTATGCAAGGGCTTCCTATTGTACTAGCATGTCTTATTCTGAATAATCTATGATCTGACTTGTTTTTGTATATCATATATGTAGCTTATTTTTTGATTTTATTGTTGTTAACTCTTTAAATATTGTATTCTTAGAATGTTTTTACCATTCCTAACATGGTACCAGATCTTTGAGAATTTCAACCATTCATTAGCTTGCAAAATTTAGATAATCTTACTTTTAATTCCCTTTCCAAAGTTGCTACTTCCATTTCCATATATGCTCAGCCTTTTATTCCTCTTCTAGATCTATAAAGTCATTGGAAAAAGGAACTTTAATTGAATTTTTGAATAAATTGAGTTTAGAGAGGAATTAAAAGTTTGAATAATCTATTTTAAGCTTATATTTAAGGTGCAATACACTACTATAGCAAGGCATTGGATTTTTTTTTCCATTGTAGAGTGCGGGGTTATGAGAAGTGCTAATCCTTTTTGTTTTATAGCAAAGGAGAACCACATTATGGTCTTATTAGTTTTGCTTGGTGTCATCCATTTCTGTAGTGCATAGCTATTAGAGGCTATGTTGAAAGATAAGGAGGCATTAGATTGTTTTGTCCTTTACTTTGGTGAAGCATTGTAAATCTGTTAAAAGTCATTCTTAAAATGTTAGAGTTAGAATTCCTCCTTGGAGCTAGGCATTGCAGATCTAGATGATGTCCTAGATTGGAGGAGAAAGTTTATGCCTTATATTGGTATATTCACATTGTTAGGTGTTGGAATTTTTTTTTAATGTTGCATTGAGTTTTTTTTCTTTCTAGGACTGCACATTATGTGATAGGTGAGAGAAGGTCAGTGTAATTTTTTAAGGAGTGGTATTTGTAGAAGGTCAAAGCCCTACATTATTTTTTTAACTATGCTTCTTGAGGTGTTTGTTGTACATTGATATTGGTGGTCAAACATTGGAGACCAACATAAGTACATTGGAGTATCCCTCTTGACATTTTGATCAACTTATACACGTAACAAGGAAGGAAGGAATGTGTTACCTTCATACACCCTCAAGAATAATTGTACCCAATGTTGGGTTCATTGGAAGCACCATTCTCATTAAAAAACAACTATAATCCACTATTTATCCTCTCAAAAATAGCTTACTATTTCATTTTTTCTTTTATAAGTTGTATTTTTGCCTCAAGAGGAAGTACAATTTGCTTATACAGGCATAAGGGTCACCCAACAGATCTTTTTTTCACTTTGGTTATATTTTAAAAATAGGTGGTTTAATTATAGTTCTAATGAGTGGTTGGAAACTTAGCTTTAATTCCATTTTGGTCAGCAAAATCTGTTTCTAGTATACAATTTTAATGTTTTTTACCCATTTATAGGAATTCGTAAAGTCTATAATTTTTGAACTATAACTCAAAATTGAGTTAATTTTTTTTCAAAAGTGTATGGTTTTTAATTATATATCCATTGATGTCAATACTTTATAAAAATCACTAATTTTATAAAGTGACAAAATTTGTCGGGGGGGGGGGCTTAATACAAATTTTTTGGGGGGTTATCTCGGTGCCGATTTGTGCACCCTTTTGCATTCTTTACGCTCTTTGATGATTCACTGACATGGATTTTACTTATGGTATTGATCATTTTGAGCCTTTGAATACACACAATTACCATACATAGAGACTTATAATGGAAATAATCATAAAATGCAAAGGATTGTGGTCCCTAAAGATTGAGACTCAACCACGTTTCACAAGAGAGATTGAAAAATTTCAGCACTAATGTAATTTTGATGAGTATATGGGTTTGATAGGGACTTATGTGAGTGATATTTTTTTGTTTCATTTGGATGGGTATGATACTCCATTCAAAATGTGGGCTAAGATAAAGGGTTTAATTGGGAAATTAGATCCCATGCGAGCCACACAAATTGAAGTGGAGATTAATTCACTCAATCTAAATGAATTTTCAGTTATTTTAGACTACCTCACTAAGTTTAAGGATTTGTTGACATAATTGAAGGGGAGTGGATGAGATAAGAAATATGAAGAGTGTGTGTACTTGATTTTTTCTAAGTTGAGTGGTCCATTCCAAATCTTTGCTTCTAAATTTTTCTCTATCATGGATGCCTTAGGTGACACATTAAAAATTCATGATTAGAGTTATTTTGTGAGAGACTTACTAGGGAGGAATACATATTATCTCACCTTGAGTCTTCCACTTCTCAAAAAGAATTAGTAGCATCACATCCTAAGAACAAGGGAAAAATAAAGAGTAAGAAGAAGAACACTCCTCATCCATATCAAAAGGTACCTAATCCCAAGACCAACATATCTAAATCCAAATCATCTTCTAAATATAATAATAAATCTAACCTATCATGCTCATATTGTGGGGGGACTGGTCATGAAGAGTCTAGGTGTTTTAAGAGAATGCAAGCCATAAAATAAGTCATTAAGAAACACAAGTTTTATATCTCCACTCCTTACCCATTTCATGAGCATGGAAAATCACTTAATGTTGTCAGGATATCACAGTCACCTATTTTAGACAGTTGGGTTCTAGATTCTGGAGCTTCACACCACATGACTTCTTCTAAGGAGTCATTTGTATCTCTTGGTTTGAAATAGACTTTCAACATCGAGGTTGGAGATTATTCCTTTATTTATATTAATGGAAAGGGTGACATATAGCTTGATGGTGTCCACATAAATGATGCATTATATGTTTCAAACATCACCACCAATCTGATTTTAGTTTATCAAATTTTCCATTTTGGTTAGGATAAGACAGTGACTTTCACACCATAGGGTGCTAAAGTTTGATATTTGTTATAGCCTCACACACTTATTGCATAGGGTGTTGTTGATCATAGTTATTGACACTATTATTTTGAGGGTTTTGATGATACTCATCCTCTAGGAACATGTTTGGTTTCTCATGTAGATTATGAGAGTAGACTTTGGCATGATAAATTTAGACATCTCAATTACATATATTTGAAGGTGTTGATCACTCACAATATATCAAAGGGTCTTTATACATTTTCATGTCTTAATGGATATTTTCCTAGTTGTGTATTAGGGAAATGACACCAAGATCCATTTCCTAAGGGTATGTCCACATGAGCTTTTTCACCACTTGATCTTGTGTACAGTGATTTGATGGTCTTTCCTACTCCTTTCAATAGAGCTAAGTATGCACTTACTTTTATTGATAATTTCTTGAGGGGTACTTAGGTTTTTTTTTAAAGGAAAAGAGTGATGTATTTTCTCACTTCAACGTATTTAAGGCTTTGGTCGATAAATATTCTTTTAGTTACATCATTAAGCTTCATATAGATAATGTGGGAGTACTTCAGTCGAGAGTTCTCTGATTTTTGGTAACTTATGGTATTGTTCACCAACATTATATTGCAAATAATCTACAATAAAATGGCTTAGTAGAATGAAATAACTCAACTTTTAAGTATATGGATAACTATATGATGAATTCATAAGATTTGCCTTCTATTTATTGGGTATAGGTAGTTAATTGTGTGAACTATATTTAGAATCACACACCACATAGAACACTTGAGAATTTGACTTCAAAGGAGGCTTGGTTTGGAACTAAGCATGATGTCTCATTTTTTTTAGTCTTTGGGAGACATGCTTGGGCATTTGTACCAAAGAAAAAAGGAAAGAATTGGATAAGAAGAGTAAAACTTTGATTTTTGTAGGGTATTACAAGGACATGAGATTTTATCATATTTTAGATCATGATAATTATGATGTTCATTTTTGAACACATGTATAGTTTGATGAGCACTTCACATCTCATGATTCTTCATCTTCTTACATGCCTTCTTATTCTTTTGATGATTCATCACCTCCTCTTTAGTATTAATTCTTTGAGGAGCTAGTTCAAGAGGCCCTTGAGGAGGTTATATAGGTTAAGGATCCTATTCCCAATGATGTCTCCACTATGAAATTATGGGATTGTACTATAGTTTTTGAGGTAACACCTTTTATATAGAATCTTACACCCACTCGACATCATCATACACATTTTATAGGTACCAAAATTTTGTGTCATTCATTCTTTGGGGATTCATATTACTTTTCATAGGATCATGGGATATAATAGTGGGATGTTGTGATGACAGATGAGTATTATTATTTGATTAAGAATCGCACTTGGGATTTGGTATCTCTTCCTAAGGGAATAAAGTTGGTTCGGTGTAAGTGGATTTATCACACCAAGTATGCAACTGATGGGTCCATTGATAAGTATAAGGTATGTCTTGTTATAAATGGGTTATTTTAGGTTGAAGGCATTTATTTCTATGATACTTTTTCACCCATTTCCAAGATGGATTTTGTTTGCCTTGTACTTTCTCTTGTTGCATCATAGGGTTGGCTAGTGTATCATATGTACATTGAGAGTACCTTATTACATGGATATTTTCATGAGGAAATCTATATGGATCAATTTTTTGGGTTTGTTCATGATTATTCACTTGTTTTTAAAATTAGGAGGTCTCGTTACGATCTCAAAGAGGCCCCTCAAGCTTGATATGAGAAGATGGATTCATTTATTCTCTCCACTAGATTTGTTCATACCACTCTAATCTCACAGTGTATATTTAGTTTATTGTGGAGGACATTGTTATACTAGTCTTGTATGTTGACAATCTTCTTCTCATAGGTAACTCCTCTTCTTAGATTCATGATATTCAGCAAGGACTTTCAACACAACTTGATATGATAGATCTTGGTCTTTTTCACTTCTTCCTTGGTTTATAGATTTCACAGTCAGATATAGGGATTTATTTGAGTAAATAAAAGTACACCCTTGATTTATTAAACATTTTTTCATGGTTGATTTCAATCCAATTCCTTATCATTTACAATAAAGAGTGACTCTCACTTCCATTTTTACTACTCTTTGTGATCCTACATTATATAGGTAGATGGTTAGGAGTCTTAATTATTTGACCCATACTCCCCCTAACATTTAATTTTTAGTTAGGATTGTATCTAGGTTTACACATGCCCCTCATGAAAATAATTGACATGTTGTTAAGAGGATTTTATAATATATGTGATGCACTACTCATTTTGGATTACACTACACCAGGGGTTCTATTCAGTTGGTTGGGTATAGTGATTCAAATTGGGTAGGTTCTCTTGATGGCATACATTCTACTTATGGATACATATTTTGTCTTGGTTCTTCACCTATTTATTGGATGTGTAATAAGTAGTAGGATATTGTACTTTCATCTAGAGAGGCTGAGTATAGGGTAGCAGTTACATCGAGTCAATATGTTCTTTGGATTTATTAGTTATTGATAGAGTTTGGATTCATGTAGGATTCACCTAATTTACTTTGGTGTGATAACCAAAGTGTAATTTAAATATCCCACAACCCAATTGAGCACTAAAAAACTAAGAACATTGAGGTACATATGCACTTCATTTGTCAGTAGATTTAAAATGGATTTCTTAGCTTGAAGTAAAATCTGACTCAACAACAGGTTGTAGACATCTTCATGAAGCCTTTTACATCACATCATTTCCTTGAGTTGTGTGGCATGCTTTGGGTTTCATAAGTTGTCTGTGAGGGGTGTTCATGAGGACATCTTCTTTGTTTATTTCATGGATATACATTTTACATGAGTACCTTATCAGGCCTAGTTATCGGCACTCATACTATAGATATGCCACTATTTATTTTTTGGCTATTATTAGCCTCTAGATTCACTTGGGAGGTGTTATAGTATGTATTTATCATGTTTTCTAGACTATTAGCTAGGTATTTCATATTTTTCCTAGTTTTTATTATGTGAGAATTTATCCCACATTGCTTAGTTAGAAAGGTTTCTAGTTTTGCCTTGCCTACTTATACAAGGGCTTCTTATTATACTATCATGTCTTATTCTGAATAATAAATGATCTACCTTATTTTTACATATAATATATTTAGCTTATTTTGTGATGTTCTTGTTGCTAACTCTTTATACCTTAGATTCTTGGAATGTTTTTACCATTCCTAACATGGTACCAAATCTTTGAGAGTTACAACCATTCATTAGCTTGCAAATTTTTAGACAATCTTACTTCTACTTCCCTTATTGAAGTTGCTACTTCCCTTTTCATACATCTTCAGTCTTTTATTCTATTCCAGATCTATAACAACATTAGAGAGAGGCACTTTCATTGAGGTTTTGAGGAAGATGAGTTTAGAGAAGCATAAAAAGCTTGAAGAATGTATTTGAAGCTTATATCTAAGGTGCACTGCACTACTTTAGAAAAACATTGGCAAGTTTTTTCCCTTGTGGAGCATGGGGTTGTGAGAAACACTAACCCTTTTTATTTTCTAGCAAAGGGTAACCACACTCTAGTCTTCTTTTTTGCTTGGAGTTATCCATTTCTATAGTTCATAGATGTTAGAGGCTATGTTGGAAGATAAGTAGGCATTGGATTTTTTTGGCCTTTGCTTTGGTGAGGCATTAGAAATTTGCTAAAAGTCATTCCTAAAAATTCAACATTAGAATTCCTCCTTGGATCTAGGCATTGAAATTATATATGATGTCCTATATTTGAGGAGAGAGTTTATGCATTACTTTGGTATCTACACCTTGTTGGGTTTTATAATCTTTTTTATTTTGCATTGAGTTTTTTTTCTTTCTAGGACTGCACATTGTAGGGAAGGTGAGAGAAGGTCAGTGTAATTTTTTGAAGAGTGGTCTTTATTGAAGGTCAAAGACATGCATTATTTTTATAGATGCACTTATTGAGGTATTTGATATACATTGGCATTGGTGGTCAAACATTGGAGACTAACATAAGTGCATTGGAGCATCCCTCTTGGCATTTTGATCAACTTGTATGCATAGTAAAGAAGAAAGGAAGGCGTTTCCTTTATAGACCCTCAAAAAGACTTGTAACTAATGTTGGGTTCATTAGAAGTACCCTTCTCCATAAAAAAGCCTGTAATCCACCATTTTTCCTCTTGAAAATAGACTTCTATTTCATTTTTTCTTTTATAAGCTATATTTTTGCCTCAAGAGGAAGTACAATTCACTTATGCAGGCATAAGGGTCACCCAACAAATCTTTTTATCACTTTGGTTGGATTTTTTAAATCAATGGTTCGATTTTAGTTCTAATGAGTGGCTGGATGCTTACCTTCAATTCTATTTTGGTCACTAAAATTTATTTCTAGTATAAAATTTTAATGTTTTTAACCCATTTACAGGAATTCATAAAGCCTATAACTTTTAAACTGTAACTCAAAATTGAGTTACATTTTTTTCATAAGTGTATGGTTTTCAATTATCTATCCATTGGTGTCATTACTTTGTAAAAAATCACTACTTTTATAGGGTGCCCATTTTTTTATTTTTATTTTTTTTTATGGGGGGGGTGGTCCTTAATACAATATTTTGGGGGGTTATCTCAATGTGAATTTATGCACCCTTTTGCATTGTTTCTACTCTTTGGTGATTCACTAGCATGGATTGTAATTATGGTATTGATAATTGTGAGCCTTTGATTACACACAATTACCATACATGGAGATCTATAATGGAAACAATCATAAAATGCAAAGGATTATGGTCTTTAATGACAAAAAATCAACCACAGTTCACAAGAGAGTTTGAAAAATTTCAGCATCAATGTAAGTTTGATGAGTGTATGGGTTTTATAAGGACTTATGTGAGTGATATTTTATTGTTTCATTTGGATGGGTGTGATACTCCATTCAAAATATGGGTTAAGCTAAAGGGTTTATTTTGGAAAGTAGATCATAAAAGAGCTATGTAGCTTGAAGTGGAGATTACTTCACTCAATCTGAATGACTTTGATTTTATTATAGACTACCTCACTAAGTTTAAGGATTTGTTGATATAGTTGAAGGGGATTGGATGAGATAATAAAGATGAAGAGTGTGTGTACTTGATTTTCTAAGTTGAGTGGTTCATTCCAAATATTTTCTTCTACCTTTTTATCTAGCATGGATGCCTTAGGTGACTCATTAAAAATGTTTGATTTAGATTTTTTTTGTGAGAGACTTACTAGGGAGGAATACAAATTATCTCACCTTGAGTCTTCCACCTGCATCACATCCTAAGAACAAGGGAAAAAAAGAGAGTAAGAATAATTACACTCCTCCATCTCAAAATGCACCTAATCTTAAGACCAACATATCTAAACCCAAATCATCTTCCAAATCCAATAATAAGTCTAACCTATCATGATTATATTGTGGGGGGACTAGTCATGAAGAGTCTAGGTGTTCTATGAGAATGAAAGCCATTTAGGATACCATTAGGAAACATAAGTTTTCTATATCCACTCCTTATCTATTTCATGAGCATGGAAAAGCCCTTAGTGTTGTTGGGAGATCACAGTCACCTATTTTAGATAGTTGGGTTTTATATTCTGGTGCTTCACACCACATGACTTATTCTAAGGAGTCATTTGTATCTCTTGGTTTGAATTCTACTTCCAACATTGAGGTTGGAGATTCTTCATTTATTTATATTAATGGAAAGGGTGACATATAGCTTGACGGTGGCTGCATCATTGATGCATTATATGTTCTAAACATCACCACCAACTTGATTTTAGTTTATTAGATTTTTCATTCTAGTCAGGGTAAGAAAGTTATTTTCACACCACAGGTTGCTGAAGTTTGAGCTTTGTTAGAGCCTCACACACTTATTTCATAGGGTGTTATTGATCATAGTTCTCAACTCTATTATTTTGAGGGTTTTTATGATACTCATCTTCTAGGGATGTGTTTGGTTTATCATACATATTATGAGAGTAGGCTTTGGCATGATAAATTTGGACATCTCAATTATAGATATTTGAAGGAGTTGAACACTCACAATATCGTAGAGGGTATTCCTATAGTTTCATGTCTTGATGGATTTTTCCCTAGTTGTGCATTATAGAAACAACACCAAGATCCATTTCTTGAGGGTATGTCCACAAAATCTTCTTCACCACTTGATCTTATGCATAGTGATTTAATGGTCTTTCCTACTCTTTCTTTTAACAAAGCTAAGTATGCACTTATTTTCATTGATAATTTCTTGAGGCATATTGGAGTTTATTTTTTCAAGTACAAGAGTGATGTATTTTCTCACTTCAATGTCTTTAAGGCTTTGGTTGAGAAATAGTCTTTTAGTTGCATTAAGAAGCTTTGTAAAGATAATTAGGGGAGTACTTCAGTCAAGAGTTCTCTAATTTTTTGGTAGCTTATGGTATTGTTCACTATCATTCAGTTGCACATAATCCACAATTTAATAGCTTAGTAGAATGGAAGAACTAAAATTTTAAGGAGATGGCTAACTGCATGATACATTCATGGGATTGACCTCCTATCTATTGGGAAGAGTTAGTTAATTGTGCGAACTATATTCAAAATTTCACACCACATAGAGCACTTGAGAATTTGACTCTAGATGAGGCTTGGTCTCAAACCAAGCCTGATGTCTCATTTTTACAAGTCTTTAAGAGCCATGCTTGGGATTTTATACCAAATAATAAAAGGAAAACATTGAATGAAAATAATAAACCTTTTATTTTTTTAGGGTATTATGAGGACATGATAGATTATCATATTTTAGATCATGATGTTCATTTTTGAACATATGTACAGTTTGATGAACACTTCACATCTCATTATTTTTCATCTTCTTTCATGCATTCTTATTCTTCGTTTGATGGTTCATCACCTCCTCTTGAGGATTAATTATTTGAGGAGCTAGTTTAGGAGGCCCTTGAAGAGGTTATAGAGGTTGAGGATCCTATTTCCACTAATGTTACCACTATGCCATTGTGGGATCATATTATATTTTCTGAGGAAACACCTTTCATACAAGATCTTACACCCACTTAACATTATCATACACATTATATAGGTACCATAATTTTGTGTCAAGCATTTTTTAGGGATCCATAGTCATTTTCACAGGCTCATGGGATACAAGAGTGGGATGTTGTCATGACAGATGAATATTCTTCTTTGATGAAGAATCACACTTAAGATTTGGTATCTCTTCCTAAGGGAATAAAGTTGGTTAGGTGAAAGTGGATTTACTGGACTAAGTATGCAACTAATGGGTCTATTGATAGGTATAAGGCATGCCTTGCTATAAATGGGTTCTCATAGGTCAAAGGTATTGATTACTCTAAGTCTTTTACACTCATTTCCAAGATGGATTTTATTCTCCATATGCTTTCTCTTGCTATATCATAAGGTTGGATACTATATCAAATGGACATTAAGAGTGCCTTCTTACATGAAGATTTATTTGAGGAAATCTATATAGAGAAACTTGTTGAGTTTGTTCATAATTATTCACTTGTTTATCAACTTAGGAGGTCTCTTTATGATCTCAAATAGGCCCTTTGGGATTGGTATGAGAAGATGGATTCACTTCTTCTCTCCACTAGCTTTGTTCACTGCCACTATGATCCCATGGTATAAATTTAATTTATTGGGGAGGACATTGTTATATTGGTCTTGTATGTTGATAATCTACTTCTCATAGGCAACTTTTCTTCTTAGGTTCATGCCATTCAGTAGGGAATTTCAGCATAGTTTGATATGTCAGATATTTGTATTTTGCACTTCTTCCTTGGTTTACAAATTTCAAAGTTAGATACAAGGATTTATTTGAGTTAGCAGAAGTACACCCTTGATCATCTTCAACATTTTGGCATGGCTGATTACAAGCAAGTCCTTCTCCTTTTTAGTTTAGAATGACTCTGGCTACCACTTGTACTAGTCCTATTTGTGAACTTACATTGTATAGGTAGATGGTTAGGATTCTTATGTATTTGACCCATACTCACCCAAAAATTTCATTTATTATTGTGTTTGTATCTAGGTTTGCATAGGCCCCTCATGATAATCATTAGTACGCTGCCAAGAGGATTTTATGATATTTATGAGGCACTACTCATTTTGGATTACACTAAAATAGGGGTTATACTCAGTTGGTTGTGTACATTGATTCAGATTGGGTAAGTTCTCTTGATGAAATGCATTCTACTTCTAGATATATATTTTATCTTGGTTCTTCACCTATTACTTGGTTATGCAATAATCATAAGGATATTGCACTTTCATCTATAGAGGTTGAGTATAGGGTAGTAGTTACAATAAGTCATTAGGTTCTTTAGCTTTGTCAATTATTGATAGAGTTTTTTTTCACATAAGATTCACATATTATACTTTGGTGTGATAACTAGAGTGTAATTCATATATCCCACAACCTAGTTGAGCACTAGTGGACCAAGAACATCTAAGTACATATGCACTTCATTTGTTAACAAATTCAATATGGAGTTCTTAGTTTGGAGTACAATTTGACTCCACAATAGGTTGTAGACATCTTCACAAAACCTTTTTCATCACCTCATTTCCTTGAGTTGTGTGGAATGCTTAGGGTTTCAAAATTTTTCCTTAGGGGGTTTTCATGAGGACATCTTCCTTATTTATTTCATGGATACATATTTTACATGAGTACCTTATCAGGGCTAGTTTTTGGGAATCATACTGTGGATATGCCACTATTTTGTTTTTGGCTATTGTTAGCCCTTGGATTCACTTGTGGGGGTGGTGTTAGAGAATGTATTTCTCATGTTTTATAGACTATTATCTAGGTATTTCATCTTTTTCTTAGTTTATCTTATGTGAGGATTTATCCCACATTACTTAGTTAGTCTACTTTCTAGTTTTGCCTTGCCTGCTTATGAAAGGGCTTCCTATTGTACTAACATGTTTTATTATGAATAATATATGATCTATCTTATTTTTACATATAATATCTTTATCTTATTCTATGGTGTTCTTGTTGCTAACTCTTCAAATCTTAGATTATTAGAATTTTTTTACCATTCCTTGTAGGAAATAGAAGTAATAACTTAGGTAGTGTTAGTTTCTCTAGAGGTGGAGGTAGATCCCTAAGAAATGGTGCTCCCATGGAGGAATAAATGGACTACATCGAGGGGATTTAATAAGTTTAGGAGTTTAAATAGGATTAAGAAAATTATAGGAAGCATTTAAAAGAATGATATATTAGACCTTCTAGATATCAATGATATATTTAGTGGAATTTAAGACATCACGTTCCATTAGATGGTTTGTAATATTACATCACATGCTAAAAATTTGAGAGAATTAGTGTGAAAGATTCAACTATTTATAGTTACATTGAGTGGGTGTGCCTAGGATTGGTATATCATATTTGTTCCTATGAGAGCACACACTAATATAGATGATGTTTTTGATAAAGTAAGGCATCAAACCAAGGGCCGAACCCTATACAGTCAAAAAAGACAAGAAGGAAAACAAACAAAAACTGCCTTCAGAGAGACAATGGCATAGCCGAGAACAACAAACAAAAACAAAACACAAGCCACAAGAAGACCAGAGTCAGAGAGGTCTCCCCTTACATAACTATTGATTTGATAAGATCATTGAGTTTCTCATTCTATGCATTATCATCATACCCAGTATTACCCACCACTTCCAGCATAGACATGTTCAATAGAATTGTATTACGAAGCCCTTTGGTGAAGACCTTATCCAACTTCTGAATGCGGTCCTTCAGGGCCCCAATTTCAGTTTTCCAATCAGTCTAATTCTTAGTGCCCTCACCAGCTTCCTCAACATACATTTTCCCCTTATTGTCAGTAGTTCCCATAGTGTCAGAACCTTGCTCCTCAGTAACCTCAAAATCCCTAGTAGCTTGCTTCCCTCCAGTGTCCTCCAAAATTTCCTAGATTTCCAGCTCCTCAGACTCTTCCTCTTGGGTTGCTTCTTCTGAAGCACTTTACGAATAATCAATCAGTCTGGCCTTCAGGGCTGGTTTACCAACAATCTACCCTGACCTTTGCACTCTAGAGGGGAATCCTTCCTTATTAATTTTGGAAGGCTTGTAAGATTTGCCACTTTGGCCCCCCGTGGCCCTGCTCAGATTCCTATGGGTCCCTTCCATAGTCTCTTTAATATTTTCTTCCTCTTCATCAACCTTTCTCTTCTTGCCCTTCTTGCTCGCAAAGGAGCTGGGGGTATCAACAAGGGTCTTTTCAAGGTCATCAATACACCTCATTCCTAACAAGTCATCTCCTTTTGAATGATCTCCCTAATGTTTAAGGGAATATGAACACCTTGTCGCCACACCCTCCAACTTGAAAATTGCTGCCCAAGGTTGGCACAAGTATCAGAGACCCTGTTGCCTTCTCTGTAGGTATGGGAAATCTCAACTTTGAAAAACTTTTGTAAAATAAATTGGATATCAGTAATGATGTCTTTAAGATTGATTCCCACATTTGAAGCTTTATTAATGACATCTATGACCATCTTAGAGTCTCATTGTATATTCAAGTTCCTTATTCCTAGGGATATAGCTAACTTTAATCCCCATAGTAAAGCCATTGCTTCAACATAGTTATTGTTCTGGCATCCAATTCAATCAGCATAGACAATAGACATCCATCCTTTATCATTCCTTATAATTCCTCCTCCACTAGCTTTACCATCCAACTTGGATGCCCCATCAAAGTTGAGTTTCATCTAGTTAGGTTTAGGGGGGATCCATTTAGTATTAAGTCTCTATAGTATTTTGGAGTTATTATACCTAGGGATCTAGTTTAAAACCTTCCATTTGGCTACATTATGTCATTAAATGTCCTTGTAATCCCATCTGTTGAAGAAAGTTGGAATCATCAATGCTGTGCATGTATTTGGCATACATTATTTCCCCCCAATCATTGTTTTTATGGATTATGTTCCAACTAACTTTTGAGAGAAGGGCTTTGTTCATGTTCATGATGGACCTAATATTAATTCCACCATGTGCATTGTGTCATTAAATGTCCCTTTCTCTTACATATTTGATAGAAAGTGGTAGCATTTTCATAAGTGATCGGCTGAGTCTAGGTCCCATATTTAGATTTTAGATCTATGGTCATAGGGAGAGTCCTATTTATTTCAACATTGACACAAAGTATAGCGTACACACATCTGGAATTTATTCTAGTTGTATGATCTGTAATGACATATTGGCTAATAGAATTGCCAATAGCTATGAAAATTTTTTCATCCCAAAATTCTAAAGGGAACCCTGGTAGTCTTACCCAAGTAGGAGCAGACTTATTAAGGTTCAAGTTAGGATCAAATCTTGGTTTCCACGAGCATAGGGCAAGAGAATGTGGGCCATATAGCCATGGTCCTCCAACAAGAGTAGCGATCATGTCCTCCCTATTCATAAAACTAAAGAGGAATAGGCCTCTTGCCATGACAGTGATTGAAACACTACCCTTAACTTTCCACCTAGACAGAACCCATTTCTTAATCATTTCGATACTAGGATGGAAAGAAAAAAACTTACCTACTAACGTAAGGTCCGTGGATGCCATGATTTCCTCCACTAGATCATTTGGGATATGCAAGGCTGTGCCCTCCGAGATAACAGGGAGGCTCGTCATGATTTTTGAGGGGCACATCTTTTCACCTATAAGTGCCTTCTTCCATTTGTTGTATGGACTATCCACTACCAAATTTTTGAACAGATCCCCAAAGGAACTGCCACCAGCAGTGTCCTCCATTGGATCTGTGATCCCACTAGTCGCACTTAGGGGCCCCAACTTGGCAGGAAAAAACTAATTTCAAATGTTGTTCACATGAAAATGGGCTAGATGTTATGTCCCAAAGTCAAAATCACTAATATAGATGATGTTAAAATGGTATTATTAGATGAGTTTTAGTATCATTAGATTGAACATCAAAATATTGGGACATTGAAAACATCCAATAGTCACCAAGAGAGTCTGTGTAGTCATATTAACAAAGGTTTATAGATATGGTGGTAAATTTATCCTTGAAATTAGACCCATCCTTACAATATAAGTGGATTTGGTTAATAATTTACAACATAATCTAGTTCAACACACATTTGTCACCCAAAAAGAGGCATTAGAGGCTAATTTGAAATTGGAAACAATAGCTTGTCAAGGGGACTCAATGTGTATTAGGTTATATCTAGATTCCTCAATTAGGAATGTGTCAACCAACATGGTGAATATTATACAACTAAATAAGAGGCTATGTTTGTGGTTTGTATATTGTCAAATAAAGGGTCACACCTATCTATATTTCCCCTTGGAAAGGGCACAAACACTATGATCTATTAACTACTAAGGCCTTTCATTTATTATATATTGTGACAATATCATGGGTGCCATAATATTATTCATGCCCATTGTTTCAAAACATGGAGTCATGGTGAATTAGTTTTGTGAACTCTATGAATTAGTTATACATGACACCTCAAGTTGTAAGATATTGGAAGTAATTTATGACAAAAAAGGTAATAATGTACTTCAAGCCACTACAAAGTTATTGGATAAATTGGCATGAAGAGGATGCATAAGCCTCTTAGAATATGGATGAGGTAGATGAGGCTATGGTGGTGGTCTCAGACCTAATACTTACTATAGTTATGTGAAAGTTGATCATTATAGCTAGAGATGCTATAAATTTCCTAAATGCAATAATTTTGATCAGTAACATAAGATTGAATAATGCCTCAAGTTTTTGGAAAAAGTGATAGAAGAATTCCAACATGATTTAATTGAAAATTTAATTTAAAACACAACCATGATTTTAATCATAGTGATTGATGCATGTACTTACAAATAAAAATGCATAGACTAATGTTGATATGATTGGATATGATGTGAAATATGTAGTAATTTTAGAGTGTGGGAGAAATTATGTGATCTATATTAAATCAAGACAATGGCTAAGACCAAAATTTATATAATAAATTGCTATAATATTAGCCCATATAACATAGGATGGCTAGAATCAAATATTCTACATATATCCTAATCAAAGTTATGGGCTTAATTTAGAATTATTGATATAATTAATTTGAGATGCAAATATTCATTATCCCTTTTACTACACTTCCAAACCAAAATAGTAGTGTAATATCCCAAGATCTATCACGTTAAATGATAATTTAAGATCATTCTTTGTTATATAAATCCTCTTTATTAAGCTGTCAGTGATTACTATATCATTGACATTTAAAATTACAATCACAATGTCCCCATTTTTTATTTAAGGTAGAGATTTAGTTCACACATAATCCTCTAGAATCCATATTTAATGAGATGATGATCAATTTTGATATACCATGCTCAAGTAGCTTACGTGAGACCATACAATACTTGATGAGTATACATGCCTTTTGATCTTTACCAGGTTTGGTAAAATATTTTAGTTGAGTCATCTAGACTTCATCTTGTAGATATTCATTTAGGAAGGCTATTTTCAAATCCATCTAGTAGAATTTCCATCAAAACTGTGTAGTCATAGTAAAGACCATTCTGATAGTATTTATCTTGGCCAAATGTATCCTCTTAGTCAATGCATTATTTTTATGCATAGCCCTTAGATGAAAGTATTGCATTATACTTGTCAATGTTTCCATTTTCTTTGTACTTGGTCTTAAGAATCCATTTTCAATTGATAGGCTTATTTCCTAGTAGAAGATCAACAAGTTACCATGTATTTTTATAATTAGTGACTGATACTCTACATCCATGGCCTCTTTCCAAATATTTAATTCTTGAGATTATCAAACCATTGAGGGATAAAATGATTATGCAATTGTACTCATAAGGGAAAAATTCACCTCTTCATAAGTCATGATATGAATCTTCAATCATAAAGTGGAAGTGTTTGGGATTACATATAATTTTTCATCTCATAATATGTTTGTATAACACTTTGGCATACGTTGAAAAATATTATTGGGTGGTGGAGGGCTTAGATGACCATCATCATTATCCTCATTCTCACTACCATTACAATTATTTGAAGTGTTTCTAAGTCGAATTCCTATATCAGGTGACTATGTGGAGGGTGCATTTGGCTCACCCTTCTCATCAAACACTATATCCCTATTGATGTGTATCTTCCTAGTTTTTGGATCCATCATTTGGTAGGCCTTCAAATCTTCAATATAACCAAAAAATGCATACCAATGATTATTTTGTATATTATATTTATCTTATTTTTAGGGACATGCATGTATGCTTTACATCCAAAAACACAAAGATGTGATATTGAAGTCTTAGTCCTAGTCCAGGCATCTTATGGATTAATTCTATTAAGAGCTTTAGTGGGATCCCGATTTAGTAGGTAGACTAATTTTTGAAATTTTTATGCCCAATATGTATGAGTTAGGTGTGAGTCCTTAATCACGATTGCCTATGTACATCCTTCCTATATACCTATCATTACATGGTATAAACTCATCTTTTATATATACATGATGGTATATGAAATAAATGTTAATGCATATGAGATAAAAGTGGTATGTGGTACATAAAAAATACATGAAAGATATTTGTTATATCAATGTTAACTTATTATAAGGAATTAATTGTATGTGGGCTTAACTTTCCTATATACTTGACATTTCCAACTTTCAAGATTTATGTTGAATGATAGTGGCAAATGGGTAACAACGGGAATGGTAAATGAAAATTTAAGAACCTTGTTTCTCCCTAATGATTCATAGGGATGATGTCACAAACATAATTATTTTAGCTATGTTATGATGTAGATGTAGTAATTAAATATGACAACATTACTTGTAAACATGAACTAGAGGCATATTTGATACAAGATGTTGCTTTTTTGATATTTTTCTCCTATTTCATCTTGTTTTTACACTTTTGAAAATAAAAAAAGCAATAAAATTTTGTACTTTTATGAAAGTTGGAATTAAAAAAAATTAGACACTAATTTTTTATACTATTACATATAATGTGGAAATATTTCTGATCTTAACTTTTCCTGGTTTGTGAGTTATACAAATAATTTTATTATTTAGGAACTATAGTCATAGGATGGAAAAATTAAAAAGGGGAGATTTAGGAGGTTTTTGGACTAAATTTATTATCCTTGAATCATATTACCACTATTTGAAGTGTAACAAATTTATGGCTCCTAACTCTTCCTGGTTTCCTTGAACCAAAATTAACCGTGTTATTTTGGGTAGACTTTAGAAAAAAATTAATATTATTTATTTTTAATTTTTAAAAGTATAAATTATTAAAATTATAAAATAATTAAAATTTCATCCTATTTTTGCATGAAAATTTAAAACATTAGGCTAAAATTTAATCAAAATTTAGTCAATAAGGAAGCTCTTGTGCATGATTCTCTTGAATGCTTCATGCGTTGGTATGATCCTCTAATTTGGGTATATTTATATTTTTCACTTGTTTTTAGTTTGTATATGATTGGGATGCCTACATTAAAATCTAAAAAAAAATATTTATAATGCTTCTGGGTAGTTTAGTAACACCTTTACTATGGCTAGGTTAATTCTTCTTTAGAGGGCATGTGATGTAATGCATATGGTGTGGGTTATCCTTTAGTTTATGAAGAATTATATTTCTTAGGATTGAAACAACCATCTAAAATTTGTTTTAATTTTTTTTTATTCCTCAGATTTCCAAGATATTTGTGTGATTGAGATCTAGGTTTCACCTTTAAGGATGGCACCACTCCTCAGCCAAGACCTCTTTGATCGCTCCTATTGTAATTTTTATTTTTAGCTTATTGGTGGGATATTATTTCATCACTCCACACCTCAATTCCAAGCTTCCAACACTATTTATATGACACTAATGTGGATTTGGACAAATTCAATGCCTCTCTCTATGATTCCATAGGAAAACAAAATATGAATAGACTATTATCGCTTAGAGATTACACTAAAGAAGGAAGAAGAAATAATTTTGTAGAGTGCCACTATGGACCTTGCACCTCCCTTTTCTCTCAAATTTTCCTTCCCTATTAGAAACCTAAATATGATACCAAATTATATATCTTAGGAAAAATTACATGAATCTCTATTAAATTAGAACAATGTTTAAGACCACAATTTATAAAAAACATTGTTATAATATTAACCCTTATAAAATAGGATGGTTAGAATCAAATATTTCACCTATCTCATAATCAAAGCTATGGGTAAAAATAGATTAACATCCCATATAATAAACATAATGGGATTTATGATATCCCAAAAACATAACAAATTACATTTATGTGTGAGATAATTACACACTTAAAAATTTATGAACTAATCACCAATTTAATTATTCTAATATTAGTCATTAATACTGGGTTTGAATTCAATATGTTAACTAAGAAATCATATATGGCCATGGTGAGCCTACCCTTTAACCCATCTCCATGTGTATTAGTTATGGTTAATAATGCATGTAATCATAATTTGGGGATACTTCAATACAGAGGTATATATTTAAGGTGTTAATTTTATGTGGAATGTGTGGTATTGGAGATGGAAAATGATAACTATCCAATGCTACTATGAAATCCATTATGTATTGAGGAAAGTGTGGATACAATTTTTAAATACCACGTAATGAGCTTTGAGACTAATAATAGGTATATGATAGTCTCCATTGATTCATCACAAGGACTTACTTATCTGGAGGTAGTGTGCATAGATGGGGATAATATTGATGATATTTATAAGAAAACTATGCATAATCAAAAATACATAGATCCAAATCATGATGGTGTTTCACATTGGTGCACTATTTAAGATTTATATCAAGAAGTTATGTTGAAGTAATAGGTCAAATGTGAGCATGAGATATCTATAAGGAGGTATACCATGCTAAGGAAAAAATGTGAAATAATTAACCACTCATAATGTATGTTCGAATGTGGTCCTATTGCTATGTCATAAATGGGGAAGATATTGAAGAAGCTTAAAGCAACACTACCACACTTTAGGAAGGAACCTTGCCAAGAAATGGAACAACCTATAGTTAACCTAATATTGTGGTGTACAATGGGGAAGGTTAGTTTAGATAAAGTAAAGTGAAATCTAAAGAGTGCCCAGGTGAATTGAGTATTTAAATTTAAATTAGATAGATTTATAACCTCCTATAGTATGTGGGCCTGTCAATATATATATATATATATATATATATATATATATATATATATATATATATATATATATATATGTATATATATGTATATATATATGTCATGCAAGGATGAGTGTATGTCTTATCTTATATATTCATTTTAAAAAACAATAAAAATATGATATGGTATGCATAAGGATACCTTACAATTTTTGGATGATGTGAACAAATACCTCTTGGATATATTTCCTTGGGATGATAATTGTGGATGATTTACACCCTATACAAGTAATTGTACCTCATAAAAACATATTTTTTTACATCATGATGTATGGGTAACCATGACATGGAGTGTGGATATATGTATATATGTTCATATGTTTTATGGTAGTCTAGACAGATGGCCATATGCATGATTTATTAAATATAAGTTTTAGTGAGTAGTTAGTTGGGAAGGTTTAAATGTTGAATTTTATTGCATTTTATCTTTTTCATGACACTAATACTTAAGTGCATAATGATTTCTATATGTCGCATAATGTTATGTTTGGAAAGGATGGCTAATTTGAGGATTAGTCTTATTTTGGGTCCTTTCCTAAGTTTTTAGGAGTGTGTTAGGTTACCCTTTATTTGAGATAATATTTTATCCTAAGTTTTATTCATGTGTGGATAATTTATATTTATGTTAATTATTAATTCACATAAATATAGATTCTATGAGGTGTCACTCACTTTTTTATCCTCCTTAAGATTTGGGATTTACTTGCATGCAATACCTCTTTCCTCACATGTCACACAATCCTTCCCACTTGTAAGAGGATTATGGGCACTTGGCACACATGATGAAGCTTGCACATGTAACTCCTTATTAGAGCTAGCTCTATTTATTAAGTTTTTTTCCTACTCACTTCTTACCTTTTTTGGTAGTTATTTAATCTTGATTTTGTTATTGATCTTGGATATTTGTGATGCTCTATTTTATCTTGAGGCCATTATTCTCTCTATTAGTTTCTTATTGATATGTACTTGGAATTCATTGATTTCAAGGCTTCTTAATAGATTATGGGTTTTTTCTCTGTTTAATGGTTTCCTCACTTATCAACTCTTGTTTCTCTTCATGTAGTTGATTAAATATTAAGGTAATTTTGTTGATTTATGCAATATTTAAGGTATTAAATGTTATTTATATTTCAATATTTGGCAATATTATTTCATAGTATTAGAGCTCCATGGTTTATAACATTGATTCTTGATAAATTTACATATTTGGAGGTGGAAGTAAGTGTTTTTTTGTTTTAATATTATATATTTTTCTCACTATTTGCTTATTCTCTCTCTCTATTTTGAATACATTAAGAGTAAAATTTGTTTTTCTTATAACCTCTTTTTTTTAAGTTTCTAAAGGATTTTTTAAAATTATAATTGTGTTGTAAGCACAAATGAGAGGATTATTGACACACAAAAGTATGAATATTATGTGGTAAAGTAAATTATGGTGCTTAAATATTAGATGCAATAATTATTATGATGAGGAGGATTTTGAGGAGAAAGAATAGATAAATAAACTATTACAATTAAAATATTTTTAATTGGGATTAGAAAGGCAAATTGATTGGAGGTATTATTTTTTTGTACCTCAATCACTCATAGTTTGGTGACTAGAGTAAACATGAATATATACTTAATTTAATACATAGTGTTTTATTTAAATTAAACTTAGGCATGCCAATATAATTTTTTTATATGGATTTGATTGTATGATGTAGTGAAGTGAATTATAAAAAAAAGTGGAATCATTAAAAATGTTTAAGAAAGCCTTTGAAGGAGTTAGAATATAAACAAAAATAAATCAAAAATATGAAAATTGTGTCAAAGGTATGATAAGATGAGGAAAGTCTTTGAAAAATTATATTGTTTATTACTCCTTGGTAGGGAACTATAAGAATCATTTGGGAAAATAATTTGTTTGCTCCAACCAATCAATTTTTTTGACAATACATATTACACTATCAATTCTAAAGTTCAACACCCAAATATTAAGGAATATTCTTCTAAATGAAATTTATTTAATTAATATGTACCCTACCTACCACCAATACACTTCTATATGTCATATCAATAGAGTTTTAAAAAATATATATTTTTATAAAATCTAAGTGGCTCAGGGAAACATGAAATTCCTAATAATATTATTAAATGAAAGTTAAAATTGCCAAAACCCTATTACTATACCTTAAACATAATGTAATACTTAAAAAAAAATCATCCATTGAACTTGTTGAATATACATCGATCCTACCTTGTGCCTATTCAATGGATCTATTGACATCTTGTTAAAAAAATATTATAATCAGATGGTTTTTTTATTACTCTTAAAAAATGTAAATGTGACATGTATATCTTGAAATTGGAGTGGGAATAATGCATATTACATGTTACATATGCCATACACCATTTATAAATAATAAAATAGTTTTGGTGAGAAATCAACATCAAGTCTAGTCTTCATATAGAAGGAAAGCAATGGAAATTGAAATGGAAATGGGATTCACTCATACCAAAAAAACTACTAAAGGAATAAAAATGAATGAAGCTGAAAAATATAAAAAGATGCAAAGTGGTCACACATGTTGTCATAAAAAAATGATGGCCATGTTTTTATAATAATAATAATTAGTAATATATCACATCACAACAAATATAAATTACCATAAATTACTATTTATTCATCATTAAAATAACAACAAGTTCCATTTACTAATATCATACCTCTTATAAAATTAAAAATTTATTAAATTATGTTGAACATTCAACAATATCATAACCAATTATATTTACAAAAATTTAACTTTAATGGAGATAGACTCATTTTTCTATAATTTACATTGGAAAAATCACTTCTTATTAGGGATTTTAAAATTTTATTAGTCCATACCAAGGGTACTAATAGTTTCATTTGGGTAAATAGTTTTTATGCTCTAGTTAATAATTTTTTTGATAAGACAATACTTAATTACTTATAATTATTATCTATAATGTAACTAAACTATTAATGGTTCTCTTCTCATTAATTTTCCCTATAATTTTTTTTAAAAAATAATGCCTTTGTGTTAGGATTGTGGAGCTAAAAGCTTCACTGATGCAAACAGGAGAGGAGGTTGCTGAAGGTTGCTGAGTTGCAGAAGAAGTTGGGGTCGGTCTGATCAGCCGACGTCGGCGGAAGAGCATAGAGAAGCAACCGACGTCGGTCATATATCGGCCGACGTCGGTCACCTCCAGGCAGACAGGGACCGACGTCGGTCGCCTGTGTGGTTCGACTGCGAGCTAATTACGGGCAGTTAGCTAACGAACCAAGTGTTTGCATGATGAGCGCTAATTTTAGACTCATAGCTGCGGATCTAATTATTGTAATTAGATGTCTAATCATTGTTTGGATGAGATCTATATAATAGACTCATGGTTGTATTGGAAAAGTGTGCTAGGGAGTAAGAGAGCATAATTATAAGCTCCTTCTGTGTGTGAGGTAGAGCAATGGTGCGTTCCTCCTAGTGCCTCAGTACCAGGTGTGTTGGTGCTGGATTGGAGAGCCAGCTGGGTTCTTCAAGAGTGTAGGATCTTGGTCATAGTTGCATGGCCTATATAGGAGATCTACATGGTAAGTAAGATCATTGATCTGCAGGTGTATGTGTGTGCAAGGTAGAGGTTCACAGGTGAATAGAACCATTGTTTGATTTACAGGTGTGCAAGGTCATATAGACAGCAACACAACAGGGAGCAGTATCAGGCAGGATCTACTTGGAGTACAGGTGTGTACTTGGATAGAGCAAGAGGAAGGCAAGGGAGTTCCTTCCATAAGTATGGTCTGTTGAATTGTAGGTTGTTGCAGATTCATGGGAGATCTACTTGAAGTACCTTGAGTACTTGTGGAGCACGTGGAGTGCTTGTAGCACTTGTGGTGTGCGTGGAGCACGGGAGGTGAACACCAACTCTGTATTTTGAGTTGGGTGTTGGGACCTGTGAGAGGGAGAGCTTTGGGGAGAAGAATTACTGTTCACTTGAGGTGTGGGAAACCTCTGTAAGGTGGTGGAGAAGAAGTGGCATCTTCTTTATTGTATTCTTTTCTGTATAAAGTGTTAATACAATTTGTGTATTGTCTCTCATATCTTGTGTTATTCTGAATTCTAGTTACTTGGTGAATCTGGTTAATTTCCGCATATTAAGTTGCTTGGTATTGGTAATCAAATTGTGTGCTTCCGGTTTATCCTCCCAACAAGTGGTATCAGAGCCTTGGTTGTAGGTTCTTGAGCTTGATACCAACAAGTGGTATCAGAGCTAAGGTTGGAGGAAGCAGGTTTTGTGTTTGGTTACAGGGCACTCTCAGGGGTTTCTGATCGAGTGGGAGTAGAGCAACAGCAGATCAAAGTAAGCTAAGAATGGAGGAGTTGAAAAGCACAGATGGTCACTCACGATCCTATGGAAAGAAAGAGCAGGTAAAAGATTATTGTTGGTTGGTAGCAGATTAGCATGAAGAAACTGAAGATACAGATGTAGCAGGTGTTGTTGCACAGGATGTGTTTGCAGGTTTCTTGGATAAAGTTGAATCTTGGATAAAAGATTCGGTTGCCTCTTTCCATGCAGTTCCAGGTAGAGGAGCTGGTAATCCTTGCCAAAGAATTGGCAAAGGGGAAGTGAAGCTGAAATTGCAGGCGGCCAACACACAGGTGTTGATGAAGGTCATGCAGGTCCCAGGTTTGGAGATATGGCTAATTTCTTTAGAAAGATTGGGTGATGAGAGATGCACAAGAACTCTCACAGCGGATGCACTTGAATTAGCTGGTGGTAAGAAAATAGGTATCCTTTATCTACTTGTTTATATTACTGATTCTTCTTTTGTTGCGGAGACGTGGCTTCGTAGGCTTGGTCACATGAGCAGGAAGGAGATGCATGTTCTTAAGCGGAAGATAGATATATTTGACAGGCTTAAGAACTGGAAAGCCTTGGTGTTTATGGAGGAGATGGCGGATAGAACCCAGTGGATGTGGCTGGATACTTCTGAGCAGGGTAGTTTGGACATGGGTTTTGATTCAAAGAAGCTCGCGGGTAAAAAGTCATCACTCACAGGTGAACACAGGTACCGATGTTGGTCAGGAGGAATCGGCGTCGAACAGACAGATGCCGATGTCGGTCATGTGCAGACCGAAGCCAGCGATGTCGGGCAGTGTAAGACCGATGTCGGTCATGGGACCGACGTCGGTAGTATGTAAGACCGATGTCGGTTAGGAGGACTGACGTCGGCAGCAGGGACACCAACGCTGGCAGGTTGGTAGTCAGGTACAGATGCATGAAACCGACGTCGATCGGATGCAGACTGTGGAGTGACCGAGGTCGGTCACTGTAACAAATTTTGGGTGGACAGCAAGCTGTCAAGGAGTCTCAAAGACCCATACGGAGGACTGAAGGCGTAAGTAGGCCCTCAAATTCGTTGTTCCTCTTCTTTATACATGTTGCTGATTGTAGAGCAGGAAGGATCCAGGAAATAGGTGTGAGCTTGGCATGGATGAGGATGTGATTCCTTGGAGGAGAACCAAACAGGTGTGTTTTGGTAGGGTTGCCAGCAGGTATGAAAAGCACAGAGACGAATGGATACCTTAGTAGAAGAATGGAGAGAACGGATACGTGAGACGGAAGATCAGGTATATGGTCTTGTGGAGCTGCAGGACAGTGGTACAGGTTTTGACAGGTGGAGGACGAAGCATGGCTTCAGTCAATGTCAAGGTAACTACTGTGGTTTTGTCTTACCAGGGGGATGATGAGTCATGACATCATTCTGTTGCTGTATGTGGATAGTATGCTAGCTAGCAGGGGTGTACATACAGGGTTTTGCTGAGCTAAGGGTAAGATTAGTTCAGTGGCATGTCAGGAGGAGTTTGGAGCAGCGAAATTCTTTGACATGGGAGGCATGGAGATCACAGGTTGATTTTGTCTCGAGTGGGAGCTGATGTGAATCAGGTGTTGGCGAGGTTCAGGATGCAGATCCGGAGCACACTAAGGGCTGGACAGGTACAGTGTCTGAAATCACATGAGGTCTGGTATAGACCTGAGTATTCCCATGCAGTGGGAGCTGTCAGAGAGTTAGGAGCCAATTCGGGGAAGTGGGTTCTCAGGTTTTCTGAGAGGGACCGGCAGCAGGCATTGCTATGCAGGGTCAGGACTTCACTACAGGTGTTGTAGGTTCGGATGTGGTAGGTTACTCGGATGATAGGTGGTACACCATGGGATGTGTGGTGGGTTGTCTTCAGGTGGGAGCTTGAAGAGGGATACAAACCAGGAAACAGATTAGACGGAGTACAGGTACAGGTACAGTGCAGCTGTTTATCTCCAAGTGGGAGATTGTTAGGATTGTGGAGCTAAAAGCTTCACTGATGCAAACAAGAGAGGAGGTTGCTGAAGGTTGCTGAGTTGCAGAAGAAGTTGGAGTCGGTCTGATCAGCCGACGTCGGCGGAAGAGCATAGAGAAGCAACTGACGTCGGTCATATATCGGCCGACATCGGTCACCTCTAGGCAGACAGGGACCGACGTCGGTCGCCTGTGTGGTTCGACTACGAGCTAATTACGGGCAGTTAGCTAACGAACCAAGTGTTTGCATGATGAGCGCTAATTTTAGACTCATAGCTGTGGATCTAATTATTGTAATTAGATGTCTAATCATTGTTTGGATGAGATCTATATAATAGACTCATGGTTGTATTGGAAAAGTGTGCTAGGGAGTAAGAGAGCATAATTATAAGCTCCTTCTGTGTGTGAGGTAGAGCAATGGTGCATTCCTCCTAGTGCCTCAGTACCAGGTGTGTTGGTGCTGGATTGGAGAGCCAGCTGGGTTCTTCAAGAGTGTAGGATCTTGGTCACAGTTGCATGGCCTATATAGGAGATCTACATGGTAAGTAAGATCGTTGATCTGTAGGTGTATGTGTGTGCAAGGTCGAGGTTCACAGGTGAATATAACCATTGTTTGATTTGTAGGTGTGCAAGGTCATATAGACAGCAACACAACAGGGAGCAGTATCAGGCAGGATCTACTTGGAGTACAGGTGTGTACTCGGACAGAGCAAGAGGAAGGCAAGGGAGTTCCTTCCATAAGTATGGTCTATTGAATTGCAGGTTGTTGCAGATTCATGGGAGATCTACTTGAAGTACCTTGAGTACTTGTGGAGCACGTGGAGTGCTTGTGGAGTGCGTGTAGCACTTGTGGTGTGCGTGGAGCACGGGAGGTGAACACCAACTCTGTATTTTGAGTTGGGTGTTGGGACCTGTGAGAGGGAGAGCTTTGGGGAGAAGAATTACTGTTCACTTGAGGTGTGGGAAACCTCTGTAAGGTGGTGGAGAAGAAGTGGCATCTTCTTTATTGTATTCTTTTCTGTATAAAGTGTTAATACAATTTGTGTATTGTCTCTCATATCTTGTGTTATTCTGAATTCTAGTTACTTGGTGAATCTGGTTAATTTCCGCATATTAAGTTGCTTGGTATTGGTAATCAAATTGTGTGCTTCCGGTTTATCCTCCCAACACTTTGGATTCAAAAATACAAAGGATTAGAGTGAGTGGATCATATTCATTTAATCCACCTCCATCCCTAGCAATTTTAAAATACAAATCTAATTCCATATTGGAAACAATTATTTGCATTACAAATGTTGGAGGATAAGCTGTGTACGTTGAAATATGGAGGAGGCCAATAAAAATGACCTTTTTTTACCATGTGTAATTTTAATAATGACTTTAGCACACAACACATGACACATTGTACATCAATTCCCTTCTCAACCCCACCTATGTAGTCCTACCATATTATAAACATGAATCTCTCTCTAATCTAACATTATAAAACATGTGAAATTATTGGAGTAAATTACATTTTAAATCTCTTGTATCAATTGATTTAACATGTTCATATCTCTATGTTATATGTATTAGCCATTACTTCTATGGCATAAACGATAGAAAAACTATATCTATAAATCTCATAATTAATTGTTTTGTATATTTATTATCATTAATTTTTGTATATTATTTAGTGTTTCACTAAATTTACATTAAAAATTTATATTCAAACTTAATTTTAAATAATTTAAAATACGAAGGTAGGGACTAGCCATTATGCGACCCTTGTTATAAAAGCATTGGATTATATAAATACATAATTAGGATAAACACTTTTTTTACCAAACCTATTAACCACTTAAAACAAGTTTTTATAGAGGTTGGAACTCATAACCTACATACATACATACATACATACATATATGCATGCATACATACATATGAATAATAAGGATAAACTTTTTTTTACTATATTTATTTTAAATGCTTAAATTTGGATTTATATATTAAACTATTCTTGTACACTTGAAAATTATCACTCAAGGCTCTACCCTTCAATTCTTGACCTTCGTTGCATTTGATAGGCTCATATTTTCCATCTCACTAGGCCTAAATGCTTATCTTGTAACAATATTATATATGGTTGTTATTTATCCTTGGTGTCTAGTTTTTGTCTTATTAAATAAGTTTTCCATTCAAGTAATAATAGGAAAAGTCAGTTTAGGGAATGTGAAGTGAACAACCTTCTTGACTTATTTATTATAATGTTTTCTCTCTTTCAATTTGAATCATAAAATATAATTTTATTTGCATTCTATGAGAAATCTGGCTTGTTATTGGTATCAAATCTACGGATTAATAAATATTTTTTCCATTATATAATTTTTTAGTCATACAAGTTACATATTATTGTTATTTTTGAAAGGCTTATTTTTGAAATTAACATATTATCAATTCTTTTAAGAAGATGTATTGTTAGATTAATGACTCAACTAAATTAATTGGCACAATATTCTTCTGATCCTAATAAGTTTTATTTTTTTATTTTACATAACACCTGATTTAGAAGGCATTCAACATATATGAAAGAATTATTATCTAAATTGATAGTTTTAGATTGATATGGAGGGACCTAGATGATGATGTGACATTTGATTGATGGCATGGATATCTAGGTCATGTGTCTTACTAATGTTGTAGGTAAAAATTAGTATTTTGTCAGCATTCTTTTCACTACATTTTATCCAATTAGAGGGATTTTGTGTCTCGTGGTTTTTGTAAATCTACATAAAACATCAAATTGGTAAATTTCATATTGAATATTACTAAAATATAAATGTATATTTGTATAATTTAAAGTTTTTTAATATTTTGGACTATTTCTTAGTTATGTGGCACATTGATTTTAACCTACAATAGGTAAAAGGAATTTGGAATTTCATATTGCTGTGTAAAAATGTTTAGAGATAAGTGGAAATGCATGAAATCCATCTTTGTCTCATTTAAATAAAGACATACTTGAATTCATACATTTCATCTTCCAATATTGGATTTTTTTAAAAGATAAATGAAGGAGTGTGGTACATATTTTAAGCTTTTTTTAATTAAAAAACAAAATTTAAAATTTATTTTAATTATTATTTTTCAAATTTTGAAAGCATTCAAATTTAAAATCATTTAAAATTATCATTTGATAATGCTACTCTAAGAAAATTTTGAAAAAATAACCAATTTTTACAAATGCAAGGAGAAATAAGGAGAGGTACTCTTTTACCCATTAGGTTATATCAAAGAACGTAAATCCAAAAATTAAGAAAAACTAATTATATTAATGTACGAAGTTTTATTATTAATTTTATATTAATGATATGGTGAATCCTTTTCATTTTGTACCTAGGTACGATGTACCACTCTTATCTCATGTACCATAAAGCACCTTTCATGTACTATTGAGTATATAGAAAGGGATAGCTTCTTCTATGTATCAAAAATCATAAAATAAGGGTGGGTATATAGATAAGTTTGGAATATTGATTTGGTGGTGGATAGAAAAGGTGACCATTTTCAAGTGATAAGGAACCAATTAGGGTTAAACTAAAAAATCCAAATATAAACTCAAAACTCAAAACTCAAAACCATTCATTCAATCAAATATATCATTGGTACAACATTAATCGACAAATATAGTTGGTTAGAATGGTCTTGGTAAGTAGAGAACACACTCATATTCAATGATATATATCGTTTGATATTTAATATGGGTAGAAAGAATCGATTGAGCCAATAGTGAATGTAAAGGATATTTAGACATGGAAATAAAAAAAACCAAAAAGCATTGGCCTTGATGAGGGCCTTAGTCAATGGAGATGTGTTTCATCATATTCAGGAGTGAAATAATTTATGGGAAGCATTTTAAAAACTAAAGGAGCTATATTATTCCCACTCAAAATTTAAATTCATTCAGTTGTAGTTGAAGTTATTCAACCTTGAGTTGAAAGATGTGGATGTGATAGATCAACTTCAGAGATAAGTACCATCAAGTATGATGTAGATGCAACAGGTGTCAAATTAAAAATATGTATGACCATATTCATAAAATACCTTATTCAAAACTATTCAACCTACTTGGAGTTTCTACAAGCAAGAAATCAATTAAAGACTCACATTTGATCGATTGGTTGAAAATATGGTAGAAAGAGAAAAAGCCTTTGGAATAAAAACTGAGCCCAAAATAGGATAAATTGTGTACTATGTCAAATAAAATTATTCTAAAACATCTAACAAGGCCATGTCTTCCAAAAATGGAGGAAACAATAAGTACAAGAAGAATTATAATGGAAAAGGTGGCAAACATGAAAATCAAGGTGGTCAAAAATAGAATGATAAACAAAACCTATACTACAAATGGTGTGATATAAAAAGAAATCATGAGAATCATGAATGTCTAACTACATGGTATAAAATTGAATCATACCATAATAATAAAGAGAAAAAATCAAAGAAAACAAAAAATCCAAATTTGCCTAATTCACTAGTGAATGTATGTTTTCTAGTACAAATGATGAAGCAAATAATGCTTTTGTCAATTATTCATGGTTTGATGCTTGGATCATTGATATTGGTTCCAATCTAAATATGAATTTTTAAAAATAATTCTTTGATGAGTTTAATGAAGAAGGTTGTGGTTCATTATACCTTCTAGATAGATCAAGTCTACAACCACAAGGAAGAGGTATAATATGACTCAAGTGTCTAGGGTTTCTAGATTTTAAACTCTAAAATATTCTCTACCTTCCTTAATTGAAATGAATCTTTTTATACCTATTGATCATAAGTAAATATTACCATTCCATTCTATTGGATAATGATGATGTTACAATCATGAGAAAAAGTGATTATTTAGTCATGTTAGCTAGACATGAGGAAGGGAAACTACTCAAACTCAGGGGTAAGCCATCAAATTCAAGGAATTATTCTCATCTCATGGAAGATGAAATGTCTCCAAACACATTGTGGCATTCTATAGTTGGGCACACTAACTATATCAACATTAATGTATTGTAAAAGAATGGTGTTGTTGGCATGCCTACATTTTCATCAAAATTAGATGAAAAGTGTAAATTTTACATCTTGGCTAAACATGCAAAATAACTACTCATAAAGTTACAATGGAAAGGTGATAGAAAATTGTGATTGGTTTACTTAGACTTATGTTCTCTTCTAATCCTATGCATTTATTGTTACAATTACTTCATGTTGTTCATTTATCACTCTAACATGATGACATGGTTATACTTTTTGAATAAAAACTCAAAACATTCAATATTTTACAAAGGTTTGAATCATGATTGAAAAATAAGCTCACACCTACATCATGACACTCAAGATAGATAATGGTATTGAATACACTTCTAAGAAGTTTGAATCCTATCTTGAGTAAAATGGGATCAAATACCATATCATTGTTCCTCACACTCCACAACAAAATGGAGTTGTAGAAAGGATGAAAAACAATTTGATGAATATGATTCATGCTATGTTATACTACAAAGGGGTAAATCTATACTTTGGGTTAAAACAACTAAAACAATAGTATACCTCTGCAATAGATCACCATCAACATATTTTGAATCCAAGACTCCATATGAGATGTGGTATGGTCATATTCCTTCAATATGAAATCTTCATATTTTTAGATCCACTTGTTACACATTGATTCCAAAGGAAAATAAAAATAGTTTTGACCACATGAGTCAAAAATTCATCCACTTGGGATATTCTAAATCCTCCAAAGCATACAGGCTATACAATGAGAAAGAGAATAAGTTCCTTGTCATAAGAGAAGTTATATTTTATGAGACTACAAAGGACAAAGAGAATATTGATAAGCAACTAAGTTGAATTGATAAGTATACAAATTTTTATGTTTAAAAAGAGAGTGATTTAGATGTTCCAAATAATGAGTGGGGGGCACATAGTTGGGAATCTATTGATTTTATAATATTTCCTATACATGAGATTAAAACTCCTCCTAAAGGAGAGAGTGAAAATTCATCAAACAATGAACATGGGCCACCATAACAGGGGTGTAAAGTGATGGAACTTTAGAAGGTGAACTTGAAGCACCTAAAACATAGAAATAGATGCCTAAGTGGGAAACTCAAACATTGAAAGATGTGAAACCTGATGAAGTTTGAAAAATAGGCACTAGAGGTGCACATGTAGTCACATCATAATCAGATAAGTCCATTGAGTAAATTCAAAAAAGAATTAAAAATATCACCTTGAATGATTCTCTATAAGAATAACTCAATGTTACATTTGATTTAGAACCAACATCTTTCAAATAGGCTGAGAAGTTTGAATCTTGGATAAAAGCAATGAAAGTTGAGTATAGTGCATTGGTAAACAATGGGACTTGGAAATTGGTTGATCCTTTATATGAGTAAAAACCTATTAGCTAAAAGTGGGTATACCATAAAAAATATAAGGTAGATGGATCACTTGATAAACAAAAAATAAGACTTATCACAAAAGGATATGTTCAAAATGAAGGAATTGACTATAATGAAAGTTTTAGATCTACAATAAAATGGACTACCATTCAAACCATGTTGGCCCTTATAGCTCACAATGGATGGAAATTTCACCAAATGGATGTCAAAACTTCATTCTTAAATGGTGATCTCAAGAAAACTATGCACATGACACAACTCTAAGGTTTTTTAGTAAACAGATAATAGCACAAGGTGTGCAAACTAGAAAATTAATGCATGGTTTGAAACAAGCCCCTTGGGAATGGTATGACAAACTAGTAGAGTACTTCATAAACATGAGCTTCAAACATTTTGAGTTTGAAGATGCAACTCTTTTAATCAAAATAATTATATTTATGGTGGTGTATGTTGATGATTTTCTCATCATAGGGAACAATGAATAGTACACTACAAAGTTCAAATCTAAATTGATGAAAAACTTTGAAATTACTAATTTAAGTTATATTCATTATTATTTGGGTATTGAAGTAATTCAAAAACCAAAGTATTTATTCATCGCTCAATAAAATTACATTGGTGACATTTTGATAAATTTTGGAATAGAATATTATAATCCTCTTAGCATGCCCATGGAATAGAATCTCAAATTGACATCTAAAGATTCAATAGATCTAGCTGATGCCACTAAATATAGATAACTCATTTTAATTCTAAATCATGTGACCACAACTCAACTAGATATAAAATTTGTAGTTAGTTTCCTTTCAAGATTCATGTAAAAAACTCAGGGATAGTCATTAGTTAGTATCAAAAAGGGTCCTCAAATATCTCAAAGTAACATAGAATTTTGGGCTCAAATACTTTAGGGTAAGAGATTTTAAACTAGCTAGGTATTCAAATTTTGACTATGTTGGTGTCATGAAGATGGAATGTCCACCTCATGTTTTTTGATGAATTTGAGAAAAATAATTGTCTATTATAAATCCAATAAGTAATAAGTGTTGATAATTTCTTCATTATAAGTAGAATATATGGCCACTTTAAAGGCAAATAGAGATATCTTGTGGCTCATAATGTTTCTTTTAAATTTTTAGGAATAAGAGAGTTCATTAGCACCTCTCATGATTGACAACATTTAAATGATCCAAATGGAAAAGAATCC
The DNA here is from genome assembly GCA_037957365.1 of Torreya grandis. Lineage (NCBI taxonomy): Eukaryota > Viridiplantae > Streptophyta > Pinopsida > Cupressales > Taxaceae > Torreya > Torreya grandis. Next base: position 3,086,307 of record JARHVA010001419.1, read on the forward strand.
AGCCTTTCACCACTAAACCAAGCATATAAATACCAAATTTCATTTGATTTGCCACTATGTCAAATATGGTAGTGTCAAGCTACAACATTACTCTACAATAGAGAAACCAATAGACATCCTAACAAATGTGCTTAGATGAGAAAAAATTGAAAAGTTTAGAGTAATGCTTGGTCTAACAAAGATCCCTACAAATTAAGGGGGGATGTTAAAATATTATATATAGTGGTTATTAGTCCTTTGTGTCTATCTTAGGTGTCTAAATTTTTTCTTATTCAATAAGTTCTCCATTTTTGTAGGAATAGGAAAAGTCAGTTTGGGAAATGTGAAGTGAACAACCTATTGACCAAATTTGACCTTACAAGTCAAATTAGAACCCCTATAGGTAAAAAATTGATTTTTAGTTTTTTTATGGGTATAATATTTTGTCATGGGGTATGTTATAGGTCATTTGATATAATTTCATGTCACATTAGCCTTGGTCTATGTCATTTTCAATATTTATGTCTTTTTGAGTCATTTTAGGGGTCAAAATAGAACATTAAATGACTTATATAGTATCCTTGGGTAAATTTAATGTATAAAAAGGTTATTTCATGTGAAATTCATCTTATTATGTCTTAATCAACTATTTCTAAATGAAAAATGGTAGGTTCTTCAAAAGAAAGAGCAATTTTCTTGAAAAAAGGAAGAGTTTGACACTTGTATGACCCATAAGGGAGTGTGATAAGGTTTTTATATGACTCTTAAACTTCCTTATACACATTTAAACATTTTAAATACTCTAAAAGTGGAAAAATTGAGCTAAAACTGTTATGCTCCTTCTTCACCCTTCTAGACACAGAACCAGTCAGCAGGTTTATGCTTGGTACGATCAATTGGAGAATTTCTAGGTAAAAAAACTTTGGTAGGTGAAATTAAACTCAATTATGTTTCATTTAATTTTTGGTTTCAAAATAATTGTGACTTGTGCTTTATGAACCATTCCTAAGAATTTAAACTATCCAATTTGCTTGCTAATTTGTGCACCTTATAGGTTTTGATTTGGTTTGGAGAAGTCCATATAATAAAAGTATTGGGATTGATTATAGATGATTTTGGATCCATAATTAAATTATTTCCATTCTTGGTTTCATATTTCAAGGTGTTTGGATAAGCCAAGTATCTTAAGTTTCAAAAGGAAGCAACTTTCTGTGTTGCAAGCAGTTTTCCACCATTTACAAAATCTTCATGTTTTATAAATGATTCCAAGGGGTGAAAATGAGTTAATTATCATGTTTAAAAGTTTTTATTTATCTCCTCTCATTTAAATTTCATTCTCCAAATCTATATTCATGGAAGTTTTAGTCACAAGAATCATGTAGTTAGTTGGCTCTATGACTATCATGCATAGTCAATTGAGTCAGCTAAGTTAAGGCCTTTAACATGTACATGGAGTTATGAATATATTATTTAAATGTTTAAAATAATCTCATATAAGGAAAAATCAATTAAATCCTTTCACTTGTTATAAGGGTGACTGTGACAATCAACATAGTCACTCACACAGTCTTTTGCCATTGATATGTACATACAGGTGCTTGTAAAAGGGTCCCAAATGTTGAAATGGAGTTTGAGAAATTATATAAATATTTAAAAAATATTAATTTTTCATTTTAATACATTTATTTTAGATAAATTTTATACTTTAGGCATATTCCTTAAGAATAATGCCCTAATTTTGCTTACTACCTAGATGCTACTCAAGATGCACTTATAGGTGCCCTACAGGAAGATGACCAGGTTAAAAAAGACATTTTTGAGTGATATTAAAAATTTAAATTTTTAAAAAATATATTTTAAAAGTTTATAATGGGATATATTTATAAAATGGCTATACATCATGCATTATTTGAAACATACCTTCATTGCCTATGTTATACTGCAGACTCCACCTACAGGTGGTACCATAGGGACCTGAGGTGTTATATAGAGATGTCAAAACAAGTGGTGAAACCATTATTTAGGTTATAATTAATTTATTAGATAATTTTATACCTAATTGAAAGGATAATATGGAAAATGGTAGTGTTGATCACCTTCTAGTACTCAATGACTGTGTTCAGGGATCAAATCCCCAAAAGTACAAAATAGAGGTCTAGGCCATTTTTTCAAAGCTTTATAAAAAGGTTTAAAATGAATCCTAATGAACATAACTTGTATCAAAACATAGGAAAATATATATTAAAAATTTTGAGGGTTTAATATTAGTGGAAGATATAATTTGGAGGTCTCCAAGTTGTACTTTTATGCATTAAATTCAGACAGTAGTATCTACAGGTTTTGAAGGTACAAAGTGATATTAACACTTCAAGGTGATAGTAAGGAATAATATAATGTTTTTAATGGAATTATTTAGTGAAATAAACACCAATAAACATAAATATCATTAGGATAATGTTTATATGTGGTGTTTTAATTCTAACTCACACCTACAAGTGTCCCTTTCTCTCGAGCATGATCACCTATAGTAGACTATTAACCTTCATATCATTCATATTAAGAGATTTAACATAAATATTCCAATGTTTATTTATAGAATATGATTTAAAAATATATTATAGGGTCTCTAAGGAATATGTATCATAGGTTTCAGGGATAAAAGCTACTTATAGGACCCTACATAGTCAACCGTAGGTGACTGTAGGCAGACAATGAACTAAAACATGGCATATAGATGTTAGTATTGTATAAGATAAAGGTGAAAAAATGAGTTAAAATAATTTTTAAATTATCATATAATATTAAATAAATGTTTTATACATTTTTTCAAGCTTAAAACATATAGGATCACCTATAGGCATGATGCATTGGAGCAAAACACAGTCAAATCCTGCACACAGCCTTATGAGTTTAGGTTGTATGTAAGGGTACTTGGAATTATAGAGTGATGAATGGATTGTGAATACATAAATAATTATCATAAATTATTAAATATAATCTCATAATATTAAAATAATGTAGAGAAGGAGCTCTAAACAAGCAAGGCATAATCCACATCTTGAAACCCTGCACATAGTCCCTTTTCTAGGAGTCTGCCTTAGAATTTGAAGGAGTTTAGAGGTCAAATGACTTGATAAAAGGATAAAATTTGGTGTATAGGGTCTCCATAAATTTTATAATCCTCTAAAACATATAATTTTTTTTATTAGATAGGGTAATTACCCTTTATTTTGTCTCAGATAAAGGGTACTTCCCTTTATGCACAAATTGGTAGGTTTTGGAAAGTAGGGTTAAAATATAAACCAAGAGATAAAGGAACTTTGAAAATAGGTGTTATAAGTTGGATTAAATATAAAAAAACTTTATAATCCTTATTTAAAAGGAGATAACCCAATAAGATGGTCTAAAACACCAAAGTTGTAGTTAGGTATGTTAAGTAGGGTTTAGGCCTAAAAACCAAACGGAATACCAATGTCACTTCTAAAATTAGGAGGGAAATATAATGGACTAGGTAATTTTTATGGAATAATAATATATGTGTTTGAGCTATTGGTATGTAGATAAGTCACAAATAAATCCATTTTTGGCTTAAGACCATTTCAAGCTTGTAGGGAATGGAGAAAAGAGCTCGATAGGCTAAATTAAAATGCTTACATCTCCTTGCAAGTTGTGCATGGGGATATAATGAGTTATAAGAAGTTTATGGAGGTCTTGAAATTTTATCTAGTGGTATTTTTTGGCATTTATAATGTCTAATATTCATGAACAAATCTTAAGAGTCTAAATCACTCAAAACCCTTACAAACCCTAGATAAAGACCCAATTATGAAAACAAGGTTGGAGGGATATATAGATAAGATGGAATGGGCATGAAAATGATTGAAAATTGTAGGAAACTTCAAAATTACCCTTCCCATCCACTTGATGTGTTTCATACCTATATAGATAGGGTACAAAATTGCTTTTCTTGACTGTTATTACATTATACAGGTTCTAGGAGGTGTCAAGAGATGAAATAAAATTTGGGAGGAAGATAGAGACTTAAGAAAACTCCCCATGTCATTTTAATACTTCATAAAAAATCTTAAGTGTGACTACTAGAGCTCTCATCTTAGCTAGTCAAAATTGGCATAGAGATCATGATAGTGAGAGGGGTGAGAACTTCTAGTAGATGGATTTTTAAAGTATACCTAAGAAATATAAGGCCATGAAGGGTCTTACAAAGTTTCATCCAATCCATTTCATGGAAAATTAAATCCAATTTTGAGGCCAAGTATAAGGGGTGAATAAAAGGGGAGTTTCTTTGACTGCAAGTATTGATGGCTTACTTCCAAAAGATTCTAGGTGATTAGGAATGCAACTAATTCATGGAGGAGCATGTATACAATCCTTACCTCTAATTCCAATCATTAGACCTATCCCTAATCTGTTTTAGGATGTTAAAATAGGGGTGAATGATGAAGGTAGTTTCCTTGTGTAGAATGAGAACTCCTAGCCACATTTCAAGAGTTTCATGACTTGGGGTGACATTTGTGCTTCCTAAATTTGCATGATTAGTTTAAAATTACCTCTTCATGCACATGTAACTCAATTTCTCAGATTGACAAGTTTCCTTATGACATTTGGACTTCTCTCTTCTCTTCTCTCTCTCAAGTTTTATAAGAACTAGCCATTTTGGCATTTATAAAATATGCTCCACCTGAGTATGGAAAATACTTACTCATTTGTGTACCATGGATCAATAAAGACTATTGATTTTTACTTCTTCTATGATTGTTCATAGCGTATTCACTTAAATGATTGATCTTGCTTAGTGATGAATGTTGTTTGCTTAGCATTGTTGTCTCATTATCCCACCTATTTTCATCTTGAAAGCTTTTTATTACAAGTCATGTGAAGTTTTATATGAAGTTTCAAGGTTGAGTGAGTTAGCCTATTCAAATAGTGTCATTTTAGGCCTCTTGTCTAGTCCCCCTAACCTAAACATTCATCACAACCTTATAATAAAATACTAATGTGATAAGATTCATATTAGAGAAGTGTATGCTTAGTTAGTCTCTTGGTCTCATATTTGACATGCAATTGGTTGGTAGTCATCAATCAATTTGGTGTATCACCTCCTTTATAATAGTTTATTTTTAGTTTTCTCTCCCTTTTATTTATAAGCATAGGTGTAGTAGTTATCCAAAAGTGGTACATCAAGGGAGTTAACCCTATCTAGAAATTCACCTCATTATTATAATACCCATAACCTAGAGGTGTTTTAATTGTGCCACTTAGATGAGGAGAGATGAGACATCTCCTCAAAGGGTGAAAATATAATTGACAATAGTTTTTGGCATGCTTGATAGGACTCATTGTCTAAGAATTTGATTGATTTTTGGTGTTGTATTTCAACACATCAACCTTTAGAGGCATATATCCAAGAATAAATGGTGACTCTAAAATTACAAAAACTATTCAAAAATCGTAGGTTTTCCTTTTGAATATTATTGGTAATGTTCTTTGTGTTCTTGCTTCCCAATGAAGTTCCCTAGCTAGTTTTGGTGTTAAGTATTATTTTACATGAGTTGGTTTATGGCTTTGCCTATCATAATTTGTGTGATTATTATAAGCCTTTTCATGATATTTAATAGATCTAATATGACCCTTACCATCCTTTTCATGAGTTGTATCAGCCCTATAACCAGCCTTCTCAATATCTTGCTCCTCCTAGACAACCTAGTCACTTATTAGGTCAATCCATTTCAACTTTCAAGAAAACCCTCTTAGGATATGAGAGGTACATGATAGATATTGACACACACAAGGGACATGGTTAAGATCTTTATATTTATATAATTCATAAGGTGAGAGATGAATTAGATATGGTTAAAAGAGAGTGAGCTCTTATTGAGAGAGCAAATTGGCAAAGGCTCACAAGTGAGATGCTAGATATGAGTGGCTTGGTTTCATCATTAAAAGATAAGTTAAGAATTCATGAAGAGTATCCTCACAAAATATATCAACCCTCATATCCACCTCTCCAACATTTCTATCAGTTCTAATTGACCCCTACTCATGAGCCCAATCAATTTTATCAAAGTCATCTTTTTTCCAATCAACTGGAAGAGATATTTGGAAAGACAAACCTTGTTTTTGAAGCAAAACTTGATAAGAAGATTGAGTTATCCAATAATAAAATGAATTATTCCATCTCATTATCAAAGGAAGTGAAATCTAAGCCCTCATTTCCCTCTCCCATTACATCCCCACCTCAATAAGAGACCTCTATATGTGAAATTCTAAGTTGGAGATAAGGTGGAGAATCCAAGCCTAAGGAGATCTTAAGTTTCTTGAACACTTCATCCATGCTTCAAATTTAATCACTACCTAAAAAGGAGACTCCTAATACTAACATCTGAAGATGGAGCAAAGTAGTGAAATCATGGGAAAAGAAAGGGGATAAAATCCTAAATAAAGAGTGTGAAGTTGAGAAAGAGCTTGATCCTATGCAAACCCATCTAATCCTTCCTTAAGATACCTATTGTTTTCCATGTCAGCCCTTTTGTACTCCTTATTCTCATGAATATGCCTATAATATTCAAGAGAGACATTTCAAAAATAATCTAGCCAAGAAAATTGAGGAGTTAAAATTGATAATGAAATTGTTGAGTTAAGGTGTGATGGAAGGTTTAGAGCCAAAAGAAGATCATATGCTTAGACACACCCTATATAACCTTAATCAAGAGGTTCTTCAAGATAAATAAGATTTAAATGAATATATTATCAAATGGAATGAAAAAAACCAAGCTATTTTATCCCAAGGTCTACCTCCATTTCCTCAAGAACTTCCAAAAAGATCCCCTACAATTCATTCTCAATCTGATTTTGAGTCCTATGTTCCACCTCCACCAACTAGTTAATATTTTCCTCACCTCGTCACCATTTTCCTTGATGGACCTATGGTATGGGAAACTAAAGAGGAGAATTTGGTTGACAATAATTTAAAAAAATTTGTTGAAGAAATTATAGCTCTTTGGCAACCTCATTGGGCTAAGTCACTAGATTGCAAGATGTCTAGTCTTGGCATCACCAAGGAGGAAAAGGAAATTGAGGATATTTTAGCCCTTGATAACCAATATCAGATTATAATTGTCGATATACAACTTGAGGGTCCTCAAGAGTTTCCAAATTTTGAAGAGGAAATGAGTCCTTATATTGAGTCTTATTGTTGTGTTGATAATAAAGAAGGCCTTCGTTGTGTCAAAGAAGAAATATTAGATGAAGTCATTTTGGATTATAAAGAAGATGATGAAAGACCTTCTCTTGTTATTCCCCTTTATGATGCTAATCAAAGATAAGATAAAGACTTGTGGCAGTAGTTTGTAAGCATTTGCAATGAAGTTGAGTCTTTCAAGGGGTCTACAACTTCCTTAGAGCTGATTGCAAGTGATGGTAAGCAAGATGAATTTTTTCAAAATGTCATAGATGAGTCAAATCAAAGTTCACCTCAGCCTTTTAAGGTTAAAAAAATCTTATATTGGCCTCAATCTTTCAAGGAATAAAAAACTACTCCTCTTGAAATCATGTCTACAAAGAAGATGCAAGTTGATCATGATATGAAGAGTGGGAAATAATGATGTATGTGTACAAGGATAAGAGAAATACATTTAAATTGGAGACCTATTTTAATGTGGTCTAATTTAGAGCATAAAAAGTGAATTTCCAATAAATAGGTCTGATATATAAGGTATCCAATCCAAAGAGCAACACTCTTGGCACTATGATTCATCTCATGAATAAGGAGATGCAAAGAACTTTTATTTTGATCTTGGAAAGGGAGGTATGCTTAATTTTTAGTTGTACATAGTGGTTTGTTTTTATTATTTCCCTAAGTGATTTGAGCACATGTGTGTGTGTCTTGTTAGTTTGTTTGCTTTGTTTTGTGTGTGTCCTTTGTTTTGTGTGGTTGAGGTAATTAATTGGTCTTATCTTGATCAAAGATTATTGTCAATGGTCAAAGTCCTCTTATTGTGTTTCAGACTTTAGATGAATCCCCAATCCCATGGGTTGGATAAGGCTACTGATCTTGAGTATAATAGGCATACTACCCCTATGAGTCACCAATTTATTGACCAAATTTGACCCTACAGGTCAAATTGGGACTCCTATAGGTAAAAAATTGGTTTTTATATGTTTTAGGGGTCTAATATTTTATCATGGGGTATGTTATAGGTCATTTGATGTAATTCAATGTCATATTATCCTTGGTCTTAGTTATTTTCAATATTTATGTCTTTTTGAGTCATTTTAGGGGTCAAAATAGAGTATTAAATGACTTGTATAACCTCTTTGGGTAATTTTAAGGTGTAAAAAGTTTATTTCATGTGACATGTGTCCTATTATTCCTTAATAAACTATTTATAAATGAAAAGTGGTAGGTTCTTTACATGAAAGAGCATTTTTCTTGAAAAAAGGAAGAGTTTGGCATTTGTACGACCCATAAGGGAGTGTGACACATGGTATAAGGTTTTGAGATAACTATTATACTTCCTTAAACTCATTTACATGCTTGAAATACTTTTAAAGTGCCAACATTGAGCTAAAATTATTTTTCTCATTCTTCACCCTTATAAACTCATAGAACTAGTCAATAGGTTTATGCTTGGTACAACCAATTGGAGAAGCTACATGTCAAATGCCTTTGGGAGATAAAATTAAACTCAGTTAGCTTACATTTTATGTTTTTTTTTTAGAATAATGGTGACCTATGATTTATGAACCATTCCTAATAAGTTGACCTATCCAATTTGCTTGATAATCTATGCACCCTATAGGTTTTACTTTAGTTTAGAGAAGTCCATAAAATAAAATTATTGGGATTAATTATAGATGATTTTTAATCCATAATTAATTATATTCATTCTTGGTTTCATGTTTCAAGGTGTTTAGATAAGCCAAGTATCTTAAGTTGTAAGAGGAAGCACCTTTCTATGTTGTAGGTAGGTTTCTACCATTTGTAGAATATTCATGCTTTGGAAGTGATTAAAGGGGGTGAAAATGAGTTAATTATCATGTTTTAAATGTTATATTTATCTCCTAACATTTCAAGTTAATTCTCCAAATCAATCTTCATGGAAGTTGTAGTCACAAGAATCATACAATTAGTTGGCTCCATGACTGTCATGCACAATAACTAAGTTAGATGAGTTAGGGAATTTAACATGTCCATGGAGTTATTAATATCATAATTAAATGTTTAAAATAATCTCATATTAGTAAAAATCAATTAAATCCTTTCACTTGTTAGAAGATTGAGTGTGATAGTCAACACAATCACTCACACAGTCTTCTATCATTGATATGCACCTACAAGTGCTTGTAGAAGGGTCCTAAAAGTTGAAATAGAGTGAGAGATTATATAAAGATTTAAAAAATATTACTATTTAATTTTAATACATTTATGGGAGATAAATTTACTGCTTTAGGCATACTCCTTAAAAACATTGCCTTAATTTTGCTTACTACCTAGATGCTACTCACGATGCACCTATAGGTGCCCTACAAGAAGATGACCAAGTTGGAAAAGACATATTTGAGTGATATTAAAAATTTTATGTTTGAAAACATACATTTTAAAAGGTGGGATATAATTATCAAATGGATATACATCATGCATTGTTTGAAACATACCTTCACTATCTGTGTTATACTACAAAATCCACCTATAGTTGGTACCACAGGCATATAAGATGTTATATAGAGATGTAAAAAAAAGTTTTGAAACCATTATTGAGGTTATAATTCATTTATTAGATCATGGTAGAAATAATTTAAAAGGTAATATGGAAAATGGCAATGTTGATCACCTTCTAGCATTCAATGATTGTGTTCAGGGATCAAATCCCCAAAAACACAAAATAGAGGTATGGGCCATTTCTCCAAATATTTATAATAGGATTTCAAATTTTTTTGATGCATAATAATGAAAATAAATTACATCCATAACATAATAAAATATATATGAAAAATATGGAGGGAATAAAGTTAGTGTAAGATAGAAGTTGGAGGTTTTTAAGTTGCACTTTTATGCATTAAATTCAGGTAGTAATATCTATAGGTCTTGAAGGTACAAAGTGATATTAAAACTTAAAGGTGCTATCAAGGAATACTATCATGTTTTTAATGGAATTATTAAGTGAAATTAACAAAAATTAGAATACATATAATTATGATAATGTTGATATGTGGTGTTTCAGGTCCAACTCACACCTACAGGTGTCCCTTTCTCTGGAGCATGATCACCTATAGTATACTGTTAACCTTCATATCATCTATAGTAAGATATTTAACATAAATATTCCAATGTTGATATATATAGTATGATTATAAAATATATCAAATGGTATCTAATGAATATGTAGCATAGGTTTTAGCGATAAAAGCCACCTAAAGGACCCTACACAGTCAACTGTAGGTGTCTGTAGGCAAATAACAAACTAAAACATGACATCTAGGTGTTAGTATTGCATAATATAAAGGTGAAAAATAATTTTTAAATGATCATGGAGGATTAAAAAAAAGTTTTTATACATTATTTAAAGATTAAAACATAGAGGATCACCTACATGTATGATGCATTGGAGCAAAAAATAGTCAAATCCTACCCATAATTGTGTGAGTTTAGGTTGTATGTAAGGGTAATTGGAAGTATAAATTGATGAATGGATTGTGAATAAATCCATAATGATAATATAGGATTCAATAGAATCTCATAATATTAAAATCATGGTGAGAAAGATATCTAAACAAGTAAGGCATAGTCCACATCTTGAAACCCTCTACATAGTCCCTTTTCTAGGAGTCTGCCTTGGAATTTGAAGGAGTTTATAGGTAAAATGACATGATAAAAGGATAAAATTTAGTTAATAAGGTATCCATAACTTGGATAATCCTATAGAAAATTCAAATTGTCTGAGTAAATATGGGAAGTACCCTTTTATTTTGTCTCAGACAGAGGGTACTTCCTTTTATGCACAAACTGGTAGATTTTGGAACGTAGGGTTAAAAGATTAAGTAGGAGATAAATTAAATTTTATCTAAGGTGTGATAAGTTTTATTAAATATAAAAAAAATGATAAGAATTATTTAGAATTATATAACCCAATAAGATGGTCTAAAACATCATAGTTGTAGTGAGGTATGTTAAGTAGGGTTTAGGCCTAAAAACCAAATGGGATACCAATGTCACTTATAACTTAAGGAGGGAAATATAATGGAATAGTTAATTTTTATGGAATAATAATAGATTTTTTTGATCTATTTATATGAAGATAAGTCACAAAGAAATCCATTTTTGGCTTAAGACCATTTCAAGCTTGTAGGGAATGGAGAAAAGAGCTCGATAGGCTAAATTGAAATGCTTACATCTCCTTGGATGTTGTGCATGGGGATATAAGGAGTTTGGAGAAGTCTATGGAGGTATTAAAATTTTATATAGTGGGATTTTTTTGTATTTCCAACATCCAATATTCATGAATAGAGCCTAAAGCACTCAAAACCCTTGTAAACCCTGGATAAGGACCTGATTGGTAAATATGGTTTAAGGGATATATAGATAATATTTAATGGGAATGAAAATGATTTAAAACTATATGATACTTAAAAATTACCCTTACCATACACTTGAGGTGTTTCATACATATATAGATAGGGTATATAATTGATTTTCTTGACTATTTTGTGCATTATATAGGTTCTAGGAGGTTTAAAGAGATGAAATAAACTTTGACAGGAAGATATATACTTGAAATAACTCCCCATGTAAATTTAATACTTCATAAAAACTAATAAGTGGGCCTAATAGATCTCTCATCTTAGCCATTCAAAAATGACATAGTGAGCATGATAGTGAGAAGAGTGAAAATTTCTAGCGAATGGATTTTTAAGGTCTACCTAATCAATATAAGGAAATGGAGGGTATTTAAAAATTTAATAAACTCAATTACATGGAGTTTTATGGAAAATGGAATCCAATTTTTAGGCCAAGTGTAAGGGGTGATCGAAAGGGGAGTTTATTTGACTATAGGTAGTGATGGCTTACTTTTAGAAGATTGTAGGTGATTAGGAATGAAACCAATGCATGAAGAAGCATGTATGAAACCATTAACTCTCACTAAAATCATTATACCTATCATTAATTAGTTTTGGGATGTTAAAATAGGGGTGAATGATGAAGGTTGTTTCCTTATATAGAATGATAACTCCTATGCCACATTTCAAGAGTTTCATGACTTGGGATGACACTTGTGGTTCCTAAATTTATAGGATCAGTTTCAGATTCCCTCCTCATGCACATGTAACTAACTTGATCATATTTAAAAGTGTCCTTGTGGCATTTGGATTTATCTCTTCTCTTTTCTCTCTCTCAAGTTTTATAAGAGCTAGCCATTTTGGCCTTTGTAAAATATGATCCACCTAAGTATGATGAAGCCTTGCTTATTTGAATACCATGGATCAATAAAGATTACTAATTTTTAACTCTTATATGAATGTTCATAGTGTGTTCACTTGAGTGATTGATCTTTCTTAGTGATGAATATTATTTCTTTAGCATTTTTGTCTCATTCTCCCACCTATTTATAGCTTGAAATCTTCTTCTTGTAGGTCATGTAAAGTGTTCTATGAAGTGTCAAGGTTGAGGGAGTTATCCTGTTAAAATAGTGCCATTATACCTCTTTTCTAGATAAATTCATGAGCCATATTTGTTAAGTAATGAACTATATCACTACATACACTTGCATATGGAATATTACACCCTTGTGTACATAAAATCCTCCACTTAGAGGAGAAATACATATGTCTAAGGCCCTCTTAAAAGTATAGGTTATGTAGGAAACACTAATTGAAAAAAGGGTCCTTGAGGTTACCTCAAATTCTTGAACCCACTAACCCATTTTTGGTAAGGTGAAAATACCTAAGAGGAGGATCTAGGGTTTGAGCTATCTTGTGATATCAAAATCCTATGCACATGATCTGAACACACAATATGAAAGGAAAAAAAACCTAGAAAGATCCACATGGATATCTCATTCAATATTCAATACTTCATATATGAAATATGTGTTGAAACATAAACATTAGTGTTAATTCAAGTGTTTATAAGGTAATGTAAGGACCTATTTTGACATAAAGCTAATTTTTAGAATCTAAAAACTAAACCAAAATTCTCATATAGTATATTTATACACTTGAATGAATCAGACTTGCCTATGCATCATTGTATAATATAAGCATAATTTATCCTTAAATTTTTTATTATTATAATATTGATTGTTGTAGTTTCTATATTTAGCATGTGCTTAGATTTAGTATTTATTATTAGAATATTAGTATAATATACATTCATTAATTAGCCTAATTTTAGAGTAGCATATTCTCTTTTATTAGGCTAATCTTCCCTAACCCTAACTCATAAAAAGGTATAAATATTTTAATAACCTAACCTCTGAGTCTTCTCATGCAACTAGTAGCTTGTTCTAGGGTTTTAAACCTTATAAGGTTTCTAATTGTTGTATTTTTTCAGATTTGTTCTATCTTTTATATATAACCTAAGAATATTCTTATATTAGGTGGTGTTGCTGTAGACACCTAAATCTAGCCACTAATAACCTCCAACCAGGCTTTTGACCAATTTCTAACTAAAGTGCATAATTTAGCCTAAAAACACTAAAATGAATTAAATGAGTTGAAATTGATATATTCAAGTGATTATTATAGCTAGGGTATCCCTAAATGGGGTAATGCAACTTATGGGCTAGCTAGATTTGATCAGATCATTTTGAGTCAAAATGCCAATTTTGTACCTAGGTGCAATGGGTATTCTGGATTGCTCTTTCCTATCAGATATCTTATACAAGTGCATTTATTATTTTATATTTATAATATCCTAAATGGGATAATGGATCCAACACATATGACATTGCCTTCCAATTCTAATCCAATCAAATTTTGGACCAATAATAAGGCATTCTAATCAGTTTGAGTACTTTGTGCACAAATTGCTTAAACATGCTTAAGATCTAATGAAACCAAATTAAAGCTTAATCAATAATTCTATGGAAAATTTTTAAAGAATTTGTTTTGGAAATGAATATTGAATATCTACATCATCAGGTGACCTCATTTCTCGGAAAGACATCCCTAGGCCATAAATGCCACAAATATCAAGATTCATGCCCTCCATGCCTCATAAATACCCTCCATGCCTCTTAATTGCCCATTTTTAAAATTTCATGATGAAGATAATTATAAAATTAACTTCAAAAAATTGAATTAATCCTAAACCACACATCTTCATCTCAGGATGGACAATTCACATTGATTCTGATCAATCTCAAAAATCTATAAATAGAGAGACCATGAACATCATATATTTTTTAAATTTGTACACAGTTATAATGTAGGATTGGTTCTAAAATCTTCATGAAAACTAGTGTACCAAATTGATTCCAAGCCAAGCCAAACCAAATCCAAAGGTGCTAAGGAGAGATGGAGGTAGCCAGCTTTAATTGATGAGGACTTCATGAGCACAAACTTAGCAAGCCAATTGAAGAATACTTTTGGAGCATCAAGGAAGGTAAAAAATGTGTGTTTTATTGTATTTTAGTTGTGATTTATTCATTTTTATTTCTTCACCAAGCTCACCCTAGTAAATAGGCATGAAGATGTTAGTTTAATGTGTTTTTTATCAATTTATTTTGTTCATTTTGTCACTAACACAATACTAATATCCTCTTCTTAGTCAAATTCATAGTTCACATAATGGCACACCTGGTGGGACCTTCTTAGCCTCACAAAAATGGTCACAAAGCTCCCTCAAATAACTCACTAATCTTTTCTTTATAGAATCTTGGAGTGGGAGGCTTAAAAAAGTGAAAATTAAGTAAAAAATATTTTTTAGAAGTCACAGGTTTGTTCTAACCCAGTCATGGTATTGTCTTGAAAATAGCAAGATTGTTATTTGGACTAGTGGTATTATGCTTAACCATTTTGATTTTTGAATTAAATATGTTTTCATGTAAGGTCAGTAATACTACTAATGATTCAGTCATAGGATTGACCTACTATTAATGGGGTTGCTTAATTGAGTCATGGTATTGTCTAACCATTAGTGGTTAGCAATAATACTGTGACTTACTAAGTAACAAGATTGTCCTACTACTAGCGGTATTGTAAAATTGAGTCATGGTATTGTGACTAAACCATCTATAGTTAAGTTAATAATATTGTAACTCTTATAGTCATGGTATTATAGTACAAGTAGTGAGATTGATCTGTGTAGTAGCGAGATTATACTATGTAAAAAAATGGAGAGCTCTTTTTTCCAAGTTCATTATTTCAAACTCAAAGTAGCTTCAAGGCTAAAGGACATACTAATGTTTTTTTTGTAGGACCAAGCTTGAAATTTACTAAAAACATGTTTTAGATCATCTTTTGCATGTCTTAAAATAGATTAGGAACTTTGTTTTTGTGTTTAACAGAAAATTTAGATGTTTATGGTGAATGTTTTCAAAGTTTACAATTAAGACCAAGGGGTTAAAATAACACCATCATACCTTTCCATTTGGGCTTAAAACTGAACTCACCTTTCCAAGTTTTTTGTGTTCATTTAGTTATTTAAATTAGATTTTTGTTTGGAAAAAAGAGGGGTGTTGCATGTATGCTCTTCCATTTGTCCCCTTTAGGGAACCCTTAGAATCAAAAGTACCATTCCTATTACAAAATTGCCTAGTCTAAGGCATAGAAAGAACATCGTCTAAAGTACTCCCCAAAAACTCATCAAAGTTTGGGTGACCTTGAAAATGACCCTAAAGTCTTTCTATTTTATTCTTTCTTTATTTTTATTGCATCTTGGCTTGTGAGGGGGATGCCATTACCTCCTAAAAGTTATTTAGGGAAGCTTTGACCTAGGGTTTCATCTCTCAGCATTGACTTTACTTACTCCTTTTGAGTTGCACATAAGACGTAGTGGCACTTTGGACATTACACTACATTGAGTGAATAGTAGGATGTAGTGGTTGTAAAAAAAACTAGACCTTTTTACAACAAGTCAAGTGATACAGACCCAAAATTTGTGCTTTTCTTTTGTATTGTTTGACGTGAAAGTCATTATGCAATTGATTCTCCTAGAATGTTTGGAAACTTGTAGATCTTAGACAAATCCCCACTTGACATGAAAGTATTATTGGTGCAAGGTGTGCCTCAAGGTCTATGTCATAGTAATATCATTTGAGAGAAGGAGGGTGTAAAAACCCTACTATATAATGTGCATTTACTTTTGGATGAACACTTAAAATCCTCTCAAATGATGGATTCCAACAATATCAAGGAACCTTGTTAGTTTAGAGTCTAAGAGTAATTAATCAGTTGAGTTTTGTCCTAGATTAAAGTCTTGTTTGAAGTCAAAACCTTGTGTAAGCAAATAATACACAACAAAACAAATGGCCTTCATTTTAATTTTAACAAAGAGGCGTTATGATGCCCACGTGAAATCATCAATTTGCCTTGTTAAAAATTTCATCAAAACTTGGGAGTCATATCATCCACTTTAGCATAGTTATGCTACCCAATTGAGTCTAAACCTTTACCAAAGTTGTTTAAGTCCTTTATTAATAATATAAATTCAAAATTGCACCTTTATAAGTTTGTAGGGTTGATGTGTTAAGTGGGTTTTCCATTTTCACTAAATTTGAGGGAACTTAGGTTCAATTTCCAATTTGTGTTGAAGGTCATTTAAGACTCATGATCATTATCTCCACTTGATAGAATTAAGCCATTTTGTGCTAAAAACTTGCACTTTGAGTCTATGCACCACAACATTTTGAATCAAGCAAGATATTTTTATGCTGTCAAATTTATGGGAAACTACCTTTGCCTTAGAGAGTTTTTGAAACAAGCATTTTGTCACATCTTTTGGGTAGTCTAGCATTGTTATGCTACCCAAAACATTTTAGATATTGTTTCATAGACCCTCTCCCATAGATTTCAAATTTGTTCCTACATTTTCAAACCAATATGAGTATACTTTTATGAGCTTTTGTCTAGCATAGTTATGCCATTCACTTTTTATCTAGCTTATTTTTCAAAAGAACCAAGTTTTATACCATTATTTGTGAGAAAAATAAACTATCTCTAAAGTGTCTTTTATTTAATACCTTATACTTAGTTGGTAAAGTTTAGATCCAAAACTCAAATGCCTAGTATTTGTTAGAAGTGGTTCAAATCTATTAGATTAAAAATCATCTTTATTTCAAAGTCTAGCTTTTAATGCCATGTGGCCAAGAGACCTAGCACATGCCTTGTTTGAGCCTATATTTTGATGCCACATTTAGCCAAAATACCTAGAAACTTTTGATTTTCCTAGATTAGACTAATTTGAAACACTTCAACTTTAGAGTTTGAACTTTTGATTTTTGGTCTATTTACTTGCTCATCTTTGTGTGAATGGTGAAGCATTAGATACTTAACACCACCTTGTTTCCTCACAAACCTTTTGATCCTTTTGATGAACCTAGACCAAGTTTGAACATCATTTGTATTTGACATTGTTTATATAACTCTCTTTCTATCACAAAGCATTGACTATGGATCCCAACATGTATTCCTACACTCGTAGTGGACTCATGTGCAATCTGGGGATTAGTAATGCGATTGTGCAGAAAGAAATGATGTAAGATCCTTATATAGATAATATTGATTATGAGATTGATCCTTATCGCTCTTATAATACTCAATTAGGGGCACACATATAAGATCCATTGGCTAACTATTTGGTTAACACACCACCTTATTTAGAACAAGACCAAGAACAAACTGTGTAGTACCTAGCTATAATACCCATAGCTAATGAACCATCTCTTCAATAATCATATTATACTAATGAAGCTTCCATATATGATCCATTTTTGTTTGAGTGACATTTTTTGGAGAAAAAGGATGAGATTTTGGTTAGAGCCATAGAGGTAGGGGTCAAGTTTCCAGTCAATTTCCTTCATGAAAATTTACCAAGCTTAGTAAGAATGCCCCACAACATAATTTATGATCAAAATGCTTCTTATATAAATCCTTTGGATCTAGTCCAAACAACATATCCGAACCCTATTCTACCTAATTTAGGCAAAAACATCATGGAAGAACACTTTAATCAAATGTAGACAACATATCAAACCTACTTGAATCTAGCATGTATTTTCAATCCAATGAACATGGTGAGCAAACCTCTTATTGAATTAGTTACTTCAATAGGATTTTTGATAGAGTTAACTGGTTAAGAGAATCAGATTTTAGACCCATTTGTACAAAATAATTTGATAAACAACTTGCTACATATACCCATTATTGAAGAAGTGTCTTCTATTTCTATGTAGAATAATGAGAAAAATATAGTGGACAATGTGCAAGTAACATCCAATCCAAATCAAAGTGGTACTAATGCACAAACAAATAGTCAACAACATAGGCCTATTGTTAATACCATGAGTGGATCATCATACCAAGGAATAGGAGCTTCTGTACCTCAACCTTCACCACATATTTCCCAACCTCAACTGACTACTTCCTCAAGTGTGTAATCTACAGGATTAGGTAGTCAACCAGTAACTAGTGTCATGCCTCAACAATATAATGTAACAAATCCTACTCCTCCTCAACAAGTGATGAGTAGTATTCTACAACATCAGGCATAGTCTAGTGTACCAATGTAGCTAAGGCCGAATGTATTGCCACCTAAATAAGGGGAAACTAATGTTCTACCTAACTAGGTAATGGAAAACACACCTCTTCAGTCATAGACTAGTGTACCAATCCAAAACCAAGTGATGTCTATTCAATAATGTATAAATATTAGTCAATGATAGATGCCAAATCTTCAACCTAATTTCACTTTCCCATAAGGATTCATGTAATAAGTAGGCTCCCATGTTTCTTAAGTACCTACCAGACAACAATCAGTTCAAAATGTGCCACAAGTTTAGAGATAGGGTTTTGGTCCATAATTTCCCACTTAATAGCAAGGTTCAATTAGTCGGTAGCATGTCCCTTTTCAACCACAATAGGCACATTATAGTTATATCCCTCCATCCCAACCATAAAATCCTCCAAGTCAAACCTTTATAGCCAACCCAAACTAGAATATTACACAACCAAATGTATAATTCCGAGCACATCTTAATCTACATATGCATATTCCTAGTCCATTTACCAACCAAACAAATGTACCCCAATAGATATCTCTATCATACTCTAGTCAAAATGTCCCACTTATAACCTCTTAACCATCTACCCAAACCAATATTCTCCCTCAAACTATTATTTCTTCTAGTTTCCTATCCCAATAATGTCAATAGATGAAGGATGTAATTGTTACCATTCAGGCTAGGAAATAGATTAAAAAGTTTAAGTTGGATGATATGTGTTCTTATCTATTTAACATGGAGTACTTGTAGATACCATTTCCTCCAGGATATGAATCCCAAAAATTCAATAAATATAAAGTGAAAGCTAACCTTAAGGTCATTTAATAGAGTTCTTTCTCACATGTTAACCAGTGGCATATAATGATATATACCTTTTGTTCATGTTTCCAAGGAGATTGGCTGGATAAGACTTGGAGTGGTTCTTAAAGTTACTCAAGAATTTAGTAACAAATTTTGATGATCTTTTTGATAAGTTTGTGCAACACTTTTCCTATAATCTCAAACATGAAATTTCATTGGTTGACTTAACACAAGCCAATAAAAAAGATGGTGAGAGTTTTGTAATTTATCTACAGTGATGGAGAGCTCTTTCAAGTTGATTCACCCATAATTTACTAGATAAACAATTAGCTATTATGTTTACTAAAAATTTGCATAGTGAGATGGCTTATCATCTAGAACTACAATGTGCACATACTTTTAAGGTGATCATCGATAAAGGCTTGTTTATTGAGTGAGATATTATTAATAAAGGGATCATCAAGCTTACATCAACTAATCAGAATCAAGGTACCAATCAAAGAAGTGGCCAAAACTAACATCCAATTCAAATGCAAGCATTACAATCGACATAGGTCAATAACCAAGAAATATAAAAGCAGTTTAACTGCAATAAGAATGTTGTGGGTAATGGAGTAACTGAGTCACATCATGTACAAATGGTGCAAACATCATTTGCACCACCCTTTTAGCTTACTCCTACCCAACAAACTCTCCCACCAATGCCATAAACATAATAACTAAGACATGTGCAATAAATACAACCTTTAACATTGCAAACCCATCCTCCAAGGAGAATTGTACCTATGAATCATGTATTTAGTGACCTAGGAGATCCTATTGAGTATGCATTTCACAAACTTGTCACTGCTAATTTGATTAGTTGGTCTATACCAAAGCATTATCTGCAAGGCATTCCTTATGCTGATTGGTACCATGAAAATGAATTCTATGAATATCATCAAGTTAATGGGAATAATCTATGAAGATGTGTGAAAATCAAGTATTTATCCAAAGCATTATCTACAAGACATTCCTTATCCTAATTGGTACCATGAAAATGAATTCTATGAATATCATTGGGTCAATGAGCAAAATCTATGAAGATGTGTGTAAATCAAGCATTTAATCAAGAATATGTTGGAGAATGGGGAGATAACATTGGATAATGGTCCTTCCACTTCCAATCAAACTCTTGGGATTTATCAAAACCCCCTTCCCCAACATAACAATCAATAGTAATAGAATAACTAGTAATAATAACACTGATTAGTGTAACAACAAAATCAATAGTATCAAAATCAAAGGCCGAACCAGTAGAACCAACAAAATCAACAAAATCAACAATAAAACCCACAATGTCAAAAAAATAGATAAAACCAAGGTTAGAATGGTCATAACCAACAAACCTACCATGCAGTTGCACATGACTACAATAGGGTTACAGGTCACATTATAGGGGGTAGCATTAATACCATCTCTATTAATCTTAGACCAAGCGTTAATCAATCTAAACCATTGATAAACAATAACACTCAACCAAATTACATGGATAATCCTTATTTGACTTGGGATAGCACACAAGCAAACCAAAAAATTAGGACTTCCACTTTTGGACCTTACACTGATAATGTGCCCTTACCACGTGACCACATACAAGTGCACCAACAATTGAGACTTGTCTTATCTGGTCCCACACCATTTCAAACATTTATTAGCAATTATGGTCTAGTATCTAGTATTAACTATACAATCACAACTTAGAGGTCAAAGATTACTATCCCAGGCCCATAACCATTTACCACTTTGCCTATTATCCAACCAACCATTTAGCCTTAGAATAAACCATTCACTATTGACCAAGACAAGAAGTTTGATATTGTGGAACAATTGCAAAAGACACCAGCACAAATTTATATTTTAGATTTGCTACAAAAATCAACAGTCGACAAAAACATCTTGAATGATTTCTTGATCCAATCCAATATTTTTAGTGACATATCCCCTGATAAATTTCAAGCTTTGGTTGGACACCTAGCTCTAGCCCAACAAGTCACATTCAACCAAAGTGATATGTTTTCCCTTGGCCCAGGCCATAATAATCCATTATATAGAAGTTTATATAAATTGGCATAAAGTGAAATGTGTCATTATAGATAATGGATCAGGCCTCAACATATTGTCTTTAAATCTCATCAAGATTCATGGGTACACACTGGTAGTTCTGTAGCTAGAAATAATAACTATTAAAGCCTATGATAATCAGGAAAGAAAATCATAAGGCACCATTAACTTACTAGTTATCATTGGGCCTTTGACCCATGATACACTTTTCCATGTTCTTAATCTTGAGATGTCATATAATATGATTCTAGGTAGGCCTTATTTACATGAGATTTATGCAGTCCCATCAACATTGCATCAATGTATCAAGTTATCCCACTCAAGGATGGAAGTGAATATTCTAGGAGATTTACACCCATATGAACACTGAAAACATATTGAGTCTAAGTTTCAAAGCTATAATTACCAATATAACATGAATCCAATTTCCAAGAAAGATAAAGGAAAGGCCATACTTATTGATCCACCACAAGATAATTGCATAGCTTTTGATACCTTGGATTCCCTTTCCCACATGCCACCTCCTAAAGCTTCCAATCATTTCACCATTTTAGATAATGGATTGGGGGAGGATGTAACCCATGATACCTTCCATATTGCCAATCTTCCTCAAAATTTGAAGACCTTTGGGTGACCTAAAGTCACCCTACACATACATTGACAACAAAATAACAAAGATAAGGGACAAATCATGGTTGTACAATGATAACCAAGCTGATTATTATAAAAGTGAAAACTATCCTATTCTTAATAGGATCATGGAGCATCAATATTATGAAGGAAGAGGCCTCAAACTAAATCAACAAGGAACCATCGAGCCAATTTCCATGAATAAGTATAAAAGATCCTATGGACTTAGATTTAAACTGCCTGGGGGTGACCCCACATATCTTATTTGAATTCCATCACTAGCGGCTAGTGATGATGATGCCAATAGTGAAGCAGAGTTCCCTCATAGCCTCACCTTTGATGACCTAGCTAAGACTAACCTATTTGATAACAATTCCATTTTTACCCTTACTTTAGTCATTCATCATAACCCATTTCCATTATAGTATCCCCAACTGATAGATTATGACCAACAAGAATCCAATTTTCCAATTGATGAGTTTAAAAATGATGAGGCATTATATGAATTTTTATGCCTTAGTGACAACATATAATTGGGAGATCACAAATTAGGATTATTAATTACATTGGATCTTGAAGCCTATTTTGGAGAGTAGGTGAACACCCTTAGCCAAAAACAAATAAATAAAATATTGAGGTCCCAACGTGAAAACCTCTTTGAGGCACTTTATGATTAGGGAAAAAGTAAAGATAAAGGATAGTCTAATGGTGAAAACCTATTTCAAGCACCATTAGATGGGGGTGTTCATTCTTCTTTGAATTTAGACTAGGAGACCACCAACGATGAACTTGCTTATGGATCTAAGTTTAGTTTTGTGAAATAACAAGTATTTGATCAAATTCTTCAAGAATTTCCAAATTTTTTTGTCACATGGCTAGATCTCCCATTAGGGGACTCATATTCATCATGCCTAAGAGAAGTTTAACAAAAAATTCTAGCAGAGGACCTTGATATAGTTCAATGATTCAAGTCTTTGCCTACTATCCTATAATATGGTTTGACCCTTCTAGTCAAAGATAGAATAGAGGGATCAAACCCAAAATAGATAAAATTAGGTATATGCCTCACTAAGGAGGAATGTGAAGTATTTATAGCTTTATTAAGTGAATTTGTAGATATCTTTACATGGGCATATTTTGACATGATAGGTTTAGACCCCACCTTGGTTCTGCATCACCTTGAGGTCAATCTTGATGCCAAATCAAAAAAAAAAAAAGCTACATAAGATACATCCTCATATTGATATCTTGGTAAAGAAAGAGTTGGAAAAACTCTTAGAAGTAGGATATATCTAATCCATTGATGATTTAAAATGGATATCTAATGTTATACTTGTTAACAAAAGGCTTGAAGGAATTATAATCTATACTAATTTTTGAGACATCAACAAAGCTTGTCCTAAGGATGACTTTCTATTACCTAATATTTACATGATAATTGACTCCATGATAACTTTTTAAATTATTTCACTCATGGATGAATTTTTAGGATACAACCAAATCAAAATAACACCAGAAGACCAACATAAAATAGAATTCACTACTTTATGGAGAATATTTTGTTATCAGGTAATGCCATTTGGAATTAAGAATGCTAGAGATACATATCAAAGGGCCATGACTATCATATTCCATGATATTTTTTAAGACTGTGTCGATGACATACTATGAAAATCCAAAACTAGGGCCGACTATCCAACAATGCTATGTAAGATATTTGAAAATAAAAAAGTTAGACTCAACCTAAATAAATGTGTGTTTGGTGTAACCTCAAGAAAATTACTTGGCTTCATCGTGTCTTGTAGAGGCATTAAAGTTGATCCAACTAAAGTCCATGCTATAACTGAGATGCTACCACCAACCAATTTTGAAGCAACTCCATAATTTACAAGGTAAGATCCAATCAATCTGATGCTTCATCTCTTAATTAGTATACAAGTGACATGCATTTACACATCTTCTGAAGAAGGGAATTGTATTTCATTATAATGATCACTACCAAACAAATTTTCAATAAGTCAAGGACTATTTAGCTAATCCACTTGTTTTATTACCTCCTATGTTGGGAAAGCCATTCTTGTTATACCTATCAGCTACTGACAATGTTCTGGGGACACTTTTGGCTCAACATGATGACAATGGAAAAGAGCATGCCAATATACTACCTAAGCTGTACCTTGGCTACATATGAACATAACTATGCACCTATTAAAAAAGCTTGTCTAGCCATGGTCTTCATAGCTCAAAAACTATGACATTACATGTTGAATAATAAGACCATGGTCATTTCAAAAGTATATCCATTCAATTATCTACTATCTAAAATAGGTTTACAAGGTAGAATGGCCAAATGGATCATTTTTTTTAGTGAATTTGACATAGAGTATGTCAATAGAAGGTAATCAAGGAACAAGTTCTTGTAGATCAACTTGCTGAAGCACCTCTTATAGACACAAAGCCACTCACATTTCATTTCCTTGATGAATCCATAATGATCATCATTGACACACCTCTTGAGGAGAAAAACTAGAAGCTATATTTTAATGGTTTATTTACTACACATGGATTAGGGGTAGGCCTCTTATTTATTACACCATAGGGGGATCTAATCCCTAAATCATTTAGAATTAGTTTTCCTTGTACAAAAAATATGGCCAAGTATGAAGCACTTTTTGTAAGAATTTGATAGGTAGTGCATTGGAACATATCTCATCTCTAAGTTTATGGTGATTTTTAGTTAATCATCAATCAAGTCATAGATCATTTTTAGACCAAAGATGACAAGCTGGTTCCATATAAAGCCATGGTCAACACTCTTAAGCAACAAATTACTAACATTTAGTTTGAGCACATACTAAGGAATAGTAATATAATTATATATGCCATGGCTAATATTGGCTCTCTGATTCGATAAATAGATAAAGTTAGAGAGTATTAGTTCTTTGTCAAGAATTTGTCAGCACTAACTCATGAACCTTCAACTGTTATAATGATTTGTGATATTATTGGTCCTAATTCTATCTGGTACGTAGACCTTTACAACTACCTTCATGACCAAGTTATACCACCTAACCTATCTTGAAAATAAACTAAAGCTTTTATTCATCATTCCACTCATTATACTCTAATTGAATCCACCCTTTACCACCATAGTTTTGATGGAACTCTGCTTCATTGTTTAACTTTGGTAGAGTCTACACTAGTGCTAAGAGAAGTTCACAAAGGAGTTTTTAGAGCTCATTCTAGTGGGGAAATCCTATCCAAAAATATCTTGCGTACTAGTTATTATTGGCCCATGATGGATGCACATGTAGTTACATATGTAAAGAAGTGTGACAAATGTCAATGGTATGCTAATCTGATTCATGTCCTAGTCCATACTCTAAAACTATTATTGACACCATGGCCATTTACTACATGGGGACTTGATCTCATTGGGAAGATTAACCCCACTTCATCTAATGGCCATAAACATATCCTTCCTACCACTAAGTATTTCACTAAGTGGGTTAAAGCTATACCCCTCACTTATGTGAATGGAAAGCAAATTTTCAAATTCATCTTCTACCATCTCATTTTTTGGTATAGTATCCCCTCTAACATTATATTTGATAATGGAGGATCATTCAAGAACAAGGATGTAAACTAGATATGTACCAAATATAGCATCACATAACATTTTTCTACATCATATTACCCTCAAGGTAATGTCTAGGCTGAAGCATCAAATAAAATAATTGTCAATATTCTCAAAAAGATTGTCAATGATGCTAGTCATGATTGACACCTACAAATATTCCTTACCCTTTGGGCATACCATACCAA
Organism: Torreya grandis; assembly: GCA_037957365.1. NCBI lineage: Eukaryota > Viridiplantae > Streptophyta > Pinopsida > Cupressales > Taxaceae > Torreya > Torreya grandis. The sequence continues at coordinate 3,112,382 of JARHVA010001419.1, forward strand.
TCATCATACCCCCATAAGAGAAACTCCATACTAACTTGTTTATGGTACTGAAGCCATCCTTCCCATTGAGGTCGAATTGTCTTCACTATGTATCTCTTTCAAGTATATCCTGGATGATCATGACTATCGAATAAATCACTTACAAGAGCTAGACCTACTTGATGAGAAATGCATAGATATGTTTAACAATCTTTAGGCATATCAGAACTGACTCAAAGGTCACTATAATCAACATGTTAAAAATAAAAACTTTGAACTTGGTGATCTTGTTCTTAAAGAAAACCAAAAGAATACCATGGTTGAGAAGAAGCATACAAGTAAATTCAAACCAAACTAGATAGGGCCTTTCACCATTAATATAGATTATAGATCAAGGGCATACAAGCTTACCACACTAGATGGAGATGAACTTCTTGAGCTAATGAATATTATTCACTTTAAGAGGTACTATGATTGAGCATTAAGGTGTATTATCTATAAGGACCATTTTAGTTATGCCATTTTATCACTATTCTCCTTTATACAAATATCATTATTATCCATCCTCTTAGTCATATCCACTTTACATTTCCAACCTATCAACCCAGTGTGTTGTAAATCCTAGCTCATTTGACCTTGGTTTTTGTCATTCATTATGCATTTTTAACATAAAAGAATTTGATTAGTTTCATCAGTTATCTCAAGTACTTCAAACAAAGATCATTTTTTGGAGTAGTATGATAGCAATTTTGGTAGTTGCATCCTTCGTTTGTTATTCCTTTCTTATCACCAATATTGCTACAATTATAACTTCCTTTGGGAAAATTAGTACCATTGACCTATGCTATTTTATCCTAGTTATAACTTCCTATGGGCAAATTAGGGGCAACATTTGTTTTTTATGTCTTGACATACCAACTTGCCACTTCCTATGCCATACTATGCATTTTTACCAACTGTGCCTATTTTGTTTGAATTGACTACTACACTAGTAAAATTCCTTCATTGTAGGGCAAAACTACAGTGATTTGAGGTCTTACTCTGGGACTACCTAAGCCGCGCTCTCATCATTTTATGAGCAACCTAAGTTTGAATGTTTTCATCATTTTGTGAGCAACATAAGTTTAAATGCTCTTGCAATTTTATGAGTAAAAAAGATTTAGTTTTTCATCATTCTTGATTGAGTTGAGATACTCCAAAATAATTCCAAAAACATTTATAAAACTACTTGAAAAGAACCAAAAAACATTTGACCACTTCTCTGCCTTAAGGATTTTGGGAACCCTTACTAAGTTGCAAGCAACCCACTTGTCACTTAGTTTCCTCATCTTTTTTGGCCTTTTCTCTCATGCACTTTCCATTTTTCAAGATCATTCCTCTTCTTCTATCACATCCATTCTATTTATTTTCATCAGTTATCACATTCTTCCCATTCCTTAGGAGAAATACATTTGGCCTAAAGTTTTTTATTGGATATTACATCCATGGAACTATATAGGCAACATCCACTTGCCTAGTGCATATAGAGACAACTCAGCCACCCCCTTCCTTTTCTTTTATTCCCCCATTTTATTCATTTGTTAAGTTGTCACTTATTTTCTAGGGGAAATGTTCATATAGTTTCTATTACATTATTTGTTTGTTTGTTTGTCTTTACTTATTTATCTATTTGTTTGCTTTTAGCACTATTGCCTTGATTTGGTTTATGTGTGTTTATTGGGTGATTACCTGCCCACACTTATACTTGAATCCATCTATATTCATATGTTTACATTGTCATCATGGTCTCTATCATTGGTGTATTATTTTCTATTGAGTATTGGATTACGGGAGTCAGTCCTCATGCATATTTTAGCCAAGTCCTCATGATGTTATACCATGATGCCTACCAACACATGCTATAATAAACCTCAGCTTCAAAAAGTCTATTCAGTAATGGTGGCATCAACATATCTTTGACACCAACATCTTGATTCAATCCCAATCATATCCCAAATAAAGTAATTAACTATGAAATAATTTCAACCTTTATTAGCTCAGATGAGCATTTCTCTACTAGTAAGTTGTTCTAATTCATCATTACCCTCTATGTTAAGCTATCATCATCCTCAACCAATTTTATCATGTTTTCCATAATCGAGGTCCAATGATTATAACTACTTATGGGCATATACTATCCCACCTACATTTTTCAATGATTATAATTGCCTTTGGAAAAATCATTATGTTATCACTATTTTACTTTTTTTACCTATATAGAGACACATTGTTATCTTGCTTTTCTATCCTAATTGGAGAAGCTCCATCTCTCAATAATTATAACTACCTTTGGGCAAATCATTATGCTATCATACCACGTTGCCACTATTAGGGTACCATGCCTATAACCACCTTTGGGCAAACCATTATACACCATATCACTTAAATTCTCAGTGATTTTGACTACTTCTTAAAAATCATTATGTTTTCTCCCCATTATCTTTCCTTTCTTTGGTCCCCTCATTTTACTTCTTATCAAGAGACTGTTTGTCGACCTTCTTGTACCAACCATTCTCTCAAGGAGGTAAACCATCATAAAGTTAGTTTATCATCATTGCAGTTGTAGGCATACATGACATTTTCATTCTTTGAGAAGATGTTATTATGCTTATATCTTGAAACACCTTCCCAAATAAGGGCAAACTATAGACACGTAAATTTAGCTACTAATAACCTCCAACCAGGCTTTTGACCAATTTCTACCTAAAGTACATAATTTGCCCTAAAAACACTAAAATGCATTAAATGAGTTAAAATTGATATATTAAAGTGCTGATTTTGGCTAGGGTATCCCTAAATGGGGAAATGCAATTTATGGGATAACAAGCTTTGATCAGATCATTTTGAGTTAAATGCCAATTTTACACCTAGGTGCTTTGGATTGCTCTTTCCTATCAAATCTCTTATACAAGACACGTGCCTTTATTATTTTAAGTTGATAATATCCTAAATGGGATAATGGATCTAATGCATTTGACATCACCTTCCAATTCTAATCCAATCAAATTTTAGAACAATAACAAGGCATCCTGATCAATTTGAGTAATTTATGCATAGAGTGCTTAAACATGCTTAAGATCTAATTAAACCAAATTAGATACTAATGAATAATTCCATGGAAACTAATTGAATAATTTATTTTGAAAATGAATATTGAATATCTACATCATCAGGTGAACTCATTTCTTGGGAAGACATCCCTAGGCCTTAAGTACCATAAATACCAGGATTCATGCCCTCCATGCCTCATCAATACCCTCCTTGCCTCTTAATTTCCCCTTTTTATAATGTCATGATGAGGATAGTTATAAAATTAATTCCAAAAAATTGAATTAATCCTAAACCATACATCTTCATTTCAGGATGGATGGTTCAGGTTGATTTTGATCAATCTCAAAAATCTATAAATAGAGAGGCCATGAAGATCATAACAAAAGATTAATTTGTGCAAAGTTATAATGTAGGATTGGTTATAAAATCTTCATGTAAACTTGTGTTACCATGCCAAATTTATTCTAAGCCAAGCCAAGATAAAGATAAAGGTGCCAAGGAGAGATGGAGGTAGCCAAGCTTCCATTGATGAGGACTTCATGAGCACAAAATGAGCAAGCCAATCGAAGAATACTTTTGGAGCATCAAGAAAGGTAAGGAATGTGTGTTTTCATGCATTTTAATTGTGCTTTGTTCATTTATCTTTCTTCACCAAGCTCACCCTAGTAACTAGGCATATATATATATTAGTTTAATGTGTTTTTTGTCAATTTGTTTTGTTCATTTTGTCACTAACACAATACTAATCTCTTATTCTTAGTCAAATTCCTAGTTAACAATTCCTATCTAAAATCTTGAGCTACCCCTTGGGCCACTTAATATGTCTCAAGCTAATACCACATCAAATTATGCTAATAATGAGAGTGTCAATAATGACAAAGAGAAAAATAATGAAAAAAAGCTTATAAAATATGAATTTGATCATGAGGATAATGAAACACATGAAAAAAATGAGAATAAACAAGTAGATCAAGAGTATATTAAATTTATTGAATTATTTCGAGAGAACATTCATGAAAAACCTAAATATCTCAAAAAAATCCTTAATAATAAATTGGAAGCTAAAAAAGCAAAAAGGTGTTAACTTGAAAACCATTAATATCTATTGATACAAATATTAGGACTATTATATATGCTTATCACATATCCAATCTAATTCCATCCCTTTGAGCACAAAATTTCATACTACATCTAGTGGGGAATAGGATATATCTTCAAATCATTGTTCCCCAAAGATCAAATAAATATTTCTACATCCTCTATGGAAATAATTAATACTTCAACTCAATTACTAGTTTCAATACCTTCATCGACACAAATGAAGTTTTTATTCCCTTTGGTGGCTTCACAAAAATCAAATCTTAATCCCAAGAGGTCTACTATGCAAACACTTCTCCAAGTTATTTAAGTTTTGGAAGCTAAGGATATAGAAATTGATCAAATTTCTATGAAATCAACTCATGTTATTGATGCAAAAGATGTATTACATAATCCTCTATCACCTGATATATCTTTTTACCCTTTTCCAATTGGTTTATTTTGCACCCAAGTTCAGACTTATGATGGAAAGGGTGATCCTAACTAAAATATTTGATCTTTTTATGAGTTATATCTTGACTATGCTTCTAATGACAAAATTTTGACCAAATTATTTCCAAAAAGTCTAAAGGACTATGATTTGAGATGGTTATATGATCTAATAATACAATCAATAAGATAATTATAGCCTTTGGTGGATCAAAATTTAACACATTTTTAAATCAATATTACTAAAAATACGTCATATGCATAAATTTCCAAAATCAAACAAGGAATCAATGAGCCTATTAATGAATATGTCTTAAGGTATAAGAAAATGTTTACCAAAATGATAAATCCAATGATAGATAAAGAGCTTCAAGATATATTTAATCAGAGTTTTTTTGATCCATTACATGAGTCCATTATTTTTAATAAGTTAAAATATTATGAGGACTTATTCTATATTTTTTATTATAGATAAATGAAACTTATTTCATTGAACAAGCTTAAGTACATAGAAAACATACTTACTACAACCAATACCGAGTTTCATATCAAACTAAGCTATAAGGTGAAGCTTGTTGAGGCTAAAAATTAAAAAACCACCATGGTTAATATAGTATACAAACAACATAATCAAATTATCTTATCTAATTCATCTAAGAGATAATTTAGATGATTCCTCAAGTCTTTAGCTTCACTTCTTCTGAAGATAGTGGAGTGTCATCTCATATATCTCCCTCCTCCTATGGTGGTTGATACAAGCCAACCCATAAGAAAAAGATATGATGCCAATGCTTATTGTTAATACCAATAATATGTGGGTTATTATAAAAACATATGTTTTAAAATAAAGTACAAGATATAATATCTTATTGATAGTTATCTATTATCCTTTGAGGATTCTCCAACGGATTTGGAATCACAACCTAATGGTCACCAAAATCAAAAGATATTAAAAAATCCATTACAAGATCATTCTAAGGAAACACCTAAATAAGAAATGGCATATCATGTACATCCTCCACAAAATTATGGGCACCCATTAAATGTGATTATTGGTATAATTATGGTGATATACCTCCTATGGTTTATAGGCATTCTATTTCATTTGATGATAATGAAATTGTGGATGATGATTCTAATCTTCATTCCCTATTTATGAGGGCACATATTGATAATTAACCTATGCATGGTGTTATGGTTGATAATGGTTATAGTGATAATGTATGTACCATGAAATTACCAACACATTTTAGATACACATACGATGATTTATTCTCTTCGACCAAAATGGTCAAACTATTTAATGAGAAGATGCAACAGGTTTTTGGTGAGATTTATTTACCTTTAAAGGTTGGTATAATACATGTGACCACAAATTTTTTATTTATACCATAAATGGGAGTCTTTGATATGTTATTAATATAACCTTGTATTCATAATATCCATATGGTACCTTACATAGTGCATGGTTGTCTTAAGTATATTCGTGCCAACAAGATAATTGCATTTTTAGGGATTCAATATGAATATACTTTTCAACAATAAAAATTTGTTCCACAAAAAATAATTCCTAATATGGTTAATAATGTGTGAAAATGTAATAAATATGAAATCCCATTTATTATATGACTAATACTTGAGATGCCATTGCATAAAATATCTATAGTGGACTCTTCGAGATCCTCATTTACACCTTAACAACCTAGCAAGTTCTTGAAAATAGAGTTCCATATTTAAGAATCGATATAAATATATAACATTACACCAAAGAAATCATAGAGCATTAAATAATGGTTTACATAAACTAGTACACCTTTTAATACTACCTCACAACCATAGACTCCTACGAGACATATATAAGTTATTACAGAATCTCCAGTTCTAGATTTGGCACATATATAGGATCCTTGGCTAAATTATTAGTTTACTATACCATATTTATATTATATATCACCTTATAATAATATATTAGATGGGATGATTAGCTATCACTCTCTTTCCAAACATGTCAAAATAATTCAAAAAAAATCAAATATTTAAGAAAATACAAACACATTCAAATAAAGCAAAAATATAAAAATATTTAACATTTCACATGTTACCTAGTTTTTGCATATGTCATTTGATTTATTTTAGTATATATCATATCATTTTATATACACACATATTTTTCAGGATTACTTGAGTGTGATATAGTCATACATGAGATTCATGATTCAAGAGCATGTAGGTGTTGGACTTTTCCTCTTCCCTTATGACACACTACATTAGTGGTATATGCAATAGATTAAGATAAATATACAACTTATCCTACTTAGTAAATCCAAGCTTAGATATGGTAATCAATTAACACATATTGTAATAATTTTTATATTAGGAGCATGATCAAATTGGATATGTTAAACCTAACTAAGGGAGCATTTATCACACAACACTAAAGGAGAGGGTTCTAAAACTTATAGGAAAATAATACTCTACAATATCCCTAGCTATATCTTCTAATGCATACAATTAAATATAGTATAGTGTTATGAAAGGTTATAGCACAAATGGGGATGGTTTAAATCAAATAAAATAAACAAGGGATCATGGAAGGAAAGTAGGGGCCTATATCACCTAAAGTGGAAGATATCAAGCCAAGAAGACCCTATAGATACATTAAGTTTAAGTGTGGAGGTAATATAAGTAAGTATTTATACATTTAAGCTTATTACTTTGTGAAATATCTATCTATCAAATGAAATAAAAAAATCTAGAGATAGTTACCTTTTAACAAACCTATTGAGTCTCAATCTCCCCTTTGGCCAATGGTGTTGTGCAAGATGTTGTTGTGGCTTTGTAAAGATAAAACTTGTTAATTTAAACTCTAGGATAAAATATTACTACTTTATATTTAATACTTCCCATAATACAAGATATATTTCCTCCAAGGTAAACCCTATACATTGGCTCATTCAAATGTAGATGTAGAATAATTGTGAGCTATAATAATGTGAAAATGAATGTTCCTCTCTATTAGATTGAAGTGGAGGTTGTATTTATAGAAATGGATAAGTCATAACCCTTACATATTTTTAAGAAATTATCTCACAATAATTCTAAGAGGAAACTTCTATTCTAATGATATAAAATAAAATAAACATATTCTAAGCATGTCTGAAAGAAATTAAAAATAGGAAATATAGGAATTGGGAAAAGATTAAGAAATAAACTTTCCTATCAAATGGGGAAATGAAATGGGTGGTGGGGTAAATAAATGTGTTAGAAAGGTCAAAATAGAATCTTTACTATAGATAAGACAATCAAATCAAGTTGGCAGGATAAAGAGGCTTTCAACATTAAGGACCCTAGAGAACTCACCCTATCCATGCAAGTTTGGGTTAATGAATGAAGTATAAATATAATCCCATGAAAGCTATGTATGAAATAAAAGTAAAATGGACCTACCTTCCCACAACATTGTTTCCATTCTTCTGGACCCCTTATAGATCAGTTGATCTACTACAAAGATTGGGTACTTAAATGAGAATTTAGGTGGATATATATATATATATATATATATATATATATATATATATATATATATATATATATATATATATATATTGAAAGTTTAAACACTCCATCTTTCTCACTTCCACTCCAAGTTGAAAAATGAAATCACTTCCTACAATTACACACATCATGGTTAATACATTTGTTCAATTATCCTATTATGGTCAATTCAATAATTCTCCTTTCTCTGATCAATTAATATTATTAATTCCCATTCTCTAAATCATTCTTCTAATTATATTTATATTGAAAATTGAATTATAATTATCTTGTAATTAATAAATTCCTCTTTTTCCCTCAGTGGGCATCTTAATGCAAAGAAAGTATCTTGAGATCCTATGGAATATTATTTTTCTAGATAATTAAATTGATAATTTAATTAATATATAAGATTATTCTTCACCCTTCATCTCAGAGACAAGATGAAGGGCCCACAATGAATCTTGTGTGAGAGAATTCTCAACTCTTAATCTTAGAAATAAGATGAAGGGACCACATTGGTGATCTATGTGTCTTCTCAGGAATAACTCTCCACCCCTCATATTTGAAACAAGATGAAGAAAATAAATTAACTCTCATTTTATATTTTCAAAGATCATCTTCCACCCTTTTTCTTGATTGAGATTAAGGGCTCACATTAGTGATCCATGTCCTAATCCATGTGCACATTTGAGGACCCATTTATAACTGTTTATCTTGATCTCAAGATTAAGGGTCCTCACTGATCCAAATTCATTATAAATAGACCTATTTGAATCATAATTATCATGTTCAATCCAGAAAATGAAGTGTTCTAAAATCATCAAGTCTCTTTATACACCACCTTCCCAAATTAGTGATCAAGTTCAACAAGGTCCATAATTTCAAATAAATATATTTTTCACATAATTGACATTGAAAAAGAACATTTCAAAGCTACATCTAAGCCACGTCCATAAAAATAAGTCTTTAATGAAGGTTTTCATGTTTCTAGTTTGAATCTAATACATTATTGACTAACATTTTGTATTGATCATGAAGTCTTAGGCTCTAATCATGTTTTCATTTGTTTTTTGTTCTTGATTGACTAAGACTAACAATGATGAAAATATAGCTAAGTGAGATTCACAATGACACAAAAAGTATGATACCTCTTACCCTTGTCTACTAGTCTACTATACTCTAATGTACCTTAGCTCTATCATAAGGTCAATTTTGGAGTTTGAGATTCAACTAGAATAGGAGATGTGCCAAAGAATAATCAAGTCTTTTGGTGTGATTTTGACTTTTGAATTTGTATTTGCCTTTTGATCATTACATTTTGTTTTAATGATTTGATTTTAATGTTTATGTATTTTATGATTCCTCATCCATATGGATTCTAAAAACCAAACATGGGTTTTAAAAATGATTATCACTAGAGATATTACACTTGGTGGCTAGGAAAAATAATTTATAGAGCATTGTGTCTAAGAATCTTGTAATTTAAAGTTAGAGAGGAGTGCAATATTAAAACTAAAATTGGTGTGTTAATAGAGAAATAGAATAGGGGAAAATATGGAAATAAAAATGGAATGATTGAGGTAACTCAAATCACAAAAAATATGTAATTTTAACATGGTAAAATGACATGTAAATATGAATCATCATCATAATAAATAGTGTATATGAATGGAGACATCAAAATATATCATTAGAGTTATTAAAATAAAATAATATGATTCATTCAAAATAGTAGAAAATAAAAGTCTAGATTATTGCCTTAGCTTTTATGAAAAACACTCAACTAAGATTTTAAACAAAATCATTTGATGAAATGAAAATTTGTGAGGAAGGCCTAGATCTATTTGAAGTCTTACAGTGGAACTCACAAAAGACAAACCAACGAGGTGGAAAAATGGGTAATTTTTAGAGTGAATAAGGTTAATTTATGAGTAAGGCTTGGTTTGATCCAAGGTATTACACTAAAAATCATAAAAACAAAATGAACAAGTTGTAAAAAGTGATCTAGAAAGGATCAAAAGTATTTATTTTGAAGAAAGAAACCAAAGACTCAAAAGAAATGTGAAGGTTGATTGAAAAAATGAAAGAGAATAAAAATGGTCATGATAAATGACTTGATCCTATCCATGGTATTATGATACAAAATCATGAACTAAATAATATATGTAGGGTATTGTAGATAGACTAGAGGACCATCGATAGGAACTAAGGTTACTGAAATTGATGCAATGCTTCACAATAGAAGCTTTTAATTGAAAAAATTGCAAGAAGTGTTAGTACCATAATATATATAAATATATGAAAACCATTTAATATAATCATAATTTTTTAAATGGAAAATAAATTAAACAAATGTTTCTTTAAAAATTGAGTATTAGTTGGTTCTTTGAAGATGTGTTCTTCATTAGTTTGTAAACAATATGTACTAGTTTCAAGAATGTCTTTAAATAAATAATGACCCACCAATTTTTGGTGTAATTTATTTATTTATTATGGGTATAATTTAATTTAAGGACTAAATCAAAAACATTGAATGTGTATAATTTGACCATTTTGTTATGTTGTTTGGTAATTCAAGATTTATATAGGCAGTTATGTTGTAATGCACCCATATGATGCTCATCAATAAGATATAAAGCATGGAGATGGGTTTCATGAATTTATTCACCAAGGATAATTACATGAAGAGAAATGAATAATAAAGTTAGCTCAAATTATAAAGTTAAGATAGATTCAAATTTATATACCAAGGAAGAGGAAGTTGCTCTAGTAACAATATAGATGCCAGTATGATAAGCCCAACGTGCAAGATAAAGTTTGAGATGATAGTAAGAATGAGAATCTAAAATTATCTTTTTAAATATTTTATTAATAATTTTGTTAGTGTCCTGTACTTCACCATTGCATTGAGGATGATAAGGTGTGGAGGATTTTTGCATGATTTTAAATATAGCACATAATTGTTTCACATCCTTATTTTTGAAATTCCCATCATTGTCAAAAATAATGGTGTTGGTAATTCCAAAAAAAGAAATGATTTGATTAAATATGAATTTGGATATAGTGATACCCATAACATTAACAAGGGGCATATATTCTACCCATTTAGTGAAATATTTAATGGTTATAATGATGAATACATGACCATCTTAAGAGTGGGGTAATTTACCAATGAGACCTAATCCCCACATAAAAAATACCAAGGAGATTATAATGTTTGAATCTCAACCAAAGAAAAGTGAATAATATCATCATGTAGTTGGAATGAATTGCAATTTTTAATGAATGTGATAACATCTTTTTTGAGTGTGGGCCAAAAATATCCATGCAAAGGTATTTGTGAGTGATAGTATATCCACTATAATGAGTACCAAAAAATACCCCATGTTTTTATTTAAGAAAGGAAGGAAATTCCTCTTGAGTGATACAATGAAGTAAGGTACATTAAACATTATGATAATATAGGATGTCACATTGAAGGACATATTTTAAACACACTTAAAAATTTAGGTCTTTTCACGAGAGTCAATTCTAGGAGGATAAGTATGGTGTTTGATAAATTACTGATATTCTGATACCATGAGCTCTGATGAGTAGTGAAAACCTTGATATGGAATATAAGAGAGTCATTTATGGTTGGTGATGAATATGGTGATTTTCCTATGTTGATTATAAATTGTTAATCATGAAGGGATTGATGAGGGTTAAAAATAGAAGTAGAAGAAACAAACAATTTAGCTATAACATTCTGATGTCATGGAATTGGTTATATGGTGAAGCATTTAAATTATTTAGCAAGAGTGGTGGAAATTTGATGAAATGTGATAATATTTTCACTTTTGAAATGATATTCACCATTGACTTGATGACGAATGAGTTGTGAATCACCTAAAATATGTAAGGGATATCTAAATTGATTATGGCTTGAAAGCATAAAATGAGAGTTTCATACTCAACCATGTTATTAATAATATTCAAGATTAATCATAATGCAAGAGGTATGATATTTCCATGGGGACAATCTAATACACACCCTAATATATCTCCTTGAAGACATTTAGCTCCATTGAAATGAAGTGTCCAAATATCTTCATGCAAATCCATTATAACTTTGGGTAATATTTGATGATGATTTTGGAATTTAGATTAGAAATTGAAGGGTTTGGCTTATTAATAATATTTTCTTTAAGATCAACTGTAAAATTGTAAAAATAATCTTTAAGGTAAATATCTTGATTAATACCTTTAATGTAAAGGATTGTTTTGTCAAGAAGAGTAGCTTGAAGGTGATTAATAACCAAGACATGGGTGGTGAATAGTTGATCAGTAATCACTTGATATTTAATTAATTTTTATGTGACAATTATTAAATCAAAACCCATCAAGATAACTATCCATTTTACAACTATATAACTAGGTAAGAAAAAATTGGATAAAAAATGATGAAGAGGGTTATACTAGACAATGACATAATTGGTTTTATAAAAGTATGTAATGCCAAAGTTATTTAGTTGTGAAATAAATAGAGAGGAAATCTCATTTAAATTTGGTATATCGTGTCTCATAGTCTAATAAAGCATAAATGATATAATATATGGCACATTCATGACTTGTTTCATCTCATTAGGCAAGCATTTACTCAACTAATATGGGGTAGATGAAGTGTATAATATGAGAGGATGATCATCACAAGGTGGTCAAAGAGTGGGAGGATGAATTAATTATTATTTCATGTTGTTGAATAATTTTTGACATGAATCATTCTATTCCAAACAAATAAATTTATTGAGAATGGAGTTAACTAAATAGATATGGTAAGCCATATTTAGAACAAATTGTTAGATTACCCCTAGTTTACAAAGGTATGTTTGTATATTTGAAATGGAATGAGGAATGGGAATGTTAAGAATAGATTTTATTTTATAAATATCTACATCAATCCCATGTAAAGAAATTAAGAATCCTAATGTGACACCAAAGATATATTTATAAGGATTAAGTCTAACTTTGTATTTGATGAGATGATACAAAATGATAACACGATCATGAATATGATTTTAATGATGCTTAGATTTAACGGTAATAATAGCTACATAAGTTTTTACTATTTTATGAATGAGATCATCATATATATGGTCCATGGCATATTGATAAGTGGAACCAACAATTTAAAGACCAAATGGATTTTTAACATAATAATAGTTTCCCCATTTAGTGGTGAAAGTGGTTTTATGTTGATATTCAAGATTAATATGAATATGATTATATCTTGAGAAACTATCCATGAGATATAACATTTCATAGCCAATGATGGTAAAGTAAAATTATCTTCAGGACATATTAAGTTAAAAATTTTAAAATATATACAAATGTGAATAACCATGGTGATTTTATTACGTAAAATAATAATATTGGATACCAATTTAGAATATTCTATAATTTTGATGAATCTAGCATATAAAATCTTGATGATCTCTTTAAGACATAAGGTAGAAATCTCAGGAGGAAATTTATGTTGATTTTAATGCATAAAGTTTTGCATCAGGATAAGTAATGATATTATGAACCAAAATACTAGGATCAATACCTAACATGTCTTTATAATAAAATGAAAAATATTTGTGGTATTTATCAAAAACAAACTAAACTTATTACGTTTAATAGTATGAATTTCTTTGGAGATGAGAATAGGTCAAGGAGTAGTAGTGGTTCCATAATGAATTGAAATAGTTTTTTAAATAAGCATATAATTACAATTTTGGAAATGATATGGAGTAGGAAGAAACATGGAAACATGATGTGTTTAAGGATTGATATTAGTGTCAAAATTATTAAAAAAAGGAGTTTTTTCCTAAAAATGACCAAGCTTATGATATTTGCATGGAAGTTGAGATTCATGAGGATGGATTCATTATAAATTAATTTCATCAATAGGGAATGTAGGTAAAAGTACATAATATTTAATATCAACTTCGAGATCCAAAATTTTATTTTTGTGATTATCAAACTTGGAATGTATTTGACAAATAGTTGTAGCTTGTGCATCTAAGGTAAGTTTAGGAGTAGAGGTAGAAGGTTGTTAAATAGAATTTAGTATGAATATAGTAAGATATAAATTATTGGATGTGGTGATAGAATTATGAGTAATAAGTAAAGGATTGATTTGGTTGATATGACATATTGGAGGTAATGAATCCTAATGCACTAGATTAAACTAATCAATGCACTCAATAATTATAGGTTGGATTATATCAGATTGGTTAATTTCTTGGACAACCCATGGAGTATCGAGAAAAGGTGTATTGATATGAGTTACATATCCTTCATGTTATGATTCACTTTAGAGGATATATGAATGACATAAACATCATCATTAAAGGAATGCATTTTTGTTAAGGTCTTTAGATAATGTAAGACATCTAAATATTAGGAATGCGCCTGAGCCATAATATAAGTATCATCATAAGATTAATATATAGCACATATATCCATTACAATAGGAATATTTGTAGTATATATTCCCAAATCATTTAAGGTATGAGGAGACATGGATAAAGGATATTGAAATAATTTTACCACTCCATATTTATTGGAAGCAAAATCATCCTCTATATAAGAGGCTTCAAGTGTATTGCATGGGGAAGGACTATCGATAGTATCATTTATTAATGGAATAGTTATATCTCATGGTAGGAGAGAAGGAGGGAGTCATTCCACAATGTAGGAAGGTAATCGAGTGGCATTGAAAATGTTTTTTAGTTTTTTAGGTTCATCATCATTTGAATTTGAAAGAGTTACATGTAGATCTACATGTATATTAACAATTTTAAGAAGAGGAGGACTATTGATTTGAACAATTATATGGATATTATATTGAGATTTGGAATTTTCAAAGTTGAAAGCTCCAATGATTAATATTGGCTTCACATTTTTAAAGTTTTACAACAAGTATGGTTTTGATACATTGGCTACCATAAGATGTAATATCTCTCATATTATGAGTCCATGGATGGCTTAAGAGCATGTTGTAATATATATGAAGATCAAGAACCATGAGTTTGGTGTAAATTATCTTGGATCTAATAGTAAGAGGTATCCAAATGAAACCAAGTGGTTTTTTATTAGTTTTGTTGAATATACAACACATGATTTGGGTTTTTTTAAGATTTTATTTAGAATATTTTATTTGTTGAGTTGACCAAAGAGAAGTAACACTGATGCTGGATCCTTCATCAACTATTTTTATTAAATTAAAGTATTATTGATTCCCATTTTGATAAAAAATGAGGATCATCAGCTTGAAAGAGAATTCAATCATTGATCATATCATCTTCAGGAAATTATATGGAGGGTTTAGTAGAATAAATTATTTTTAATCATTTACCTATATAGGCTAAGAAACATTAGGAGGTATCTTAGACTCATTAGATAAAGGTTACTCAATGTCTTTTAGTTGTTGCATAATAAACTTATGATGATAAGGATATGTTTTTACTAACTCCATAAGATGAATTTTATAAGGCATAAAATAAAGTTCATCTAAGAAATTCTAGTGAGGTTTAGAAGAAGAGTGAGTGTGAGGCTTAGGTTGATTAGGTGGGGTAGTTTTTCTAATTGTTGAGATTACACTAGAGGAGTCATATCATCACTAGTGGTTGGTTCTAAATATGAGGGTTGATAAGTTGTAGTATCTTTTATATTTTTTTCTTCATTAAACAACTTCTTAGGTTTGGTAAAAGGGTATTTATGAGTAGATTGATGATGATAATTGACCCTAGCCACATTCACATATTAATAATTGGTATAAGATTGATCATAATCAGAATCAATAGCAAACTGTTTTCATTAGAGTGTTGTGCATTAGGATCAAAATAAGGTTTTTGAGATTTTTGGGTAGTATATTTAGTGATGTTTCTATTTTGAGAAGTTTTGAGATAATTGGGATGATAAAATTTGATCATAACATCATGATCAAACACATCTCCTAACATGGAATAAATCACAAAATTTATAAGTGCATGACAGTTATCATGAGAATGACCAATATCAAAATGAAACAAGAAAAAAAGTATCATACTATGATGAGGGAGTAGTATTGTTATAGATGAAAGGTTTAGATGGAGATAATAATTTCTTTATTTTTAAGACCATTAAAGGTGGGTGGCAGGTATTTTGAATATCATATTTGACTAATCCCATTTTTATTGGAGGGGATTTAGATTGTTAATTTATACTATTTATTACATTAGTTAAAGTTTAGAAATATTCCTTGATTTCATTATGAGATGGTTCAAATTGATTCATAAGTAAATCTTGTCTTTTAGATTGATCAAAATATTGTTTTAAGTTTTGAGGATAAATAATTTATACCTTATATTGAAGAGAGGCCTTAAGGGAAATAATGAAAAGTTATAAAATATTACATCACTCATGTTATGTTCACCCTTGTGAGCTAATGATTTCCATATTTTGATAAAAGTATGAGCCAACTCAGTTGATAATTATTTAGCATTGATGAAGTGACTAAGACAACTTTTAAAAAGATAATTTTAGAACTCTTTGAATAAATCATTTAAAATATCCTCTAGATTCCATATGGAATGTTAGAGGATTTTATTATACCATTATAAATAATCTCCCATAATTTTTTTGACAATAAGTTTAGTGTTAGCGAAAGTGTTGGTTTGGACCCATTCCTTATAGTCATTACCAAATGATTTAAGGAAGATAACACGGTCATTAGTTATGTCATACTTAATAGTTGGAGAGATGTTTCCAATATATATAGATATGATGAATGGGATTAAAGGTTAATTTTAAACATTTTGGATCATGTTTTTAGGCATGATAGGTTGAGAGATGATTACACAAAGTAATATGTTTGAATTTATAACTCCTTGATTAGATTACCTCTACACTTAAAATTAGTGTATCTATAGGATTTTATTAGATTTTCATCTTCCACCTTAGGTTTTCTAGGCCCCCACTTACCTACCATGATCTCTTATCTATTTTAAACCATCCCCACTTGTGTTATAATATTGGATAACACTATATTATATTTCATTAAATGAAGTTAAAAACCTAACTAAAGTTATTATAGAATATTATTTGCCTAGAGATTTTGGAACCCTCTCCTTTAGTGTTGTGTGATAAGTGCTCCCTTAGTTAGATTTAGAAAATCCAATTTGGTCATGTTCATGATATACAAAGTGTTATAATATATTTTAGTTGATTACCTTCTCTGATCTTGAATTTACTAAGTATGATAAGCTATAAATTTATCTTAATTTGTTGCATACATTATAGTGAACCCAACATGAATCTAGCCCTTTCATTTCAAATTTTTCATTTACAATCAACTAGGTCACATTGTTCACTTAGTTTTGTTCTCTATTTGCATAATTTCATCCACAATAAAAGAGGTCATGTTGACTAACCCATTTTTGTTCTCTATTTATATATTTTCATCCATAGTCAACTAGGTCATGTTGGTCGACCCCATTATATTATTCATTTTTTAGATTTTGGATCTATAATTAGCTTGGGTGCACAAGTCAACCTAGTTTATTTCTCTATTTCTAAACTTTATTATACATCCAACTAGGTCACGTTGGTTGAACCGTTTTTTTTTTTTGACTTATGAGTTTTCAACTACATTAAACTAAGTTGACACTAGTCAACGTAGTTTTATTTCACTGTTTTCAAATTTTAAATTTCTGTAGACTAAGTCAACCATGGTTGACCTTGTTTAATCTCTCTATTTTTTAATTTTTATCTCTATAGGACTAAATCAAACCAGGACAACCAAGTTTTAATGATCATACTTACAACATTCATACTCAACCAAATAAGTCAACTTGGTCAACCTAGTTTTATTAGTCATGTTTCTTCTAAGTAACTTAGTACTTCAATTTTTTCAATTATCTTAGTTTTCCATTTCTCTTTTCATTAAAATTACTAAGTACTTTAGATTACCATTTTGTTCCTACCATTTTTTTAGTTATGTTAAAAATTGTATCACACAGACAACTAAGTCAACCTGTCCAACTTAGTTATGTGTCTCCCTATCTTTTCAACAAACTAAGTCAACCCTAGCTGACCTAGTTTGTTTTGGCCTATTTTTATAATATGTTGCATCAACTAGTGTCAACCTTTTTTGTTTTATTTTCTCAACTAGATTGGCCCTGGCCAACTTTGTTTGGTGTATTTAAATTTTTTCATAATCAAGGCAATTCACTTTTCTTTCATATTAAGTAATCTTATTTTCCACTTTGAAAAGATTTTATTCCTTGTTTATTTAATTTCAAAAATTACAAATTGATTTTTGCCACATGATTTTCACTTTTTATTGATTTCCCTAGAAATTGTGTACCAATTAATTTTTAAAACAACTTATCTACTGTCGTGAAGGGTTACATGATACTTTATTTATAGTCATTATATATCATGGTGTGAGGGGATTTACCCAATAATCATAGCCAAAGTATAGAGCTAAACATGGTATTTATTTTTCACATACTTCATGGTATTTAGGAAACACCTAGGATTTCCTTTTATATTAAACCTTAGTAATCCAACCATCCATTTGATCTTTTGATGCATCATTTATTGGTTAATGTCAAAAATTTACTTCTAGATTACCCTTGAAACTAGGTTTATTGGGCTTGGGCAAGGTCTAAACCTCCATAGTAAACACTTTGAAACATTGGTATGTCACTATCTAATAGAAAAGCAAGTATCTTTGGAAGCCTAAAAATCAACTAAATCCTTGTAGTAAATCTTCTTGATCTTATTTTTGGATAATTATTTAAATAGTTATTTATTTATATACTTTCATTTTGTTTTGTTTCTTGCTTCTTTCTTTGGTATTATAGATTGTTTTGACATATTTTTGTGTTGCATGATTCAACTAGATTGATCAATGTCGACCTAGTTGACTTTGTTTGAACAAACTAACTCGATGGGGCTCAACTCAATATTTTATATTCTTCTTATTTACCTCCATTTTTAGACTATATCATCTAGTTTATAGTCAATTTTTTAAGATCAAACTGAATCAACTAGGATCAACCTAGTTATATTATATTTTTCTTATTCTAGGCAACTATATCAATCCTAACTCAGCCCAATAGGTTTCTATTTCTTTGTTTTTACCTCCCAAAATTAGCTAAGTCAACCTTGGTCAACCTAATAGGTTCTAGATTATTATCTAAGTAACCAAATTAAATTAGGTTGACCCTGTAAATTTACATATTTATATGTTCCTATGTGATTAAATCAACCCAAGTTGACCTCATGCATTTCTAATTTATTGTATCCTAGACTAAGTCAATCATGATCAACCTAGTTTAGTAAGTGGTTGAACGTGTTTCATTTCCTATTTTATCTTGATTATTGGCTAGCATCATGGAATCACCTAGAAGAATATTTCTTGATAGTCTTACCCCATGTATATTTTATAAAGTTTGTTTCATCCTACCCACTTTATCCCCATAACAGGATAATTATTCATGTTGAAAATACTCCCAACCACCATCTATATCAATGGAATGCAACATGGTACCCATTACTTAAAATGATGATCTAGATTATTTTAATATATTCAACAACCTTGATGATAATTTCATTCACACCCCTAACATGAAGGGTACCTTATCCAAACTTCCTTATTTTATGATTGGACCAATTGATACTAACATAGGGAAACCTCCTATAGGGAATGCTCCTCCTAACAACACTAACATTTCACTTCCTACCACTAGAAATAGAAATCCACTCATATATACAACTCAAGTTCTTGCTCAAATGGTTCAAAAAATGAATGTTATGCAAACATATAACACTTCTCAAATGCTCTAAATGTAAAATTATTTATTATAAATGGAAATTCAAACCCTTATGGTCATGCCTCAAAATAATCCAAAAAAAAGCCCCTTCCTCTTAGAGATTCTAATAGTAATATATCTATCTATCAAATAAAATAAACTTTTTAGAGATATTTACTTTTGAGTGAACCCATCAAGTCTCAATTTTCCCCTTAGCCAATAGTGTTTTTCAAGATATTGTTGTGGATTTTTAAGGGCCACACTAATTGAAATCAGATCTAGGCTAAAATATTCATACTTTTCATCCAATACTTACCACAAGACAAGTTATCTTTCCCCAAGGCAAACCATAAGCAATGGCTCAACCAAATGTAGATGTAGTAGAATTGTGAGCTGTAATAATGTAAAAATGAATATTAGTTTTTATTGAATTAAAGTAAAGATTGTATTTACATCAATAGACAAGTAATAACCCTTATATAATTTTATCCAACAAGTTCATCCCACCACAACCCAATTTTCAAAAATTTACCATTAGGCCTCAAACTAGGTCAACCTAGTTCCATAATGCATGTCATAACTTTTGTAATTGGATCAACCACGATCAAACTAGTGGTAAAAATGGTGTTTTAATTACTTATGGTATATTTTAGAGGATATTTACTTGAGTTAGATAAATGGTGTTTTTTTTCTTGAGGAGTTGGATAAGCAAGATTTATTTTCTTGCAGAGTTTGATAAGAGTGATTTATAATGGGTTTAGGTATGATAGAATTAATCTTGTGAAGTACCAATGGTTTTACCAACCCTTTACCAACCATTTACCAATTCACACTTTAAGGAATACACTTAGAGAGATTAAAACTCAATAGGTTATTATAGGAGATAAAAAATCATTAAATAATAAAGTTTTTAAAAATATTGTGTATACAGGGGCATCTTGATTCTATATAATCATGATTGACATAGGTTATATTATTGTATGATCATTTCCATCATCAAATTTAGCTTATATAATGAAATTTACACATTGCTATACTCATGTTACTATATTACATAATGTACTTGATATATTATTCTACTTGACATTTTGATAACATATGTATGTAGGGACTAGTATAACATGCTTATGCTAGTTTATTATATTTTGTTTACTTCATCTCTTCACATGGACTACTTGAGTGTACTTATTATTTGTTTTTTTGTCTTTATTATGGAAAATTTGAACATGTTCCTTAATTTTTGGCTATAATGCCCTGAATCTTATTTGTTTCTTTAGTGTGTGAAAATTTACATATGTCTTCCCATTGAGTGTGTGGCATTTGAACATGCCCCTTATTTTTGGTCTCCTTAGACCCCTCTTTGGGTGATGTTTGATTAATCTTACATGTGTGGTTGATTTTTTGTTGAGATTGTTACTTATAGACATTTCCATGATCCACATCAAGTATCTTAGGGAATATTATGTATGCATTTTTCAAGCCTAATCAATATATATATACTTCGATATACTACTATATGTTTCTTTTATAAATGATTAACATAGATACACCATAATTGTCTTATCATTTTGAGATAAAGTGAATAAATTTTTTTCATTCCACTCACCTCAAATTTGTGAGGGGGGGGCATATGAATGGGGTTATGTCATAAATACATGCTTACACATACATATAGTTGATAGAATTGGAAGAATTTGATGCAATTTACATTTGACACATAGATTTTTAGATTTGTGATACATATTTTATAGATAAAAGGTTAAATTTTGATATTTAATTCAACTTGAGACACATTTGAGGTGTATATGCCATGAAAATACATTAAATCATAGATAAAGTTTCAGATTATATACATTATTCATGCATCGACCCTAGCAAGATGTAACATTTGAGATTTTATCTACTGTAATAGTTGGATTATTTGATTAATTCAATCAAGATTAAGTTACATGAATGGAATTTAAACTATTTTATATTATTTTTAGTTGATATGGTCATACCATTTGACTCGAGTGAGATTGGATAAATTATGATATACTAGAGTTGTGCGATATAGATTATGATCTCCCAATGGGCTTCACACAACTCACCCTTATACCATATTGGGGTATTAATCACCATAAAATTACCCTATTCACATATTTAAGTTTTATATTTGTACCTTTTTTGAATGAATTATGTAGGAATCATCATTACCAAAGCAAACTATCAAGGGGCAACATGGTTGCATCAACACACATGTGTACTCATTCCTTTCTCTCTTTTCTTTCAAGAAAATTTCAATTGTTCATTTTCAGATTATATGAACTAATTAAACCTATAACATGCTCTTGGTTTCATGTCATACACATATGAAAAAGTAAAATATGTCTTAAAAAGATAAATTTGTGTTTTACACACCACAATATGAATTTCCTTCCTTTAAATTAGTAATTTTATCCTTATGAATTAATAAATTAAAGGGGGGTGAGAATTTAGATGCTTAAATATAGATTTATATGTTAAAATAGTCTTGTAAACTTGATAAATATAACTCAAGACTCTACCCTTCAATTCTTGACCTTCCTTGCAATTGATAGGCTCACAATTGCCATCTCACTAGGTGTAAAATCTTATCTTGTGTTTGACCCTCTTATTTTGATTATCCATATCGCTTGTATCCCATAATATGCTTAAATTATGATATATATCATTCAATACCATATATATATATATATATATATATATATATATATATATATATATAGTGTAAAATCTTATCTTGTGTTTGACCCTCTTATTTTGATTATCCATATCACTT
This sequence comes from Torreya grandis, assembly GCA_037957365.1. Classification (NCBI taxonomy): domain Eukaryota; kingdom Viridiplantae; phylum Streptophyta; class Pinopsida; order Cupressales; family Taxaceae; genus Torreya; species Torreya grandis. The sequence continues at coordinate 3,135,143 of JARHVA010001419.1, forward strand.
GTATCCCATAATATGCTTAACTTATGATATATATCATTCAATACCAGTTTATATATATATATATATATATATAAACTGGTATTGAATGATATATATCATAAGTTAAGCATATTATGGGATACAAGTGATATGGATAATCAAAATAAGAGGGTCAAACACAAGATAAGATCTTACACCATATATATATATATATATATATATATATATATATATATATATATATATATATATATATCTGGTGTTGAATGATATATATATATATATGTTCTTAGATAGTTACAATCATACTTGGACAATAGCATCAATGCTACTTTTGATTCTTTAACATAAGTGTCTATGCCTTCTAAACACTTAAAATTTTAAATATATATATATATATATATATATATATATGGGTCAACCTATTATGTTTCATTAACCCTTATTTGAGGAAATTTTCAAAAGAGGTGGTATAGATACAAGTTAAATTCAACTCATTATTCATCTAGAAAATACTAAACAAGCACATATTCAAGATCATTCAATCAATTGAAAAATTAGGTTATACTACCCTATTCTTCACTGTTTATATATCAATCAGGAGAAATTATATTATAGGTTTGGAGAATTGAAGAATCAACCCATGATCCATATTTTTCAAGTTACAATATAAATCACTAAATTCACTTGTATAAGTATATTTCACCCTTGTACACATATAAACCCACACTTAGGGGAGAACTATATATTTTTGAGGCCTTATTTGGAGTATTGGATTATAGGCAACACTTATTGATAAAAGGGTCTTTGAAGTCATCTCAATTTGTGAACCCACTAATCCATTTTTGGTAAGGTGACAAAAATTAAGAGGAGGATCTAGGGTTTGAGTTATATTATGATATCAAGAGCTTGTGCACATGATTTAAACAAAAAATTTGAAAGGTTAAAAAAAACCCAAAAATACATAGGTGTAAGTTTTAGTAAATAGTCAATATTCTGTACATGATAGATGCTTTTAAAGTACATATAGTGAAGGTGTCCATAGGACAATACAAGCATCTATGTTGATAAAAAGATAATTTTTAAGAATCTAACAAATGTACCAAAATCCTTATACATTTTATTTCTACACCTACATTACTTAAACATGCCTACACATCAATGTATAAAATAATTGTAATTTCTCCTTTATATTGTTATTATCAAAATATTGAATGTTGTATTTTATATATTTGACATATGTTTATATTTAATATTTATTATGAGAATATCAGTAGAATATAAATTCATTAATTGGCCATATTTTAGAGTAGCTTATTCCTATTTTATTAGTCTACTCTCCACTAACCCTAAATCCCAAAAAAGGTTAAACACTATGAATCAAGAACACTTTTGAGTGGAGTTATGAATCGCCTAGAATAGGATTTTAAAGAGGCTGAAGCTCAAAACCACTATTGGGACACAACATGGGGCTCAATCCTTGAAATATACCAACATAAAAAAACCCCAATCAAATATAAGAGTAAGTGGAAGGTCAAACAAAGCTATACAAATAGAAGATTGCCTAATAAAATAATGACAAAGAAGAGTACTTAGTAATAAGGATGATAATGGAAAATAAATATTAAGAAAAAATACAATGTTCCATGGGTAACACTCTAAATAAAAAACTAATAAAAAGACATCTCAAATGAGAAAAGGTTATCAAAGGAGCTTAGGGAAAAAATAATAAGAGAGGGGTCATGCAAAAGTAAGATTTTGCCTTTTAATATAAATCATATCCTCCATCAACCTCTAAGAACCATCTCTAATTAGATCTTCAACCTATAAATTTTTATAAGACACCAATAGTGGCCTTAGATTTACCAAATTTGGAAATATAAGGGGTTGGGATATGGAAGCAAAGGGAAGCCAATTGATCCTCTAAATTATCACAGTCTATCCACCCAACTTTAATAAATATCATATCTAATCAAGGGGGGTCTGACTCCACCTTAGGACATGATTTATCCTCTACAACCACCAACTCAATATAATAAATTAGAGGGTTGTAAGAAGGAAAAGGTGAATGACAATACCATTGGGAAAAGAACACACCATGGTTATGCCAAATAAAATCATCATTAGGATGGGAAAAAGAACTTTAGAAGAGCAAAAATTAGCACGATGCCCTAGAATATTACAATGAAAAAACTTGAAAGAAAGGACTTCATAGTTTAATTATTAAATATAGGATCCTCAAGAATATTACACCTTGACAGAGTGAAATAAAGGCTTGTAAAAATCAATGCTAACACAAACCCTCACCATTCTACTTCCCCTAGAGTTCATATCCATTTTGATATAGGATCCCATAAAATAAGTCAATAATTTGATGTGATCCTCATAACATAACATAGGTGGAAGATTATATAATCTAAGCCTAATTTTAGTAATAGTAATAATAATTTTCTCCACATCAAAAAGGGGGGACCATGGGCAAAATAAAAATCCATGTGTTGAGATCAACATACCCCCATTTTTCAAAAATGGGGACCCATGTGTCAAATTGTACAAATTTGTACCTTGAAATTGAAGATTCACTTGATCAGAGTGTCACTAGCATGTTTGCACATATTCTTTATTTGAAGATCATCCACACCATGGTCTAGTTGACTTATTTGTTTATGGTCCTGGTTAATCTTATCTAAAGTGCTAACATTGGATATCTATGTTTTAGGTTGCAAGTCTAATAGAACCCATTTGGAAATGAACATGCTTAGAATTTTTTGCTTCAATGTTAAATTGATATTTTACTAACCTTGGTTTATGATTGGTTTATTAAATTCATATTTGAATTGTTTAAACCCTAGCCTAATGTTTTACCTAGAGCTTATAATTCTAATTTAAATTTGGTAGGAGCTTTTTATTTAAATTTAAGTGGGAATAAATTAACCATACCATGGACTTAGTTTAATTTTTATCCTAAGGCTTGGTCATGTTTTTCAACACAACCAAACCTTAGGCTAAAAAACCTATGCTTGGTCCCTTTTATGTCCCATGATCCGTTTATTCCCTTTAATGCTATAATGGTTTTGAGTAATCACATGGTCCCTTTGTTATAAGGCTTAGCCTAAAGCCTTATCCTAAGGTTTATCATATTTATTAATATGATAAAAACCTTAGGGTAAGACTTTATGCTATGTATTTATTATTCACAAAGTCTTTTTGTGATGATTTTGAATTTTAGGACTTATGCTTTTGGCATTTATTTTTTAGGATTTATGTTTTTAGTATTTCTTTTTTAGACTTATCTTTTAGCAACATTTTCCCCACAACAATTTTTTCCTAAACAATGCCCTTCAGCTTTTTTGAATTGCCCTTCAAAACTTTCATTCTACACAAAATTTCCCTTTGGACATTTTGTCTGACAAAATTTGGTCTTTGGGGGAAATGTGTTGGAAATTTTATCTGGGACAATTTACTCAAAAGAGTGCCCTTTAGATTTTTGAAATTTCCCTTTGGGCTTTTGTTAAAAGCACTTTATCTTCCAGACACACCCTTTGGTATTTTATAAAAGGACCATTCAAGATTTTGAACATATCCTTCGGGTTTTCTAAAATGCCCCTTCAAAATTTTGTTATCAAACATTTTTCCCAATGCAAAAGACCCAAAATAATTCCCTGTAGCAATCTTGCCAATGCAATTTTCTCAAGACAAATTTTTTAAAGGCACTTACCCTTTAGAATTTTGTCAAAGACACTTTCCCTATGGAATTAACTTCTAGCCTTTGGGAAATGGCTCTTTGCTCTTAGATATTACGCTTCATAAATTTTTAAGTGCCCTTAGGATCTTCTAAAAGTACCCTTTAGCTTCTTTGAAATGACCCTTCAGGCCCCTTTTTGTCCTGACTAATTCCTTTAGACTTTTTATCCTAGGCATTTTGCTCGATGAAATAGACCCTACAAGATAATTGATTTGGATATTTTTTCTAACGAAATTGGTCTTTAGAATAATTTCCTTGGGAAAAAAGTCTAAAAGCATTTCCCTGAAAGAATGCCCTTTGACTTCTTTGAAGTGATCCTTCAGCTTCTTTAAAATGACCCTTCAACTTTTTAAAAAGTACTCTTCAGAACTTTTATCAAAGGCTAAAATAGACACCATAGGGATAATCAATTTTGACATTTTGTATGATGAAATTGATCTTTGAAATAATTTTCTCAGATAAAAGGCCTAAAACAATTCCTTGACAATACATGCTGTAAATATTTTATCCAACTAGGAACTTTAATCTAAGATATTAGCCTAGGTCTTATATCATTCCAGTGCCTTAACTTTAATATTTCCTATTATTCATAGGGAACCAATCATGCTTGACTTCCTGGATCATAATATACAATGTTCATTTACTTGGGCCTAGTTGATCCAATGATGCGAGATCACCACATGGTACACATAAGAAACATGATGAACTAAGAAGTGACAAATGACAAGCTCAATAAATAGTTCCAAAGATGTGTTTAAAATTTGATAGCCATGCACCCATAAATTATGTTCATGTGGACATTAATTGATGGTCGTGTAGATGTCAAATTTAATATAACATAGAATTCCAAATATGTGCTTAAAATTGACAATCACATGCCCATCAAAGACATCCATGCAGTTGTCAAATGACGGTCGTGTGAATGTCAAATTTAATATAGTTATTTGGAACCAAAGATATATGAGTTGCATTGATTCATACAAAAAAATCAAATGATGTGAGATAAAAGTTGAATTTTCAAAGGAAACAATCATATTTTGTACAGTGATGAGTAGGATACCATGGAGATACCATGGAGATGCCACATCAGAGCCACATGGGTGTAATGTGCCAAATTTGAGACTTTACTGACTTGGTAATGTGAAGGAGAGCCTGAATTGTCATCTATCTAAAGATAATTTGATCCAAGGTCCACCAATGAGTAGCCTAATGCACCTTGACAGCTTAGATGAGCATTTCTTAAGGGAACATCAAATTTTATTTTAACCTTAGAAGTAGAGAAGGGGATTATGCTAGGCCAAGAACATCAAAGAACCATGAAGATCTTGTAGTAGCATAGGGGTCCCAAAGGTTAAAATACTTAGGAATATTCTTCCTGTAACTAACTATTGTCCATTTTGAAAGTGGAATATTTTCTTTGTAAGGTCATGTGTTATTTGTAAAATACATTGCCTATAGATCAGTCTATTGGGAAAGTCTAGTGTATTTCTAAGAACATTTGTGGAAAGGACAACTATCCCTATACCTATACTTTTTAAATTAGTTAGGGCTAAGTGACATGCTTCTTGACATCTTATAAAAGGTCCATTGTCAATTGTAAAGAGGAAGAGAGTTCTTAGAGAAAAAATTACTTTGTAAACTTTTGAGAAACTAATACAAGCAAGGAATTTTGAAAAGACAGTCTAGCATCTGCTTGTGTTCGTTGTTATCATGTATTATCTCTCACTTTTTTGTTCTAATTTTCAGATTTGAATGGTTATTATGAATTCTTGGTGTGTGCATTTGATTTTAGAGTTGTTAACTTGTGCCAATGATAGGTTGACTAAAAGTCCTATGGTTTATTTAATTTTCTTACTCTTCTTACATTTGGGCTAATGTTGTTTGATTGTAGGGGTAAATATTTAAAGTGAACTAGGTTCTTATTTGCATTATTTCCACCTTCTTTAAAATCTTTCCTGATGTGTGATAGGATTTGAGATTATTCTACTTCATGTTATACACTGGTTAAGTGCGCATGCTTGGATGATATTTGAACTTTGTCATGATGTTTGGAATGAAGATCAACATCACTTTTTGCCCTACCCTTCCTTTTGGTATTTTTTCAACTAGATCACCCTAGTTTAATTATAATTATAAATATCCATCCTAGATTAGTTCTTGATCATTATTCACTATTTTTAGCGTAGATACTTCATATTTTACATAAAATCTGATATTTGGCCATGGTGTCTCCCAACCACTAACTAATATAAATATTATGAAACAATCACTTATTCTACCTCTATTCTATCAAAGATGACATGATTATCACAACCTGAAACTCATGCATTGAATTCTTAGTAATTCAAAAATGAGAAGTGTTTCTTAAACACTCTGGGCACATATGGTACAAATTTATGCATCAACAAGAGGAGCTTCATTGGTGCTAGGAGGGATTTAGTTAGATCTTTGTGAATTTGCAGAGACTTTTCTAATTCTGGTTTGTTTTGATCAAATATTGGTGTATTCTTTGAATAATTGAGTTATCCTTTACTCAATTATGTAAATATCATCGATCTTTATGGTTTTAGACCAATTTTTTGAATCCCTTTAGCCAAAGATTGATATTCTTTGAAGATCCATGGATATTCATGCAAAAGTAGTTCATGCTTTATGTATTCCTCATGTTTAAGGTTAGTAATAGCAATTTTATACAATTATTGATTGGTTATTTTCAAATTTGAGTTTATTTGAGCTTAGATATGTAAATATCCCTCTCATTCATTAATCTATATGTATCTTTGAGCTCATTTAGTTTAAAGTAGTCATGCTTTACATGGATTTGTGCAAAATTGCCTTAATGAACACAATTAATCATTATACTTTCAAAGGTTGGTTTGATGCATCGTATTTAAATATGTTTCAAGGTTTTAATCCAAAATTACCAAAAGTGAGACCAAGGTAAGCATAAAATTTCAAGGTCTCAACCAACTTCACCAAGTCAGGGTGCTCATGTGTTCAAGGTATGGCTTGGGTAGGTGGTTCTTCAATCAATGTGCCAGGTATAGTACATGATCTTCCTTGAAATCCTAAAAGGTATTTACCTTCTTTCAATCCCAATAATTTTGTCACTACTGAAGATCACATTAAATCATTCAAGGCTACTTTAAGATTGTTAAATGTAGTTCATGAAGATGTAGCATGTAGATTATTCCCATTCACTTTTAGAGATGATGCATATGATTAGTTTCTCAACCTACCTGAGAACTAAATTACTATTTGGAATGACTTTAATAATATTTTTATTGATCACTTTGAAAAAATTACCAGTCCATGCACCCTTTACTAATAGTTCATCATAGTTAAGAGATATTTAAATGAGACTATAAGAGAATTTAATGCTAGGTTCCAAAATATTTTTAGCATGACCATGGTCCCATATAAACCTCATATGACTTTGGATATTTATAGGGATGCCTTAGACCCCATATTCTCTGTATTCTTGAAAAGATCTGAAAATGTCATTAATACATTAGAATTAGCTTATGCTGAAGCTATGATCATTAATGACTGGATGCAACCCCAAGGTCAAATGGCATACTCTATCTCTAATTCTAGTCAAAATATACCTACTCTAAACCAACCTCCAGTTTGGAACCAATCACTATTGAGTCATCCATATCCTGGCCAAAACTTAGGGTTCCTAAATAACACTGCTAATGGACTTCATCCACAAAACCATGGAACTCTAATGCCCATAGCTAGTAGTAATGCTCCAATTCATGAGCCTGAGACACCAAAAAATTCAAATGAATTGATATTAGAAATGGTGAAAAAATTGAGCACTGATTTTATTTATTTGCAAAGATAAGTAAGAAATATAAGGGAAGGTTCTAACAAAAACTATGCTTCTCAAAGGTTTAGTAGGCCTCCAAATAGGTCTCATGATAGTAAAAATAATGAATCATCTAAAAATTTACAAATGAGTTTCTATGATATAGATTTGGCTGATCATTACAATGTTTTTGAAGCATCTCAAGGTGAAAGAGATACAACCAAAATTGTGCCTAGCCAAGACAATGTTACATGGGCATCTAGCTTTGTAGGAACTTCTAAATCTTTCATGTAGATTTTTGAATTTCCATCTAACAATTGAAGAAGTTTCATCTAAGATGACTTGTATTATTGAAAATGTAAAGATATTACAATTAAATACCAACAAGACATCATCATTAGAAAATCTGTAGATGAAGAATAAGAGTTTCTAGAAATGGATATGGATAAAGTACAAGATGATATTTATTCAGAAGGTAACCATAAATATAACCCACATAGATTTATTTCAAAAATGGAGAATGATCTTGAAGAAGATGATCACTGGTAGAAGTCATACCATGATTTATTAAATGGAATTAAAGATCTAGAGATGGTAGATGATGGGATAAAAAAGACATGTATGCTTCATCTAAGGATTACACCAATGATTTAAAGTTCCTAGAAGATGATATTATTTTGGATGACCTAAACCAAGATAAGTTTGAGATCAATTGGGTAGAAGAGGTGCCTTTCTTCACCAAGGATGAAGATGAAGCAGGTGAAATAGATTAGGAATTGTCATTTGACTTCATCAAAAAGTCAAGAGTATGGGACCAACATGTGTTTGATAGGATTTCAGATGAAATCCATTCAGATGATCAAGATGAATAAGCCTTTTGGGATGACTTGGAATATTTTTGTACAAATATTGGTAGTCTATTTCCACCTCAAAAATAACCTAATGCAAACATCATTCTAAGGATATTGGCCGAGATAAAATTATTGAGTAAAGATGATATAAGCCACTATTTATTTATGGATGAAGAAAAACTATCACTCTTATTACAAATTATAATAATTTTGGAGGAAGATGATTGGGTCTTAGATTCATATATTTGATCCATGCATCTAAGAATGCTGAGAGGAGACCAAGATACATCACCTAGAAGACACACGCATGAAAATACTCCCATCCACAAGAAGAGGCCATTGAATGAGAGTAATCTTACTTCAAGGCATTGTGATAGGATAAATAAATTTCAATTTGACCCTAGAGGTAATAATTTATGTAGTTAGTGTATGGATTAGTTTAGTTTATTTCTTGTTCTTTGTTTCTTATTTTTTCTTTCCTATCCCTTGTTTGTATATAGTGTTTATCTATATTTGTTTGTTTTCTCTTGCTTTGTTCCTTTATTTTAAATAAGTTCTATTGGATAATTATCAACTCAATTTTTATCTAGATTTCTCAAGAAACTTCACAATTTAAAAATTAAGGTATGACCTCTCAACATTGGTTAATCATGGATTGTTGAAATATGAGCTTGATGTTGTAGTTTAGAGAAGCTAGAAAAGATTGATGGATACGTTAATTGTTCCTTGAAGATTTTAAACCTTGTTCTGATTTAATATTGGTTTTCAAAATTATTGCACATGTAGGATAAAATCTTAAACCATTAGCACAAAGTCATGCTTACACTTAAAAAATATTAATTGCCTAGGACAAAGTTTACATCCAAGGATGATTGTTTAAAAATCTGACACTTGACCAAATCCCTAAACCTAGCTAACCTAGTTCCTAAACTTTACTATAAATTCAAAATGACTTGAAAAAATCCAAAAATAAGATCCTTATAAAAAAAATCAAAAATCTTTCTAAGAAGAGGTGATTCTAGTAATCTCCATCAAGGCTATGGATGCCTGGCTGGCAGTGAAACAAGGTCTTGAGTAGAGTCAAAGGCATCTCTATTGGGGATATGGATGCCTAGCTGGTAGTAAAGAAATTCCCAAGCCTTCCTTGAGCTAAAACATGGTTCCTAATGAATATTCAAACATACTAAAAGTCAATGTTAATGATTAAAGTCATGAACCTGGAAGTTGTTCTCTAAATCCTTTGGTAATTAGTAAGTGTAATCAAAACATAGACACATAGCATGATTGAGTTTTGATGTTTGATCCTAATTATACATATGCAATATTTTTTCTAACCATGAAATAATATTAATAATGGTGCTTGATCAAATAGAATAAGTAGCTTATTTATTACTCTAAACTAGAGTTTTTGAATTCTAACATATTTCTATGTTTCTCATAGAAGTCACCATTTGTTGAGGTCAACATACTCTCATTTATAAAAAATGGGGATACATGTGTCAAATTTTGCAAATTTGTACCTTGAAATTGAATATTCACTTGATTAGAGTGTCACTAACATGTTTGGACATATTTTTAATTTGAAGATCATCCACACCATGGTCTAGTTAACTTATTTGTTTATGATCCTAATTTGATCTTATTTAAAGTGCTAACATTAGATATTTGTGTTTCCAATTGTAGGTTTAATAGAACCCATTTGGAAATGAACATGCTTAGGTTTTTGTGATTCAATGTTAAATTGATCTTTTACTATCCTTGGTTTATGATTGATTAATTAAATTCATATTTGAATTGTTGAAACCCTAGATTAATATTTTACCTAGACCTTCTAATTCAAATTTAAATTTGGAGGGAGATTTTTATTTAAATTTAAGCAGGAACAAATTAATCATACCATGGACACAACCAAACCTTAGGCTAAAAATCCTATGCTTGGTCTCTTTTATGTCCCATGATCCCTTTGTTCCCTTTTATCCTAGCTTGGTCTGTGTAATCACATGGTCCCTTTGTTATAAGGCTTAGCCTAAAACCTTACCCTATGGTTTATTATATTAATTAGTATGATACAAATCTTAGGCTAAGAATTTATGCTATGTATTTATTATTCATGAAGTCCTTTTGTGATGATTCTGACTTTTAGGACTTAGGTTTTTGGCATTTATTTTTTAGGACTTGTGTTTTTGACATTTCTTTTTCAGACTTATCTTTTAGAAACATTTTTCCCACAATAATTTTTTCCAAAAGAATACCCTTAAACTTTTTTGAATTTCCCTTCAATTTTTTTTTCTACAATAAATTTCCCTTTAGACATTTTATCTGACAAAATTTAGTCTTTAGGGAAATGTGTTAGACATTTTGTCCAAGACAATTTCCCTAAAAGAGTGCCCTTTGGATTTTTTAAAGTGCCCTTCAGGTTTTTGTTAAAAGTGCATTATCTTCCAAAACTACCCTTCAATATTTTCTAAAAGGACCCTTCAAGATTTTGAACATATCCTTTGGGTTTTTTAAAATGCCCCTTCAAAATTTTGTCATTGGACATTTTTCCTAATGCAAAAGACTTGAAATAATTCCCCACAACAATCTTGCCAATGCAATTTCTTGAGATAGAATTTTCAAAGGCACTTAACCTTCTGAAGTTTTGTCAAAGACACTTGCCCTACAAAATTACCTTTTGAAATTTATGAAATGTCCCTTTACCCTTTGATATTACCCTTCGTAACTTTTGAAAGTGCCCTTTGGATCTTCTAAAATTAACCTTTAACTTCTTTAAAATGACCCTTTGGGCCCCTTTTTGACCTGACTAATTCCTTCATAATTTTTATCCTGAGCATTTTGCACGATGAAATAGAACCCATGGGAGAGTTACTTCAGACATTTTTTCTGACAAAATTGGTCTTTAGAATAATTTCCTTAGGTTAAAAGTCTAAAATAATTTCCCTGAAAGAATTCCCTTTGGCTTCTTTGAAGTGATTATTAAACTTATTTATAATGACCCTTTGGCTTTTTTAAAAGTGCCTTTCAAAATTTTTGTCAAAGGCTAAAATAGACCCCACAGGGATAATCACTTTGAAAATTTTGTTTGATAAAATTGATCTTCAGAATAATTTCCTCAGATAAAAGGCCTGAAATAATTCCTCAACAATACATGCTATAGATATTTTTTCTAACTAGGAAATTTAATCTAAGATTTTAACCTAGGTCTTATATCATTCTAGTGCCTTAACTTTAATATTTCCTATTGTTTATAGGGAACCAATCATGCTTAAATACCTAGATCATAATCTATGGTGCATGTTTACTTGGGCCCAATTGATCTGATGATGCAAGATCGCCACATGACACACACAGGAAATAGGATGAAGAAGGAAGTGATAAATGGAAAGCTCAACAAACAATTCGAAAGATGTGTTTGAAATTGACAGTCATGTACCCATCAATGACGTTTACATGGACATCAATTGATGATCATGTAGATGTAAAATTTAAGATATCATAGAGTTCCAATGACATTATTAAAATTGATAGTCACATGCCCGTCAAAGACATTCATGAAAATGTTAAATGATGGTCGTATGAATGCCAAATTTAAGATCATTGTTTGGATCCAAAGATCTATGGGTTGTGTTGATTCATACAAATAAATTGGATGGTGTGAGATCAAAGTTGAAGTTTGGAAGGTGACAGTCATATTTTATACAGTGATGAGCAGGATGCTATGAAGATGCCACATTAGAGCATGTGGGTGTAATGTGCTGAATTAGAGACCTTACAAACCTGATAATGTGAAGGAGAGATTGAATTATCCTCTATCTAAAGATAATTTTATCTAGGGTCCACTAGTGAGTAGTCTAATGCACCATGACAGCTTGAAGGAGCATTTATTAAGGGACCATGGAATTCTATTTTTACCTTGGAAGTAGAGAAGGGGATTATGCTGGGCCAAAAACAATAAAAAACCATGAAGATATTACAATAGTGTAGGGTTCCCAAAGGTTAATAGACTGAGGAATATTCTTCTTATAGCTAAATATTATCCATTTTTAAAGTGGAATATTTTATTTATAAAGGCATGTGTTATTTTTAAAACACACTGCCTATAGATCAGTCCATTGGGAAAGTCTAGTGTATTTATAAGAACATTTATGGAAAGGATAACTGTCCTTACACCTATACTTTTTTAATTGGTTAGAACTAACTGACATGCTTCCTGGCATCTTATAAAAGGATCATTGTCAATTTTAAAGAGGGAGGGAGTTCTTAGAGCCAAAATTAATTTTTAAACTTTTGAGCAACTAATATAGGCAAGGAATTCTAAAAATATTGTCCAACATCTGCTTGTGTTCATTGTTATCATGGCTTCTCTCTCACTTTTTTGTTATAGTTTAGATATTTGAATGGTTCTTATGAATTCTTGGTGTGTGCATTTAATTATAGAGTTTTTAACTTTCATTAATGCTAGATTGACTGAAAATCCTTAGCTTCATTTTTTTTCTTACTCTTCTTGCATTTGGGATAATGCTATTTGCTTTCAAGGGTAAATATTTAAAGTGAACCATATTATTATTTGTATTAATTACACCTTCCTTAGAAGCTTGCCTAATGTGTAATAGGATTTTATCTTATACTACTTCATGTTATATATTGGTTAAGTGCATGCTTAGATGATATTTGAACTTTGTCGTGATGTTTGGAATGAAGATCAACAACATCTCTTTCTGCCCTACCCTTCCTTTTGCTCCTTTTTTAACCATATCACCCTAGTTTAATTATCATTATAAATATCCATCCTATATTAGTTCTTTATCATTATTAACTATTCTTATCATAGATACTTCATATTTTATATAATATTTTTTATTTGGCCATGGTGGCTCCCAACCACCAATTAATATAAATATTGTGAAAAAGTCACTTGTTTTGCCTCTATTCCATCAAAGATAATAGGGTTATCAGAACCTACAACTAATAAATTGAGTTCTTAGGAAATAAAAAAGTGAGAAGTGATTCTTAAACACTTTGGGCACCTGTGGTACACATTTAGGCATCAACACCATGGTTGATAAAAAACTAGGGACTGACTATCTTGACAAAGTCACAATCTATATAACACCTGGAATAAACTTTAAAGAAGCATCTACCAAGAAATAAGAAGGATGAGGTAGTAATGGGTATCCACTAAAAATAATCCCAACTCAAAAGATAAACCAAAAAATGAGAGAGTCTGACACATGCACCAAACAAAGTTATATTGCCAATGTTGGATTCCGAAGCAATAATAGAAGACTCAAGAAGAGATATAATAAGGGAATCATTAGAGAAAATGACAAGGATATATCATACCAAGAATGTGGATTAACAAGATTGTGATTGTATCTATTTATCATCACCAACATGTTGAGCTAAATTTGAAGTTCAAGAAGAAAATCCCCCATGGAAATTAGGAAACTAACCAAGGATGGAACTTTTAGTGGAAAAATAGGGAGAATAGCTACAAAAAATTGAGCAACAACAGAAAGGGTTGGAGATGTTCTTGCCTCTATAATAAATGCAACACTTAACATTTGCTTTATCTTCAAGGAAATCGGCTTGAGAATAGAAAAAATTGAATACATATGAAATAATTGGGATAAAAAGGATGCTTTATAAAAGTGGCACCTTAAACTGACATATGGATCTTCCAAATCCTATGTTTAAAGCACAATGTACATGGGATAAAGATTTGAGTGGGTTTTAAAAACCTCTTATCAATATTTTTTTTGGCTAACATATTTCAGATAGACTCATTCACTGATAACATAAGAAATAGGGAAGAGGGTGCTCTTTGACTTATAAGTAGTTTTAAATTACACAAAACTTGTGTCCTTAAGATCATCTAAATCTTCTTGTTCATCAAATGCCAAATCTTCTATTACCCAAATAGAGGCTTTTGAAACACAAAAGAATATGTATAGATCCACTTGGTGGTGAGTGGGCTAGGGTTTTTAGTTTCAACTTTCTTACAATCATATGATTTAAATTTATTATTTAAAGGCATTTAAAATTCATGTTGAACATGTGCAATCCTTATGGTTCTTTAAAATATTTTCCAATAGTGGATCCCACTTGTAACTTGGGTGTGAAATTACAAAATTGTTATTTTATTTTTAAAAATAATTGTTGGTTAATTGTTTCGAGTGACAATAAACCATATAAGAGGTGTAAGGCATATAAGACACTATAAAACATGTTATATATAAGACACATCAGATGAGATATTAAATAAGATGCATTGAAGTGAAGGCGTTGGAAGAAATCTACTTAAGTGGAAGGAGCTATAAATGAAGGGTGTTTAAGTTTTTTTTTGGAATTATTTAATCTAGCCATCCATTAATATATGGTGAAAATTACTACAAATTTTTGGTGTATTAAATCAGCGTTGGCCCACAAATAATAAGCTACTATATGTTTCTAGGTAATTATTTTAAAAAAAGTAAAATAATCTAATTCACATTCAAAAATGTTGCATAGATGATTTCATTATACTAGTTTATACAATAAATTAGATTTTGTTAGAGGTCACATGTTTTAATCTTGATATAACCCAAGTGTAAATATTATATAAATTCCTATTATTTTTAAGTGCATATAACTATGTTTTTATTTTAAAAATATATGCCAATGCAAATCTTCATGAAAATACTTTTTGATGACTTGGTATAAGTAATTTTTTGTTAAAAAACTCACTCTCAACCCCCACATCTTGATTTCAAGTCTTATAAATGTCAAAAATGTGTCTTATATTAATCTATTAAACTTCATTTCCCAATACAAAAAAAAAACACATGCATTTACTTTTATTAGTATATATTTTCCATACGATGGAAGTTTTATATAAATTTTACCTTTATAAAAACTAGATTCAATTGGAATTCCAATGAGTAGAAACACCCAGAGGTATAGGTTATCATCCTAGTATATTTTAATTCCTAAAAGCATAATTTACATTAGTGATGGGTCAACAATGCCTGAAACTAGTGATAAAATTAATATTAGTATATCTTTTGCATTTGGTCCAATTAGAATATCACCACTATTTTTGTATGGAAAAAAGATTCTTAATGTTTCTCTATGAACACTCTTTACGTTTGATTATTGTAAGCATATGCTTCAGGTTTTAATCATATTTTGAATATATGTTAAAATTGATCACATAACAAAGAAATAAGAATGTATTACAATTTTTTGAAGAAATATGAATGTATAAATTTTGTAAATTGACTTGTTTGAACATGGTGCAAGTACAAAGATTCATAAAACTAAGTTTTTTTAATTTTCTAAGAAAATCTAGTCAAGTTCAATTTGGATTGTGTTAAGTATTTGTCTTTGAGTTAAGAATGTATTACAATATTTTGAAGAAATAAGAATGTATAAATTTATGAATTGGATTGTTTGAACATGGCTCAAGTGCAAAGATCCATAAAACCAAGTTTTTTTATTTTTTTAAGAAAATCCATTCAAGTTCAACTTGGATTGTGTTAAGTATTTGTCTTTGTGTTGTTTATGCCTCTATGTTATGGGTTATACACATTATAAAAAATAATTTTTATCACTTTACATTCCAGTTTCAAATTCACATGAAGCTATTTTTATTGAATAATGTTTGGTTTAGTTAAAGTTATTGTTTATGTGATTTTTATCATCACATTATTTTGCGAAAGGAGATTTATAGGATGTAGACAACTCTAGGTGTATAATAAAATCAAATTTTCAAACATGATATTAAGGATGTCATCATCCCTAGTAAACCATTTATTTGTAAAAAAACCCCTATCGTGAACAAAAATATTGAATTTATTGTCTTTAAATATTATAAGGATTTTAAATATTAGTCTAAACTAATTATGGATAACATACATGTTTATGATCATATTATTGAGTTTTCACATACAATGTGAGTCTAGGAGATAATCAAATAAAATAAACACCATATTGGTCTAAGGTTTCAAGACATTATGTATTTCCATATGCTATATTAATTTAAACCCACCACATTTTTATCTGAAGGCCTTATGAACAAATATCAAGTCAAGAATTCACTTGTTGGTCAAACCAATGAAGTCCAAACCTCCGATTTTTCAATTTGATTAAAGTAAACTTATACTAAATCTATTGACTTCTTCTTCTTCTTCTTCTTCTTCTTATTATTATTATTATTATTATTATTGTAAAAAATTTATAGAAAATTTAAATACACTATTGATGGTTATGACTTATCTAGTCATGATGATGATGTTGACATTGATTCCTTTGATGTTGATGAGCTCAATATTGTAGATATTGTTTAACATGATTATACTAGTATAGATTTTAAACCTGACATCTATGCTCATGTTCTTGAGATGTCTCTTGGTCTATTTGATGAGAGACATATTACCAAGATAAAAATAGAGTTTGGACATGATTTCCCAGATGATGTTTGTTAAAATGGCATTGAAAATATTGTTCATATGTTTTTTTATTAGTTGGAGCTTCTTATTGAAGATCATGCTATTGTTTCCAATTATATCAATCTAGTCCCTGAGATTACCCATTTTGAGTTGGACATTTATGATGATATTCATAATGAGAGTTTTCATATGTGAATTAAATAGATATATTATTTTGAGGAAGTTTTATATGTATCATATGATGATATTTGATGGTTTTTTGAGGTATTTGAGGCTATGTAGATTGAGATATTACCTCTTGTTTATTACATATTTGTGCACTTGAGTTGTAAATCTATTAAAAAAATGGATGCCTAAAAATTAATATAATTAAGTTGAAAAATAAAAAGGGTAGTGATGCAGAGGAAAATCATACCAAACTCCATTCTCTATCTTTGGTCTTGGAAAAGATCTCACTAGCATGTCAAGCTTACCTTGAATCTTCTATCACCAATCTTGTTCATCTAGCTTTGGTCACTATTATTTCTAGTATCATTAATTAGTATCTATTTATTTTAAATTTTAATTAATATGGATTAATTATACCTATTTGAGTCACACTCAATCATTCTCTATCCCATTCTACTCCTTATACTCACTAAACTTTCTTCCTCTCTTTCACTAGCTTCTTGTTAGGCTAGTCACTTAGGCTTCAAAAACCAAATTTTTATCTATGTTTGAATAATTAAACATAAATAAATAAATGGTATTTAATTGTCTTAACATACCTATATAAACCAATTTCAAGTTATCAAACACTCTTCAATACCCATTTCCACTTGCCAAGCTCTCTACAACCTTATGAGGCTTGTAGCCCTTTTCTTGAGGTTTTCCCTTGGTTAACCCAATATAAGAAATATTTAAAAGAAATAATAACCTTGATAGGAATAATTTATAACATCTTAGGTGTGGTTAAATTTTAATTACTTAATTAATCCTCTATGTCATACTTCCTTTGTAAATCAACCCTCTTTTAGGCCTGATTAGCCCTAGTTGTCACCCAACTACCCAAATATGTACTGTATGGTATCATTTAAACTCAAAAACACTTTATTAATAATTTTAACATAAAATAAGGTGATATTACAAATTTTTATAATTTTTTAAGGGTTACATCTCCTAGAATCTTCAAAACCCTAATTTTAGGGCTTTTCTAACCTTGCATAGGTCAATAGCCTAAATAATTCAATATCCTATGTTTTAATGGATTTAAAAGGATAAAATAAATTTCCATATATATATTTTGTTATCTCAAAACTTTTAAAATAAGTAAGAGTCCTCATCTCAACCATTCCATGTTTGCAACAACTAAAACACAGGTTTTTAAGGTCCTTTTTAGGACTGTGACAACAACAATTGAGTATCAATGAACTCAAGTACTATTTATGAAAGATTTAAAAGATTACAACACATTATTATGCCTATTAAAAACTAAAACACACCATTATAGGCAAAAACATACACTTCCATATGAGGAAAATTTGTCCTTCCTACTTTGACTATGCTCCATTCAATAACCTACAGGCCTGTTGGTAACAATATAGAGAATCAAGCCAACCTCTAGATTATTACACATATTTAAAAGTTTAAAATTTATTTCCATAATTTTATCACCTTCCTATATCACATATACCAATAAAATTCTTAATTAGGATCAAGAGATAGGTCTCAACTTCTCTTATAAGGTGACTGTGTATTCAAAATAGGGGTATACCTAGTTGTAGGTGTTTGTCACCTATTTATCTTCAAATAATACTCTAATTTATTTTAAAATCTTAAAATTAATTCAACATAAAAATAAATCACTGTGACTATTCTCAATCTTTCTTCCAATGCTATTTCTACATTTACATTTTATTTCTTTATCTAGGGCTATGTATAAGAGTCCTTTGATAGTAAACAGGGTACTTGTCTTCTAATATTTATTGTGTAATTCCAAAATCAATATTGGATTTTAATTCACCTATATATCCTTTCATTAATAATATAAACTCATTCATAAACTATTATTCAAAATACATCTAACATTTTAATCACATTCTCATACCTTCTCTATTGACATTCACAGGTATAAAACAAGGTTTGTAGGCAGAGTTACTATCCTCTTGAGTTTAAATAATTATTATCACACTATATTTAAATGTTACAAAGTCTTTCAAGGTTCAAAAAACTTTCAAGTTGATCTACCAAGATATTCCTTTCATGTTGCAGGAATCATTTTCTAGATCCTTCCTCTCCTTGATTGAAACATACCTTGTCTAATTGTAGATATGTAGTAATATAAAATATAGTATAATATTATCCTTTAGGGCCTCTCAAATAATATAAGAGGTAATGATAATACAACACTACACCATATACATTTCACCCAAAACAAATCAATCTTTATTCATTTGAAACATTAGATATACAATACAATCCATGAAGGACTGGTTCATCTTTCTTGTGAGGGTTTTATATCTCCTCTCCTTCTATAACCTTCCTCACCTTATACATGGAGATATATATCCTCTCTACACCAAACCAATATCTCAAAATGACTCTCTTTTATTCCAACTTCAACATTGGATTCAAATTAGTTACGCTAACTTACTTTTCATAACTAACCCAACGTACAAGAGTGATTTTACACTTATTAATATGACTTATATTAAGATATAAATATGAAATGTATTTTAAACCTTTTTATCATGACTTTAATATACCCCTAAACCAATTTTTCTCACCCAAACACTTCAAACATATAAAATGACCCTCCTAGACTCTTGTCAACATTTGAATTTCCAAATTCCTTATTTTGGAGGGAAAACACCTAGAGACCATTTAACACATATTGAATAGCTTAAATGGATTATAAGACATAAAATAGACCTTAAAATGTCCCATACACACTTTGACACCCAACATTGACTATGTTTGACCTTTTTTGACTATAACTCAAAAATAGTGTTTGTTTTAGCTTGATGTTCCTCCATCATACTCCCTAAGAGGGAGTAAATTTGAACCACTTTATTTATTTCTTACATTCCAATTTTTTATTTTAGGGTCATTCACATTCACTTGATTTCTACTCTTAATTCCTTGCTCCTTTTTGTTTGCCAAATTCTTGCATTTCTTCTTCTTGGCTTTGTTTAGTCTTCTTATCCATGCATCTTATACCTCTATGAAGTGTTCCCACTACTGTAAAATCTTGTTTGATACATATTACACCTATTATAAGTAACTTTTAATCCCTTCATACTCATCTACAACCAATTGGTGTTCATTCTTCTTCCTCATGCTTGTCGTATAGCTTGATTCTTCATGGTTTTCACTTGATCCTTTCTTGTCTAGTGGTTTTTTCTTCTTGTTTCTACTACCATCTTATTCATTAGACTCTAATGGATTCTAATTATTTACAACCTCTATCCTTTGCTTTTATATACTCTCCTTTTCTACCTCTTCTTCAAACTTCTATACATTTTGATGCTCTTTCCTCTCATTTTGCTCACTATACAAGAGCAACTTCTTGTTCCACTCATTCTCATCATAGTAAAATATGGTTTAAGTTATCTTGAGCTATCCATATAATCCATATTAATTTTTTTCAAATTAAAACTCAGCTCTAGTTTTCCCAACTGAATAAATCACCTTATTAGCTTGCTCATACTCCATTTGTTTGCTTACTTGTGGTCTTGTTTTCACACTTATTTGTGGTTTTATTTTCTTCTCCTTATTTGACCTTTCCTTGATCTTTTACTACTATAAGTAACCTTATTTAAACCCTTTTTATGGGATGAATACTTATTCCAACATCATCATCTCTTCCTAAAACTTTAGTGCATCCACTTCTAATTATTCTCATCAAACCTTGGCCCACTTTGCTCTTCAACTTCTTGGGCATCTTGTTCTTTATCTTGTACTTGGACTCCCTCATTTATGATTGTCATGTAAATTTCCTCATTATTAATACCATTCTTATTAAGCACTATTTGATATTATTCATCCTCATCTTGCTTGGCTACACACTCATTCATTAAGGCAATGGTTTCCATATACAAGATGTATTCATCATTGGAGTCAAATTCACTTATATCATAATATACAAGATTTGAAAACATATATTTCAAATGCTTATCTACTTTTATGAATTCATATTCCTTATTACATGGTTTTACCTTCACTTTTTTGAATTTTTTTGCTTGCACCATCTCTCTCATTTGCTTTTTGGGCTTGCCATCTTCCTCTACCTTTATGCTTGCTTGGAATTCACTTGAAATGTAATCTTCTTGTGATATTGTTATGATTTTAACCACCAATTTTATACCTTTTACCTTATTTGGCTGCCACTTATTCTTAATTTCATCACTTGCATGTTTCGTACCTTTATTCTCTACCATGCCAACTTGATGTACTTTGCCTTTTGTGCTTTGCTTCCACACTTGTGCTTGATTTCTACATGTAATTTTGCTTTTTTTGAACTCTTGTTTGAGGTTAAAATAATTCTTATCATAACATATTTATTTCATCCACTTATGCCATGCATATCCATGCCCTTGTTCTCCTCTTTAGGGCTGTAATTTTTCATTCTCCCTTCCAATATGCATATTAGCTTTTCCTTCTTCATACATGAAATCAAAATCAATGTTCAAACATTCATTTACCTCCAAAGGCAACCACTAAAATCTTATGTCTTCCTTGATATCTTCATGGGTGACATTCATGTCCTCTTTTCATACTTTTTATTTTGTTCTAGGTGTTAGAATTGGAAATGCATCATAATATTCTTCTTTCTCTTCATCTTCAACATGTGTAATGCTCTCAATATTCAAGACTTTGGCTTCTTCAAGAAGTTCTTTATCTTTGTCATCCTCTTTCCACTTTATGGGTGATATTATTGGCCCATCCTTCATCAAATTTGAGGCCTCATGCTTGGAATTCACCACATTTGTCTTCATACCTAAAAACACAAACTTCAAAACAATGTTAGCATATACAATGAGAGACCACATAGTCTCTTTTAATGTCTTTGGCATAGACATATTCTATCTCTTCTTGTCTTCACCCTCATATGCTCTTCTTGGAAATTATATATTATTATTTTCATCTTCAATGATAACCCTCTTATTAATATCTCTATCTTATTTCTCACTTACAAACATATCTCTTTTCATGCCTCTTTCGACCGCCCTCTCTTTCCTCTTCTCATTCTTCAATACACTCATCTTCTGCCTTCTTTAATTCACAAGTGACTCTAGTGGCCACTTTACCTTTATTTTCACATTCCAGCCAATCCTTTGCATTTATTTTTCTATTAAAATCTTCATAACGAGTTCTATACTCTTTGTACCTCTCCCAATTCTGTTCTTATGTCCTCTACTTCTCTTTCTATATCCATCTTGTCTTACTTCTTTATTTTATAAGCCTATTTAGACCTTTCTCTTAGCAAGTGTATCAAACTTGCCTCTTAGAACTCTTTTGGGCATTTCCTCTCTTTGAGTCCTTTATATATAACCTCTCCTTATCCTCCTTGACTCTCTTTTGGATTATTCTTTCTTCCCTCTTCTCTCTTGGAGCTTCAATGCTCTCTTCTCTCTCTATCTTTTCTAGTCCTTCCTTGATTGGATTCTAGTCCTTTCTCATAGGAATTTGGGGGTATTTTTTCTCTCTCCTAAATATGATATACCTCTATACTAATCTCTATGGATCATACCTATAACATACTCTTCTCCCTCAATACCCTATAAGTGTCATCTCTCATGCATATTTCCTAGCATGCTTTGTCAATTCCAATTAGATAGGTTTCAAAGAAATTCAAAACAAAACATAGATAAAAATTAACTTGATATAATACCAAATGATGTAGATTAAAGGGGGAAAATAATTCAAAACTCATTCTCTATCTCTGGTCTTGGAAAAGATCTCACTAACATGTCAAACTTACCTTAAATCTTCTAGCACCAATCTTGTTCCTCTGGCTTTGGTCACTATTATTGCTATTATCCTTCATTAGTCTCTATTTATTTTACATTTTAAAGTACCTATGGATGACATTATACTTTTTTGAGTCACACTAAATCATTATCTATCCCATTCCACACCTTATACTCACTAAAATTTCTTCCTCTCTTTCACTAGCTTCTTCTTAGGCTAGTCACTTAGGCTTCACAAACCAAATCTTGATCTATGTTTTAAGAATTTAAATAGTATTTAATGGTCTTAACATACCTATACAAACCCATTTCAAGGGATCAAACACTATTCAATACCCATTTCTACTTGCCAAACTCTCTACAACCTTATGAGGCTTGTAACCCTTTTCCTGAGGTCTTCCCTTGGTTAAACCAATATAAGTGATATTTACAAGAAATAATAACCTTTATATTCCTATTTTATATCCTCTGATGTGTGGGTAAAGTTTCATTACTTAATTCATCCTCTAGGTCAAACTTCCTTTGTAAATCAACCCTCTTTTAGCCCTTTTTAGCCCTAGTTGTCGCCTAACTACCCAAATCCATACTGCACGGTCTCATTTCAAATCAAAAACACTTTATTAATCATTGTCACATCAAATCAGTTGATATTACAATTTTTTATAATTGTTTAAGGGTTACATCTCCTAGAATCTTCAAAATCCTAGTTTTAGGGCTTTTCTAACCCTACATAGGCTGATAGCCTAAATAATTCAATATATTATGTTTTAATGGGTTAAAAAGGCTCAAATAACTTTTATTAGATCTATTTTGGTCTCTCAAAACTTTTAAAATAGGTATGAGTCCTCATCTCAACCATTCCACTCTTTCAACAACTAAAACATAGGTTTTCTAGGTCCTTTTTAGGACTATGACAATAACATTTGAGTATCAATGAATTCAAGTACTCTTTCTAAGGATTTTAAACATCCCAACACATTCTTATGTCTGTTAACAACCAAATGACACCATTAGAGGAAACAACATACACATCCATATGAGGAAAATTTGTCCTTCCTAATTTGACTATGCTCCATTCAATAACCTACAAGCTTGTTGGCAATAACATAGAGAATTAAGCCAATCTCAAGCTTATTACACATATTTAAAAGTATCAAAGTTTCTTTCCCTAATGGTACCACCTTTCTAGATCATAGATACCAATAACATGCTTAAGTAGGATCAAGAGATAGGTCTCAACTTCTCTTACAAGGTGAGTGTGTATTCAAAATAGGGGTACACCCAGTTGTAGGTGCTTGTCACATATTTGTATTCAAAACATACTCTCCTTTATTTTAAAATCTTACCATACCTTCAACATAACAATAACTCACTATGACTGTGCTCAATCTTTCTTCCAATGCTATCTCTGCATTTGCATTTTCTTTCTTTGTCTAAGACTGTGTACAAGAGTCCTTTAATAACAAATAGGGTACTTGTCTTCTAATATTTATTGTGTCATTCCAACATCAATATTGGATTTCCATTCACCCAAATATCCTTTCATTAAGCATCTAAACTCATTCATAAACTATTATTTATAATACATCTAACATTTCAATCACATTATCATACCTTCTCTCTTGACATTCACATGTATACAACAGGGTTTGTAGGTAGGGTTATTGTCCTCCTGAGTTTAAATAATTATTATCACACCATATTTAAATGTTAAAAAGTATATCAAGGTTTATAACCTTTTCAAGTTAATCTACCAAGATATTGCTTTCATGTTGTAGGAATCATTTTCCAAATCCTTCCTCTCCCTGATTGAAACATACCTTGTCTAATTACAGACCTATAGTAATACAAAATATAGTGTAATCTTAGCCTCTAGGGCCTCTCAAACAATTTAATATTTAACGATAATACAACACTACACCATAGACATTACACACAAAACCACTCAATCTTTATTCATTTGAAACATTAGATATATAATACAATCTAGGAAGGACTAGTTCATCTTTTTTGTGAAAGTCTTTTATCTCCTCTCCTTCTCTAACCCTCCTCATCTTCTCCATGGAGATATATATCCTCTCTATGCCAACCCACTCTCTCAAAATGACTCTCTTTTCTTCCAACTTCAACGTTGGATTTAAAGTAGTTACACTAACTTACTTTTCATAACTAACCCAATGTACAAGAGTGCTTTTACACTTATTCATATGACTTGTCTTAAGATATAAATGTGAAATGTATTTAAAAAATTTGTCTCATGACTTGAATAGACCCCTTAACCAAATTTTCTCACCCAAACACTTCAAACATACAAAATGACCCTTCTAGACTCTTGTCAACATTTAAATTTTCAAATTTCCTATTTTGGAGGGAAAACACCTAGAGACCATTTAACACATCTTGAAGACCTCAAATGGATTCTAAGACATAAAATAGACCTTAAAAGGTCCCATACACACTTTGAAACCCAACATTGACCAATTTTGACCCGTTTTGACTATAACTCAAAAATAGTGTTTGTTTTAGCTTGATGCTCCTACATCAAGTAGCTTAATAGATACTTGTGATTAAAATCTGAAATGACATAATTGAATTGTGCATTGTTTTGATATAGTTTCCAGGATGATGTTTTGTGCATATATATGATATTTGATTCAAAATAGTTCCTTTTTAGGTTATTTTTAACAATAAAAATCTCTACTATCATCTGACAAGGGGAACATCAAAGATTAGATTTTGAGTTTCTAATTGTGGATTTATTGATTTTATATTTTGAGTTTATGATTTATGATTTGTTAATTTTAGATTTTTTTATTACTTTATGATTTGATGTTTTGGATTTCAATATCGTAGATGTTGATCATGAGTTTTTAGATATCTCAGTGATATTGTGAGTTGATAATGATTGTAGTGATACTCTAGAGATTTTTGGATTGTGAACCATTACATGACTTGATGAATGATTTATGGATAGTTTTTAATTCATAATTGAGTCACTATATATTCTCTTAGATGTTGGTATATCTACTTGTCTATCTGATGATCATTATGCACTTGAATTGTAGTTGCCAGAGTACTAATTTGATAAGGATTATAACACATATTTTGTATCTTGTTGCTTTTGATTATGATGATTGTCATTTATATTTAATATTTTAAGGTTGGATTAGAGACTTGTGATTGACATGTATGTCTATTTTTGGATGTGTATTTAGTGCACTACTTGTAGATATTTGCGGATATATGGTTTATATTTTATAGATGACGTACCTAGATATATCTTAGCATATTGAGTTTGAATAATTAAAATTTAATGAGTTATCTTGGTTGTGTCACCTGGAGATTATTCATAATGGACACTTTGGGTTGGTCATTACAATGTATTGAAAATTGCATTTTATTGTACTTTAATATAGATTTAGATAGTGTTTGGTTCAATTTTTTTAACATTGAAGATGAGATATATGACAAGTCCCAAGAGTATTATATCCAGTTTTTGAGTGATTGATGTTCAACCTAGTAGTTGAAACATCAAAGATTACATATCCTAAAGTTTTGTACTGAAAATACAAGCAATTGATTATGATCTTTGTGATGACTATCCATGGAACTAGTTCATTAGATATTATGATTTTCAACATAGTTTTTCTTCCAAATGGGATTTTTTATTTATTTAACACATTCCTAAATTTTTGAGTTTGAGAGGTTTCTGGATAGGGGTTAGTTCACATTTTCAGCCAAAAATAGATTAACATAGTTAGTAATAATGTAACTTCAATACATTATTGGGGTTTTTGGGATTAATCATGAGTTTTAGTTTGAGTTATGCAATTTTTTTTTTGTTTTTACTTCTTTTGGTATATGGTTCATTTGGAAACACTATGATTGGGTGTGATTCCTTAGAGGGTTGGAGATGGATCATATGTAGTTATTTCATCATGATTTCTATGTTTTAGAATTTTGAGTGCATCATATTTATCATAATACTTTTAGATATTGAAATCTCATTTTTACATAGGATTATGGGAGGTTTAGTTAGAAATAATAATATAAATCAAAGTGTTTATTATCGGTCACTTATTTATTATAGAGTGGTTGGGTAGTTAGACTTAACTTTTGTTATAGGAATCATACCAACTTTTAACCTATATATTAATTGATATTTAATAATAAAATAATATAATTTACTACACATTGATTGTTAATTATTATTTTTATATTATGGGTTTGTTCAAATAATAATTTTTGTTGATTGTAATTTAATGGCAAGAATAAAATACAATAAATTTACAAATCAAATGATGTAAATAATAAACCAAAAGGAGAAGAATAAGATATTATCACCTGATTGAGACCATAAAAGATGTATTTCATTGAACAAATGACCCAATTGATCCTTCTCCTCACATTGACCTATAAAGGATTTTCAACTTCCTCTCACATGACTATTCTTCTCCATGACTATTTAACTTCCTTATTTTTAGCACATATATTATTTTCTCCAAATGATACTAAATATTATTTCTCTTTACCCTTGCTAACACTTCCCCGAACTTATACAAGTGTCTTTTCTTGAGACACACAAGGGTCCTAAAACAAGTTTTTACAATTTTGTTGCCTTACAAATACATCTGAGATGACTAATGTAATCTTACTCTTACTCTCCACGACCTCTCATGACAGAATCCCTGCTCTTATACAACTCGCTCCTCTATACCCACTCCTATACATTAACTATCTATTACAATCTTAAATAAATTATAATTTTATCTATTACACTATTAAATAAGTTATAATTTTATAAAATTATTAACACTTCTGTTTGTTTAGACCTCCTTTAATATGAAAATTTTGCCGAGAGACAACCAAATTTGAAAAATAATGAGCAACCAAAGAGCAATGAATAATTTTGTGTCATATACTAGCCGTAGTTTGTCAAATCATCACGATTGCAAGGAGGACCTGAACTATCCATTTTCCACTAGCCAATGAATTATGACAACAATTGGAGCCACATGTTTTCATTAGTTACAATATTCTCCCATTCTATTTTATTTATATTATAGCTTCTTTCCTCACTTCACTGTAGGGCGTTACATATTTTTGAAGATATACAGGTGTTCTTTGAGGAATTTATGATTTGTGCGCAGACTTGAATGAGAGTCTTATTTTGTGCGCTTTCTTGCATGAAGACAAAATAGAACTGTTGCATTTCTTATAGTTTGATTTTTTTAGATTTTGTGATGCTTTGCTCCCCCTTTCCATGGATCAGGACATGTTCTTTACTTTGGAACTTGAGAATTTGGATATTAAATGATCTGATAGGCGATAGTAAAGTTTTTGATGCTCCACGCATACCCCAATTACACAACAATTGTAATGATTCATCCATGATGTTGGCATTCATTTTGTTCAAGCTAATCACACGATGCAAACATTTATGCTCTATAATTGCCTTGTGAACTGTACTCATTAGGCCAAATTTGTGAAGTAATCATAATAACTTCAAACATCTGCTCCAAATCACCATTACAATCCTCATCAGCTTCACAAGTAAATTAATATCTTAGGTTTTATGTCTCTCAGACTTTGTTGGAATACAAAGACAATAAAATGAAATCCATTACAATAACATAGAAGAAATGATAATATAGCTTTCTTTTTTCTCTTGCACTCGAGATAAATTAGCCTGATCTTTGGCCACAACACAAGCTCGAATAAATAGCGGTATTCAGAGTAACGGATCATCAGTAATCCACCACAAAATCATGTCATTTCTCACAAGAAATCCACATAATATTTCAAGACATGGTGGAAGAGGAGTGGGAAGATGTTGGAAATGATTACGATAAACCCATCGATGCCTTGAAATTATAGAGCCTTTGTGACATGATAACTAGTTATACAGATTGCTTTCGAACTTAATGTATAGCCAAACTCATTTTAAACCTAGTTATCAACATATATCACTTTAGATCTTTGGCCTCTTCAATTATAAATATTGACCTAGGCTCAATACCAGTAATGCCTCATTATGTCAATCCGTAGAAGTGTAAATGGAAAAAATAGTGCAACCATTCGTGAACATCAAATTCATGTGCACCATCGTCTATGCCAAATGCACCAAATTAAAGATCAAAAGCTCTTCAAATATCCCATCTCATTAAATTTTTTTTTTTAAAAAATGGAATCTTTCATGTCCCATGGAGGACAAAAATCCAATGAGAGTAGTGGGATTCGAAACCTCAATCTATGTCTGATGCATATCTTTGAGACCTACGTACTTTTTAACAACAATCACATTATTGACTGTAATTTAATGGAAAGAATAAAATACAATAGATTTGTAAACCAAATGATGTAAATAATAAACTAGAAGGAGAAGAATAAAAAATTATCACCATAATGAGATCATAAAAGATGTATTTCATTGAACAAATGGCCTACTTGATCTTTCTCCCCTCATTGGCCTATAAAGGGTTTTCAACTTCCTCTCACATGACTCTTCTTCCCCATGACTATTTAACTTCTTTTTGACACATATTAGTTTTTTCAAATAATACTAAATATTATTTCCCTTTACTCGTGATAACAATTTTTTTCTAAAGCATATAAATTTTGAATTAAAAAATATAACAAAAAAACTAAAATTTTAAATTTCGGTGGGAAATCACTTGAGTGCATCACTTTTATGCCTATATATTAAGATTTTGTAAAATATTCTTCATTGAAAATTCTACCATATTTTAAATTGTATTAGGTCAATAATCATTGAATGACAATGAGAAATAATCTGTTATAAACCAAAATTGTATTTGATTGCTTAAATGAAGAAAGATTACAAATAATATAGCCACAAATATGGGCATTCAATTCACCTTCTAAGGTGACTATTCATATACTACTATGAGATAAAATCTTTCTTACACATATACACCTAGGATTATTAATAATATGTACTATAATATTGCATCCCCTCTTAATCCATAGGAGATATTGTTAGACCAAGCATGATTTTAAATATTTAAATTTTTTCTTCTAAACAATCTTGTCAAGATGTTTGTTGGTTACTCCACATTAAGATGAAGTATCAATTTTATACTTCCATCTTTCACATAATTCCAAATCAAATGAAATTTTGTGTTGATATGCTTGGTTCAGTCATGAAAGACTCGATTCTTCATCATTTGAGTTGCAAATTTGTTACTAACCATGAATGGTGTTGATTAAACCTTTTTCTCCTAAAAATTTAGAAAAATCCTTCTGATTCACAAAACTTATTGGGTTGATTTTGAAGCTACCATGTATTTTGATTCCACTGAAAAATTCTAGCATTGATTTTTTTTTTGACTTCTAACTAATTATTGTTATTCCCTTTTTTTAGAAAACTTGAAGTAGATTTCCCATCTTTAAAATCACTAGCATAGTTAGAATATAAATATCTAACTAGTTTGAAATCTCCCACCCTAAAGTATTTAATCCCAAAATTATGTGATCCTTTTAGATATTGAAGGACTCTTTTTATTTTTTCTCATTAAATTTCTTTGGGTTATTGCATGAATCTAAAAAGAACACCAAAAATAAAAGAAATTTCTAGTCTAATGGTGGTCACATAGATCAAACCTTTAATGAAATGTTTTTATTTAGTGGCATATACTAAATCTAAAATATCTTCTAATGTCAATTTTATATTTTCTTTCATTGGCATACTAAGAGTCTTACAATAAGCCATTTTGAATTTACTTAGAATTTCACCAATATAATTTTGTTGAATGATGAAGGTGTTCTTTGGTTTTTGAATTACTTTAAAACCTAAATAGTAATGAAGATAATCCATATCTATTATTTCAAGGTCTTTCATCAAATCTACTTTGATTTTTGCAATATATCTCTCATTATTTCTTGTGATGAGTAGATAATCTACATGCACCACTAAAAATAAAATTGTTTTCAAATCTTCAAATTAAAAATGCTTAAAATTTATGTTTAATAGGTGTTCCTGGGGCTTGTTTCAAATCATTTAATGATTTTTCTAGATTTCACATTTTTTTTCTCTTGGTCATCCACTAAAAACCTTATGGTTGAGTTATGTACATTATTTATTCGATATCACCATTTATAAATATAATTTTTATATCCATTTGACGAAACTTACATCTATTTTGTGCTTCCAAACCCATTTTTTTAATAGTATTTAAATTTGATATTGGTGAAAAGGTTTCATTGGATTTTATCCATTATTTTAAAAAACTTCCTTTTTGACAATAATTAATTTATGCTTATCAAGTGAGCCATTTAGTTTGTATTTAATTCAAAAGACCCACTTGTAAAAAATGGGTTTACAACCAATTTAAGGATCAACCAACTCCCAAGTTCCATTTTGGACCAATGCATCATACTCACTCATTTTTGCATTTATCCATGCATTAAGCTTATTAGCTTGTTTGAAGGAATTACATCTAGATTCAAAATCAACATTGAATTATTCTTCTAGAGGGTAACCCAATGCAAGTTTTTATATCTTATCTTGAATTTCATCTAGGAACTTGTCTGAGTGTTGTGTGGTTGTATGTGTACTTTGAGTGCCTATTTTTTCCAAATTCATTATATTTGACATATTTTAATGTTGATAAGGTCCATTTTGGAATATTTTTCAAATTTACTTGTTGAATAACTATTGCCTCATTTTATTAATATGAAGTTGAATCATTTTTAATATATGAACACCTATTAATGAAGTCTCAATTTATTCCACAGGGGGTAGTGTCATTTTAAATTACATTATTCAATTGAGATTCATATGTTTCCTAATTATACTTATCTCTATATTATTTATAACCTCCATATCAATCTCCTTGAAAACATCAAATTCAACATATTTCATAAGTCGATTCAATTATCAACTAATGTTTATTATGTCCTTTTTAGTTTTACAAAAGATATCCCTTGTGATAAGAAATTTATTATTGTTCTTATCATATATTTTATATACCTTTGAGGATTTTGGATATCCCAAAAGGATGCATTTATGATTCATGTTGTCTAATGTATTCATTTTATCCTTAGGAATCAATGCATATCAAGTTGATGTAAAAGCTCAAAGATGTCGAACTAAAGGGAGATGACCATACTAGACTTCATAAGGAGTCTTCATTTGAAGGGTTGATGATGGTGACATATTGCAAATATATACTGCTATTTAATATGATTATACCCAAGATGTAGATTTACTACTTTAAAACACAACAATGATGGAACCATGTTAATCATGGTTCTATTCATCATTTCAAATACTCCATGTTGTTTAGTACTGTAAGGGACTATAAGATATTGATTTATCTCATTTTTATTGAGATAGGATTAAAAAAAAGTGATGTAAATTCACCACCATTGTTTGTTTTGACTGTCCTAGTGTGGGATTGTGCTTCATTTTCAATCATTGTTTGAAATTTTTGAAAAGTTTCAAAGACTTATGATTTTTTCTTCAAGAAGTATATCCAAGTCATATTTTTTTCTAATCAATAAATGACATGAATTACTTATGACCATCGATGGAAATAATTGGTAGAAAACACAAATTAGAATCAACCAACTATACTTTTATGTTAGCTTTCCATTATGATGTTTTAAATGGCCCCTTTTTATGTTTAGGCAATATGCAAGCTTCACACTTTTCAATATTTTTAGACATTGTTGGCAAGCCTAAAACATAATTATTTTGAATTGTGTGAATGCTACCATATTGATTATGCATAAATAAGGCATGCTAGAGAAGACTTGTTGACATTCCTTCTTCAATGAGTTGAGAAAAATTTCTTGGAATTGAATACTCACCCCTGAGTTTTAAAAAATTTCCTTCCTCAAATCCAATCAACATAATTGTATTATCAAGTTTCCTTATGATATTCATAATTGCATCATCCAATAAAATGGATTGGTCTTGTTGTCAAATGAGTACTAGAGACAACATATTTATTTTTAATTGAGGAAGCTATAGGAAATTGTAGAGAATGAAATCTATGAGCTTTAGTGACTTGAGTCAAATTGAACATTTTCCTTGATGTTGAAGACTTGTTTTATCTTCCAAATATACTAGACAATTAATTTTTTCATGAAAGTCCTCAATGAAGACCATTCTAAAAGGCATGTGGTGGCATAAGTGTCTACAACCCAAACATTATCCCAAGTTGAACTTACTACACCATTATTTAATTCTTTTAGG
The DNA here is from genome assembly GCA_037957365.1 of Torreya grandis. Classification (NCBI taxonomy): domain Eukaryota; kingdom Viridiplantae; phylum Streptophyta; class Pinopsida; order Cupressales; family Taxaceae; genus Torreya; species Torreya grandis. The sequence continues at coordinate 3,168,134 of JARHVA010001419.1, forward strand.
ATGGAAAAGACACACTCACTTGAAAATTGAGTTGAGTTTGATTTTAAGATTTTATTCTTGTCCTTTTCTTATTTTTTTTTTTTATAGGCTTCAATCTTGTCCCATGATTTTTTGAATTCATGGTTTCATGACTCCCTTTTCTTTCACAATTTTTGAAAAATAAATATTTTTATCATTTTACTTCTTTTGATGTTGACCATATTTTTGCTACCTTTTTCAAATCACTTTATTTTTACTTTTTACTTTATCATTTATAGATGACATTGGTAAATAAAAATTGTAGTTATGAATTTAGCATAGGTATTTTTCAAGTTCTTCTCCTCAAAATTAGAATTTTGGTCACATAGTTTACTATAATCTCTTTGGAAAATACCAAAAATATGACCAAAGGTGTTGGGATCTTTTTTTCTATTTGGGTACATGTTTAGTTAAGATAAGTTTTAGTCAAAATTTATTATTTTCTATTTCAATTTAAAATCCACATGGGAGAATCAAAGGACTATTCAAATTAATTTAGGGTGTTTCATTTGGAGCATTTATTTGATACAACTCAAGTTTAATTAATATGTCGTATATCTCCCCCTTCTCCAAAATTTAGGTAATTCAAAGATAAGTTTCATTTTTTAAACATTTATACCTTTTCTTTCAAAATAGAAGAATACTTTTTGATGAAGGATTCTCCCATAAGGGAATAATATATTTTTTGAAATATTTATTCATATTGAAAATAAATTGGTTTTTTCAAACCAATTAAAATTCTAAAGTAAAATTCCTTTTCAAAATAAAATAAAAAAATTGAAAAAAAAATTATGAAAATTTAAAAATCACAACATTCGGTATTAATGGTGCCTCTAGTTTAAACTTATTATTAATGTCATCATGATCAAATTACAATGAGAAATAATTTGGTGCAAACCAAAAATTTAAATTTTCCTTCTCAAATTTGATGGAAAAACGATGAGTTAGAAAATACATAAATACTTTTTTCTTGATAAGTGATGAAAAACTTAATCAAAATTCTCATGATTTTTTTTCAATAATTTTTTTAGGTCATTTATACAATGATATAAATTTTCATGATTTTAATAATAGTGAGTCATGTGATAATTTTAATTATTAATTTCCAAGTTAGATAAACCATCATGTAGACTTCTAGTGGTCAATGCTAACCACCATTGAAAAAAATTATTGTAGTATTAGCAATCAATAGCAACACAACCATGTCCTAAACAAAAGTAATTGTATAGGATTGACGTGAGTTTAACCCAAGATATCTATAATCCCATTACCTTCATGTCTAATATTCCATCAAGTGGGCTTCATATAAACCAATATAGACATTTTAAGGGTTTGATAACTATAGTCAATAAACCAATTTTTAATCCACTGTTATAGGCCAAAGTTACATTGCATACCACCTATATCTCATCCACTTTAGATATTTATTCTAATGCATGTGGTGAATAATGTGCCTAAATAATAGTAATTTTAACAAAATATTTATAACTTTTATGACTCAATTTAGGTATCAAAACAAATTAATTGGAAGATGATTAAATAAATTATCCCTAAATATTTTTTCAAATAATTCAAATATGTAATTAGATTTGAAACATTTTAGGTTAGAAGGGACTTCCATTATAAAATAATCTTCTCCCATACGTAAAATTTATTATGCCATAAGATCTCTATAAAACCAATTCTCTCTACACAAGTTTATATTTGCTTTAAATTTTATAAGGAATGTAGACCCAAAAATATAATAACACTTCTACTTAAAAATTTGTTTGTATAGTCCTTAAAAACTAGTCATTAATTTAAAATAAAATTCCTCACCTCTCCTCTGCTCACTCTTTCAATTAAAAAGGAAATAACTTAAGGTTTTTTAACTTTACACACTTGGCTCTAATACCATATTAGATTACACCATGTTCATAATCGATCAATAATAATATATTCTAAATAATAAAATAAATACATTTTAATTATTTTATGGTATCAAAATGTACCTAAAGATTAAGATTAAAATATTATAAAATATAATGATTAAACAACTTAATTAAATAGGTGAAAGGTGTGTACACCCATATTTGAAGGATCCACATTTTAATGGTACATACACATCAACTATGTGGATGAACTACAACCATGATATTACAAAAGTGTGAGAACATAGTTATGGGGAGATATTCATAATATTTTTTTCTGACGTGTGAAGGATCATAGGGGTAAAATTGTTCTTTTTAAAATTGAATAAAGTATAATGTAGTACAAAATTTGAGTGTGATGTGACATAATATGCAATTGGATATCCTGATAGTGCACTCCAATGAAATTGAGTGAAAGAGAGGTTGCCTTCTTAAAATGAGAATTAATCTAGACTATAAAGAATCACCTACACACTATAATTTAGATGGTCTCTCAGTTAAAGTTACTTTCCTAGTTTGAGTATACAATATTTATCCTAAATAATGACCCTTAACCTCCAATTAGGAGCCATGTAAGGTCATATAAGACTATATATACATGGGGAAAAGTAAACCCTTCTTGATTATGATGAGGTTTTATTTATTATGTTAATTATTTTTATCTATTTGAAATGTATAGAAAATGTGAGAATGGATATGCTTTTCATATGCATTTTTAGTGTTTCCTATATTTTAATTACTACTTTAATATTAGAAATGATAAAAAAATAATTAGAATATATAAGAATCATTGGTAAGGTTACTAACTAAATAAATGTGTTAGACATGAAATCAATGTTCTATATTTTTAAAGATATAATAAGGATGTAATATTTTCCAATGTTCTAGAATGGTAATGTCTCTAACTTAAAAAATGCTATTTCTATATGCAGTAATGTTATTGGTATATGAATGTGTATAGTTAGAGAAAGTGTGCTTTAATTTATGGTGGGAATTGGAAATCGCTATGGATGAATGCATGTAAGTATTTAGTTTATCTTTATGCAAGTGAAAATGATGTAATTAATCATATTTGAAACCTACTATTTTAAATATATTAGAATGATTTATTATAATTTTAAAATATTGAAAATAAAAAAGTGTTTTAAGTGAATTAAGTCAATCAAAAATAGAAATTATGACTTTAAAATGGATTTTTATGAAATTGAATGCATAAATCATAGTTTATGTTCGATTATAATGTGATTCTTAAAAAGTGAATTTTCAAATGTAACTTGTCACATAACAATAGTATATTTAAATGATCTAGAAACCAACTTAATCAAATTAAAAATTAAAAATTTCAAGAATAGATTATTTCATTTCACTTATCTTACCAATATAATTAATCTAATAAAATATTTTTCATGCTCTTAATGTTAAACTATTGATCTATGAACTCAAAAGGCATGAAAAACACAATGAATCATATAACAAGATTAAAAAAATTAAAAAAAAAAAATAGAACAGGGAGTGATAATATTAATCCACGTGGAGTCCAGGAAAGATGAATATCATGCTTTCATATAATCTAACATGGCAATCAATTACCATAGGGAGAATGGTGATTATTAAAATAAACTTCAATTTAGATTAATTGTGTCCTTAGAGTCATATTTGTGTACTATCCCTTCCTAAAATACTTGTAAAATAAATGGAAGAGAAGTGGAATATGAGTAAGAGGAGATGTCACGTCTCATTTTCCTTATTACTAAAAATGGAAGTAATTTATGTATTTATTTTTAAATTGTAACATTTGATTTGTTAATTGAATATCGATTTCAGGATATGGATGGATAGGTTATGGATTAACAATAGATTTTTTTAGTATTAATTATTGATTTTAATTATATGGATTAACATCAAATATAATTGACTTAATTTTAGATTAAATTAAAATATAATTGACTTATTAATTTTGATTAATGTCAAATGTAATTAACATATTTATTTTAGATTAACATCAAATAAAATAAAAATTTATTTTGGTTAACATTAAATATAATTGACTTGCATATATTTAATTAATTTAAATTATATTTAACATAATTTTATTTACTAAAATTAGATAGATTTGATGTGCTTAACTTGGTTTAACCACACGATTGGTTTTGTGGAATGTATGATTACAAACCATTTTCCATATTGTCCACATTTTCCCTAGTTGCTCCACTCAAACCTATTTTGGCCCATAATTTTGAATTAAGACTCTTAGGAATTAAGATACATATATTTTAGGGTGTAGGGTTTAAGATGTAGTTTGTAGGGTAAAGGGTTTAGTGTTTAGGATCTACAATTGTGATTATATAATTTACTGTTTTAAGGAAATGAATATCCATTTCTATTTAATATAAAACTCAGTTTATCACTACCCAATGGCCCCACATTATTGTATTTAATAAAAAAATAGAATATTAAATGTTTCAAATTTATCTGTATAGTTATATATAATCATTATTACACAACTAGTTTATTATCATCAAATTTTAGACATTTATTCATCTTTTTTGTATTATAAGTTAAATAAAATTATGTCATCATCATATGTTCTTCTTGAAACAAATAAAATTGAAATAAATCCAAACCTTATATGAAAATAAAGCTCTCAGAGAGAAATATAGGGAACACCAAGTGGAAATGAGGGAAAGGATGAAAGTTTCCAAATAATATGAAGATATGTTTTTTCACTCTGAATTTGGGTTCCTCCATCGATGAAATCAAGATCAATATAGATGTATACATTTTTAATGAATATTTTTTATTTGATATGGTAAATAGATAGGTTTTATAGGGATCCTAAAACCACCAAAGTGCAGTACACAAAGTTTAAACAGGCCAATTAAAATCCGAACAACCAAAACAACAAAAATATAGTACTAAATCGAGAGCTAGAAAAATAAGAAACCAAAAAGAAACTTAGGAAGAAAGTCCCTCCAGTGGGTCTTCAACATCTTTAGGATTATTCATCAGGATATTCTATTTTACCTTAGAAACCTTTTCTCAAGTGTAATTCCTAGGACCTTTAATAGCTTCACCAGGGAAGATCATATGGGGTCTCTTTTGTCCTTTAACCTGTAAGTGAGACTAATTTGGGGGGACCCCCTTGGGAGAACATGGAGGGTGGATCTCAAGGATTTAGGTGATTAAATTATAGGGGACTAGGTGGGTTAGGTGTAACAAACAAAAGCTTGAACCATGGACTTGACCTATCTGTGCAAATAGTTCTAGTCCTGAATGAGCTTGGTAATGGCCATCCCTACTTGTTAAACCTTGGAATTAAATTTATCTAGTTGTAATTTATTTCTTTCCATCTCATTATTTAGAATGGATTTCCATTTATAGGTAGTCTCCACTAGGGTACCCACTTTAAGTGAGATCATCTTAGGTTTAGGGATGAACAACTTAAAGGGGAGGTCATCAGGAGGGGACTTGGAAAGGTTGACCTAGGGGGTGCATTCAGAGGGCTGATAGGATCTTGAGGTGGGATCCTTCATCAGGGAGTCCTCTTGAGAGTCCTCCCTGAAGGAAGATCCCCTGGGGGGAACCACCTGACTGTGTAGGGCTTGGCCATGCTTGACAAGGAGAAGGATCAACCCTTGGTGGAGGATAGGGTTGGATTCATTCACTTGATGTAGTAAAATAGTGATCTCAAAGGGATTATGTAAAAATAAAGGTAGAATAATTTTATAGCCAATAAAATGATTCAACAAAAAAAAAATTGGTGGGAAAATATAAGAGTGTATTTACCTTTAAGCATCATGTAGGGCATGATTTAAAGATAAATGTTAGGCCAGTAGCATGGAAGATCTACCCATGGGAACACTAAAATTTTAGCAACCCAAATATCTCACAATGTATTCATCAAGGAATGAATATAAAAGAATGACTGAAAATGGTCATACACAAGTTAAACCATTTCTAGCATACCCTTATTACATAGATTATACTTGTTACCAAATGTGACCATACAATCATATATCTTTGAAATTTAATAGGAAGTGAAATATTAATTTATTAAAATCCAATAAGAGATTAATACATTCTTCACTTTCTAATTTTTCTTGTAATATACAATGAGGATAAAATTTCATTCACATCAACTCATTCACACACACACACACACCCACACACACACACATACACACACACATATCACCAATGAAACCTAAAAATGAACACTCTCAGAAGAGAAAATCCTCATGCCCACTCCTATGAGCCCAAAGATTAGTGGACCTAACCACCCCAGCCATTGGCTTGATGGTGGATTTTAACACTCTAGCTTAGGAAAGATAATGATGAAGCATTTGAGATCAATCCAAAAGCCAAAATATAACAACTATCATAATCAAAAGGAGTCATAATAAGAAATCAATCCCTAATGAGACATTTACTCAATAGAGATTATTAATAGTAGTCCCTATAGTCAATAGAGATGAACATGTAGTCAATAAACTTGACCTTGTACAAGTAACCACTTCTATGCTCAAGAAATTCTAAACAACAACAAACTTACATTGCCTCCTTTAATGAAATGCCAAGCAAGACTTACAATGATAACTTATATTAAAATAAATTCAAAATTTAAACCAAGCCAACAATTAACATCCCTCTTATAACCATTCCCATGTTGTTAATCAACTTAATGGCCCAAAATAGTCAAGGAGTAATTAAGACTCTAGTACTCTCACATTCAAATTTATTTAAATGAATAACCAAAAATTACTTATAGATAAACAAGTTCTAAGTGATGGTAGAATAACTCAGAATTTATTTTCACAATAAATGTTCATAAACAACCAACCTATAATTATTTATTAAAAACATGCCTCAAGCCAATAAATACAAAAAAAACTAAGCACCCTCTGGGAGGAGCCATTATACACCAATTAAAATCCCAAATTAACTTTGATACCTAACATGGTTCTAATCAATAACCTAAAGGATACAAAACATGACTAATGAAATAAATTACCCAACATATAAAAAAATCATGCCCAACTAAACTCATTCAATCCATAAGATTTTAGCGATGCTTGGAATCGAGCCAAACACAAGAAACAAGAACATAATCAACAATGATATTTTCCACTCAAACCTTAATAGGCATAATAACCTATATGGCCTTGCATTATAATGAAAGTAATTATAAATCAAATGTAGGTTCAATATGAATTCTTATGACTTCATGGTGAACCTATAAAAATTTAGTATCACGAGGGTTTTATCCCCTAACACAAATAAACTTTTAACCCATAAGACATAATAAAAAACTAACAATGCACCACTTACTTGGAGCTAATGTCATTCCTACAGAGAAATAATATGGTGAGTGCTCCTTTATTTTTCTGACCACAACCCAGAAAACTAACAATATTTCCTTCTCTCTATGAACCCCATTTTCTCCTCACTACCATTAATGTCTTACATGACAAAAATTTCCATTTCTCACTCCACCAACATTTTTTCCCTAGGATTTTGGACCAAAAAATAATTGGTGCAAGAAAAAGCTATAAGCTTCACCAACTCATACCATAATTCGAGAGTCAAGTTGAGTGGAAAAAATAACCAAAACCAATGATTAAAACAAACCTTATCACATTGACCAATATTTGTAATAATGCCAAGGGGTAAGTTAAAATTGCCCCATGAATCCTATAACATCATGAACACTTTGACAACCTAATGAAACAACATACAATCTCCTCAAGGTCAATACTTTAGTGAATATCATAATGCTCTGAAGATTCCACAATAAAAATTAAACTATCAATAACTTATTAGCCCACATAACATAAGTCAATAATGTCAACACAACAAACTAATTAAATGACACTAAACCATGCAACTAGTACAACTTCAAAAAGTAGGCAAGACCCAAAAATGACACAACAACATGTATAGGATAATATAATAAGTGACAGTAAATCATAACCAATGTAGAAAAAATGATGGCATATCATAATAACAACATTCATAACTTCATATGTCTAATCGAGGCGAAGCTAAAAATTGACAAACAAGACTACAACAAAAATAGGAGAGGTATCAATGGCTCAATATCTCATTCTCATTGCTCTTACTATCAACGTCAATCAAATAATCAATGCTCTTTTTCATGACACCTAAATTATCGAGGTCCTCCACTGATCTTAGCTCATACAACTTATTCTTATAGTCATGACAATGAACATCAGTAGTATTTAAATATGGGATAATGTAAATAACATAATCTAAACTATATAGATAAATAAGATGATATAATTAATCAATATAGTCATCTACTTTGGTACCAATCAATAATATAATTATAATTTGTTTAACTCCAACATAATATCAAAATTATAATCACATCTAAAACTTCTTGTCTAAATAACACTAGATCAAGAAATTTATGTTGTATAATGTCAGAACCATAGTATCAAAGGGTTGGGTCATGACATCCTTCCCCCTTAAATAAGATTCCTTTACTATGACTATTCAAAATAGATAAAAATAATGTTTCTTGAACATCTACACATATTCCCAAATGGTGTTTCTTTTTCTCAACTGATCCCATTGTACCAAAACTTGTTGAATGCCTCTATTCTCATCTTAATGTTCTGATGGCCTAGAATTTTCAATGGTTCTAGTTACATCTTTTCCTCTTCTATAACTTGTATTTTTTTCCAATCCAAAATATGAGAAGGATCAGGTATGTATTTTTTTAATAAATTAACATGAAAAACATCATGGATTATAGATAAATAAGGGGGAAAATCCAACTAGTAGGTAATAGGTCTAATCTTATCCAAAATGTCAAAGGGTTCGACAAAGCATAGAGCTAACTTAGATGCTTTTATAAAATTAATTGATATTTTCTAAGGTCTAACATGAATAAAAATATTTTCACCTATAACAAATTAATGAGGTGTTATTTTTTATCAACATAACTCTTTTGCTAATCTAAGGCAACTTTAAAATTATGGCAAATTAAGGACATTTTTTTATCATATTCTTGCAGTACCTCAAGGCTAGTAATGTTTATTTTTTCTAAGCTATCCCATCCAAGTAGGGTTCAACACTTTTTTCCATACAAAGATTTAAAAGGAGACATTTTCAACACTAAATTATAAGAGTTATTATAAGCAAACTCAACTAAATGAAGATAACCTTCCCATTTAGTTTGTTGGTCCATACCATACAATCATAACATGTCTTCAACCACTTCATTGAGTCTCTCAGTTTGACCATACATTTTTGGGTGGTATGAGGAACTAAAATTAAATTGAGTGATAAATGTTGTAGTCAAGGTCTACTAAAACCTTGACATGAATAATTTTTCCCAATTAGAAATGATCACTTCAGGCATCCTCTATAGTCGAACTACCTATTTTATGAAACATTCCATAAACATAGATGCACCATCCATTAGATTTATCATAATGAATTAACCAACCTCTATTACCTTATTGATTAACAATAAAATAATGTCATGCCTATTTTTAGACTTTGACAACCCAACGATAAAATTAAGAGATATTACAACCCACTTATCTTTGAGTATATCATGGGGGTATAACAAACCTCCCGAGTGATAATGTTTAGCCTTGACACACTTACATTCTAAGCATATTTCCACAAAATTGGTGACACCATGCCTCATCCCAAGCCAAAATTAATGTTTTTTCAACTCATGTGTCATCTTAGTGACACTCAAATGAGAAAAATGGGGGGCTATATTTTCTTATTATAGCACAAGCCTCAGTAAGTCAAATGTTTTAGGTATTTTTTTTGTTTTTATGCCTCAAAAGTCTATCTACCTCAAAATAAAAATTAGAAAATAATTTTGATAAAGGCTCATCATCCAGTCCTTCACTTACTTCTTACCACTATTCATCAATAAGTTGTTTTAACATACCGGTCTTAACATTTCCCTTTAGTAAAAATAAGGAAATAAGGTACAAGCTTCACTTGAGCACATCAACAATAGGATTTTCCTTACCCTTGACATAAGATATGTCCATGTCAAAATTACTAAAAAAATTTAACCATATTCATTGTTATGTATTTAAATCATCTTTGGAAAACAAGTTTTCTAGGATACGATGATCAAATTTCCCCTTTAAATTCTTTCCCAATAGGAAATGCTTCCATTAATTCAAAGCATACATTATGGAAGCAAGCTTAAAATCATGATTAGGGTAAGTATTATCATTCTCCTTGAGATTATGTGACTCATATATCACCATATTACCATCTTGAGTCAATATTTCACTAAATCCCTCCTTAGAAGCATCAACCCAAATCTCAAAATTACCATTTGGGTCAAGAATAATCAGAATTGGGGTTATTATCAATAGATATTTAAGATTTTAGAAAGCCTCTTCACATTGAGGTGTTTATTAAAATTTTATACCCTTCCATTAAAAGGAAGTAAATACATTGGCTAAGAAAAAAAAATCTTCCATAAACTAACGATAATACCCAACCAAACCCATAAAATTGTGCACCTCATGCACATTAGTAGGATCGGGCCATTCTTGAATAGCCCTAATTTTAGATAGGTCTATATAAATACCTTTCTTAGAGATAAAGTAACAAAAATAATGTATTTTAAATTAGTATAAAGTAAATTCATATAAATTTACATATAATTCATGCTATCTTAACTTTTACATAACCAACCTTAAATTTTGATCATGTTCAGTCTCATCCTTTAAATAAATGAGGATGTCATTAAGAAATAAAAGTATAAACTTATTTATAAAATCCTTAAATATGTTATTCATTAAGTTCATAAATTTAGTTGGTGTATTATTTAATCCAAATGGTAAAAAAGTGAACTCATAGTGGCCATACCAAGTATGGAATGCTATTTTATGAATGTCTTCATCTTTAGTTATTAGTTGATGATAGCCTAATCTTAAATTAATTTTGGAAATGACCACTACATCTTTCATTTTATCAAAAAAAATCATTAATACTTGGTAATGGATTTTTTTTTTCATTACCTTGTTAATCATGTAGTAATTAATGCATATCGTTAATGTTCCATCTTTCTTCTTCACAAATACCACTAGAGCACCCCAGGGAGAAACACTTCGAATAATACACTTGTCTAAAATTTCCTACAAATAAAATTTTAAACCTTGTAAATTAGCCACATTCATTTGGTATGGGGATTTGGATACAGGGGAATCCATTGGCACAATATATATTAAGAAATTAATTTCACACTTAGGTGGAAGATTGGGGATTTTTTAAATAAAAACATCCATAAACTCCTTTAAAATTAGAAAATCTGGATAGGAATGTTCTGGTTCCTTGGGTAGCTCTTGTAGTTGAACTACATAAATTTACACTCCTTTTTCACAAACCTCTTTAAATACATAACTAAAAGTACCTTCTAGGTTTTTGGCCATTGGATGCCTTGTATTTCTACATGTTATCCCAAGTCATCAATACATTGCATTTTCTTTCTAGAACAATCAAGTGTTGCTTAGTGTTATTATAACTAGTCCATGCCCAATATAACACCATAGAACCCTAAAAGAATAAAAAATAGATTTACTTTGGTTCTAAAAATATCCAATTCAATCTCAACTTGTTCTAAGTATTCTTGGATAGGTGTCCTCTTACTAGTTTCAAACTCAACTTCCCATCCTTCTCTTATCTGAATAGGTTTAATTTTACATTGGTTGGAAATATATGGTAAAATAAATTTATTTGTTTCACTAGAATAAATTAAAATAGATACAAAAAATCCATATATTATACTTTTTTATTTGATTGGGGTGGCCTAAAAATCAACTTTCCTATTATCTACAACTTCATACACCAGATGGTCTACTGGTTATCCCAATTTCAACTTGGGATAGTCCTTGTAGTAGTGGTTATCACTACATTCGCAATAAATAACACTCCTTTGTGGAGCTTTAGGGATAGCATTTTCCCTATGGATGGTCTATGTTGGCTATTATGATGTTGTTCCTTATTGTATGAACTCATGTTTGAAGAGCTTTGGGACCTACAATTTCTATTTTTCAACTAAAATCTATTAAATTTTATATTATTTCCATAAAATTTGTGATTTTGATATAATTTTATGAAATTATTGGGTATAGGAGATATATTTTCCTCCTAGACTACTACTTATTCATTTTAAATTCTTGTCTCACGCTTTGTTGAAACTTTTCCTTCTCCTCTGCCCTATGATTATATTTAATAACACCTAGCAAGTTCCTCAAATTTATCATATTTACATCATGTATTAGTACTTACTTCAAGCTTGGTTTGAACTTAATCACTTTGGTCTATTCATCATGTATATATCCCACATGATATAATAAGTTCATAAACTTATTTTCATATTATGTGACATATATGTTTTCATATTTTAATAGATGGAAATCAGTTATTTTTTATTCCTTAAAATTGGAACTTAAGTATGTTTTTTGGAACTAGATTTTGAATGTTTCCCAAGAAAGATTTATAGGTTGATATCTATATAAATCAAAAAGGTGATTCCACCATAACATAATGGGTCTAACTAGCTAGTAGGCTACCACCATGGCTTTTACATTAGATTGCATATTGTGTAGATTGAATTACTTCTATAGATTTATAAGCCATGCATCAACTACATCTCTAGATTCTTCACCTAAAAATATGGGTGTTGGAAAATTTTTGAGTTCCTTGATGATTGGGTCAACCATAGTCAATGGTACTTATTGGCGTACATGTGTTTCTACTTGATCATTCTCCTCGTGAGGAATTTATTCATGAGGAACACCTTCTAGATTATTTAATCTACATTTCATATTTTACATCTTGTTTTAAAGAGTATTCAAGTTTTTTAGGATCCCATTAAGGACTTCTTCCTAATTATCAATAGGGTTTTCCATAATTTATTTAGGATTAAGTTCATCATTAATGTTGGAATCATTGTTAAGAGGAGGTGCAACGCTATTCTAATTCAGATTTCAATCATCATAGCCCCTACCTTTTCTTATACCCCTTCCTCTTATTGGCATATCATTAAATTTATCATTTTCATTATGAACACAACCAAATCTAGTTTTAACCATGTTTTTGAGAAGGTATAGAAGTATGGTCTAGGTACAGTATATATTTAGGAAACCAACTCCCAAAGTTTCTCTAGAGTAGTAACCATGCTTTGATCCCAGGGTGTTACAACCCAAAATAATGAATAAAAAAATATTATTATTTTAATTTAGTTGAATCAGAGTATGAATGTAATAATGTTTATGGATTAATAAACACTTTCAAACTCATAGATACATTTATTCTATTTTTTCACTTCTACGTGTAGTCAACCATGACTAGATTAGGTCACCGTAAATTCTTATCTAGGGATAAAAATCATTAGATGGTTTTATAAGGAAGATAGTGGTGCCACTAGCACATATATTTTAGGGTACATCAGTGTGTGGGTTTAAATTTATCCACTTTTAACTCTACCCATTTTGTTTTCTTCCTTATATGATCATCTAAGGGTATTTAACCCTAAGAAAACATCCTATTATCACTAGTAGTCTAATTAATGGTTGTTGGAAAATGTTAGTTTTATCATGTTTGGGAAACTAATTAATTAACAAGTAATAACATTAGTTAGGTCACATAAATAACATTAGAATTTGAAAGAGTAACTTATCACACAACTTAATGTATAAATCTAAAACTAACATCAAGAAATAATTTTAGTAAAATGCCCAAAAATTTCAATAAAGGAATAATCATACTAAGTTATGCATAAACGAGAATTGTAGCATTCTTAAATTAGTAAGCAAAAGATTACAAGACTATTTATAAAATAAATAAAATATAATATTTTGAAACACATTAACTTAATTTCAATTCCACTCAAAAAAATCCATGTATTCATGATATCCTTATTGGCCAGTAGTTCAGGACCAGAACTCAAGAATCACTGCACCATGGTCATTTAGTTTTAGCATACTAGTTATTAGACATATTTTCATTTTATTTAGAACCCAAATGCAACATAAGTTCTAATGATTCATGAAATAGATAGATAGTACCCCATAAGAGGCTATCATGTTAGCTTTAATATAATTAACAAAGCTATTATTTTAAATGCACACATTCAATATTCTCAACCATCCTATAGATTAGTAAATAGAGTTCTAACCTCTATTTTATGCCTGCTTATCCTTTGGTCACATTTTAATAATGGAAGTTTACTAAGTGTATTATATAATGTTAATTGAAATGAAGATAGATGCATCAACAACCATGCTTATATTCTACATTAGAATATCTAGTATTTCTAGTCTATTTGTTAACATGACTTAATTTAAATGTAAAATAACATCCCAATTGCATATTCTCATCTATATACTTTACTATAGGTAAAAATTGGATTAATTTATCACTTCCTTATTTGGTATCCTTAAGGGATAATTATACCCCTTTTTGTATTAAGACCATGAGGACCATTAATAAATTCAAAAGGTAAATCCTAACAATAGACCTTCCAATTAAAGGAAACTAAATAAGAATCTTATGACCTACAATATTTTATTATAATCTCATAAGGCCTAATAATGCAATCATGGCAACCTATGTCATAAAATAAAAGTCCACTTTCTACTATAACCACAACGAAAAAAAACTTTATGCAAGAATCAATTAACAAATAATAAGAACCTTATTACATTAATAACCATTACAATGTTAATGGAAACATTTACCTCTACTTAGTCATGGATAATTTTGAAATTGGTATGAGCGGGAAAAGAATTGGGGAGAACCTGGCAGGAGGAACAGATCTAGGTGGAACAATAGAGGAAGGAGGAAAACGTGGAGGGTCAGGATTCCTAACTGAGGTAGACATAAAAAAGTCGATAGCAGTCTCTGGGCTCTATAGTGGGGCCAGAGAGTTTCTACCGAAAGAAGCAGCAAAACTATCCATGGAGACAGAGAAAGACAAAACAGTTTTTAACACAGAGAAGAACCTTGAAAGGCAGAAAGGGGCCAATGAACAAAGGACCTGGTCATCGTTGTTTGGGAAAAAACCGACAAGGAAGTCCATTTTCCCCCCGGTGACATCAAAATCTTGCTGGGAGAAAGGTGAGTTTCAAATATTCATCCCTGATCCATTACTTGATTTTTCGGTTTCTTCAATGGATCTTACCCTAGTAGGGAAATTTCAAGGAGCAAGACCAAATTTAGATTCACTCAGGTCTATGACCAAAAAGAGATGGGCCTTACGAGGAGAAGTTGACATTGCACCTATGGTGAATGGTTTTTTCTCCTTCATCTTTAACTGTGAAGAAGATCTAAATAAGATCCTGAGTGAAGGACCTTGGTCTTTTGGAAGAAGCGCCCTTACTATCAAGAAATGGGAACCAGATATGGATTTATCTAAATCTTTTTTCTCAATAACTCCTGTTTGGGCGAAGCTACCTGGGCTCCCTTTAGAATACTGGCATGAGGATATCTTCAAAGGAATAGCTAGTTCATTTGGTGAGTTAGTGGCTGTGGATAAAGCCACAGCTTCAAGAACTAAACTCCAAAGCGCCAGAATATACGTTAAAGTGGCGGATCTTAACCTCCTTCCCAAAAAAGTGGATCTTATATCCAAACTTGGTAAGAAAACCCAAGTGATTGTTTTCGAAGATCTGCCAAACTCTTGTTATGTGTGCAAGAAGCAGGGGCATTAGGCTAAGAACTATCCCAATAGGGGAAGACCCACTTCAAAAAAATTTCAGGTAGGGAAAAACATTAAGACCCAACAAAAGATAATTTGGAAGGTTAAAGAAGACAATCGAAAGATAGAGAAGCCTCAAGAGGCCTTAGCTGACCTACACACAGATAAGGTTATTTTTGCTACTTTAGAAGAAGTGAACGACCCTAATATAAAAGGAAAAATAGACCCCCTGGTAAAGACTGCTGATGTCCTGATGGAAGAAAAGGGGAAGGGAACTGAGGACAAAGTACTAGAGCTTCTATCTGAAGAAGAGGTCATTGTTTCTACTCAGAATTCTCAAAGCTTAGAAATTCAAGTTTCAAAGAAGCACGATAATGAAGAATTAGAGGAAGGAGAAGTAGATTCTGAAAGAAGAAACAATATAGAAGAAGCTGAGGATGAACCGAGTGAAGGGCAGCTCGGGGAAAAGCAGGATGAACCAAAGGTCAAAATTACTACTCCAGCTAAAGAAGTCCTCAAGGCAGAAGAAATGGTTGAAGATGGCAACAAATCTAAAAACCAAAAGATTAAAGGAGAGATAAAGAACAACTCTAACCACATTATGACAAGAAAAGGTGGAGTGAAAGCTAATAGCTCTCAAAGGAGTAAAGGAGGAAAAGAATCGAGAAAACAAGCCAAATTAAAACTGGATATAGGTTCGCCAGAAAAACCTGGGAAAAAATCTGCTAAGAAGAACAGAGAATTGGAAAGTAAGCTCAATATAGCAGATGGAAAGTAGAAAACCATGGGGCATTATATGAACGACAACAAAAAGAAATGAAGATTCTCAGTTGGAATATAAGGGGTCTAAATAGCCTTTTTAAAGTAGATCTTGTTAGGAATTTTGTTAGAGAGCAAAAGCTAGATCTCCTCCTGCTTCAAGAAACTAAAATGAGTAAGGAGAAAGCTGAACAGATCAAAGACTTCACAAATTACACCTTTAAAGCCAGTAGCTCTGAAGGAGCTTCGGGAGGTACTGCGATTTTATGGAGAAAAAATCTTTTTGCTGGTTCGATTCTGTTGGAAAGTAAAAAAATTTTGGCGGTTGAATTAACAAATGTTAACCAAAAGGATAGTTGGTATGTTGTTAATATTTATGCTCCTAATATCAAGAATGAAAGGAAAAAGGTATGGGAAACCCTCTCAAAGCTCAGAAGGAATGATCACTGTGGGCGTTGGATTATAATGGGAGACTTTAATGTCCCTCTATATGATTATGAGAAAATGGGTGGTAATACAATCCAAATGGAAGGGAGAATTGACCTTATGGAGTTTATAAGCAAAGAAGGTTTAATGGATGTGGAGCTGCAAGGAATTCAGTATACCTGGAGCAATAAGAGACTGAACAAGGAATGCATTCAGGCCAAGCTTGATAGGGCTCTTATCTCCCCAAACTGGATAAAAGACTATAATTGCAAGTTGGAAGCATGCCACAGAATAGGCTCAGACCATTCCCCTCTAATTTTCTTAGTGAATAAACTAAACCAAAAAAAGAATCATCCTTTCAAATTTGAAAAGATGTGGCTGCAGCATCCACAGTTTGAAGACAAAATAAAAGAGTGGTGGAATATCTCCATAGAGGGATTAGCTCTCTTTCGAGTTGTTTCCAAACTCAAAAACGTTAAAAAGAAAGTTAAGAAATGGAATAAGGACTATTTTGGAAACATTTTTGCGGAAAAGAAGATCATCAAGGAGAATATCAAAAGAATACAGGAAAAAAATCAGCAATATGGATATACTTCTGAATCCCAAAGAGAAGAAAGTGAACAATTGGTTCAGTACCAAGACATAATAACTAAGGAGGAAATTTATTGGAGACAAAGATCAAGGGTGCAATGGTTGAAAGATGGAGATAAAAATACAAAGTTTTTCCACCTCTCCACTTTGAAACACAGAGCGAAAACACATATTCATCATTTGAAAAAAGGAGATCAGAAGATAACAGAGGAAAAGGAAATTAAGGAGGAAATGATTTCATTTTTCTCCTCCCTGATGAAGGCAGATAGTAACATTGACTTGAAAGGTCAGGCTGACATTCTACGAGTGATTCCCCCATTGATCACGAAGGAGCAGAATAATATGTTATGTTCTATACCCAAGGAGGAGGAAATTTTTAAAGCTGTAAGATCTCTTGGAGGAGAAAAAGCTCCCGGACCAGATGGTTTCCCCATGTTCTTTTTCCAAAAGTTTTGGAAATTTATAGGAAAGGATGTCAGTAACGCGGTGAAGGAGTTTTTTGGAGCTAAACAGATGCTGAAGGAAATTAATGCCACTTTTCTTTGCCTTATTCCAAAGAAATCAGGTGCGGATAATCCTGATCAGTTCAGGCCGATTAGTCTGTGCAATTCCCTCTATAAGATAATTTCTAAAGTACTTACGACCAGACTAATCCTTGTAATCCCCTCTATAATTTCTTATCAACAAAATGGATTCATTCCTGGCAGACAAATCCTCAACTCAGTTATAACGGCCCATGAGAATATTCATTCACTTCTCAAATCCAACACCGAGGGGTTCTTAATGAAAGTAGATATTGCAAAAGCATACGACAGGGTGGATTGGCATTTCCTTTCTAAAAGCCTAATTGCCTTTGGATTTGAGCAAAGAGTGGTGGAAATTATTAAACAATTGATATCTACTACTTCTATAGCTGTGTTGGTAAATGGGACCTCGTCTCATTTTTTCAATCCGTCTAGGGGATTAAGACAAGGGGACCCTATATCCCCTATCTTGTTTATTATTATGGAAGATAGTATGGGATGATACCTTGGGGACTTGGTTCATAGAAGTCAGTATAAAGGTCTGAGACCCTCTTCGCATCCTTTATCTTGCTCCCATGGTTAATTTGTGGACGATACTATTTTCATGGGACAATCTGAAGTTACTGAAGCAAGGACTCTTAAGGAAGCAATTAATCTGTACACCTCTGCCTCTGGACAACTGATAAACTAGAATAAAAGTGCAATTTTCTTTACTAATACCCCAGTTTATAGACAGAACAAAATTGCTAGAATTCTTGATTGCTCTATAGGCTCTTTTCCTTCCACATACCTTGGTCTCCCTTTCGGATTGAAAGCCCTTGAAGCTTTTTGGGAAGGTCTTATAAATAAATTTAGTAAGAAGTTAGCAGGATGGAAAGGTTGTCTTCTAAGCCAAGGAGGAAAGTTAACTCTCCTCAAAGCAAGTCTTCAAAGTATACCCACGTACGCTTTGAGTCTTTTTAAAATCCCCTCTAAATTTGCTGAGGCAATTGAAAAAATCCAAAGAAACTTTCTTTGGTCCGGTTTTGAGGAGAAAAAGAGAATGCCTCTTATTGCATGGGATAACATTTGCAAACCGGTTAAGGATGGTGGACTGGGTATAAGGAAAATAAGAAGTATGAACACTGCCCTTTTAGCTAAACAGGGTTGGAGGGTCTATCAGGAAAATAAAGAATGGAGTAAAATATGGAAGCATAAGTATTTATTTAAGGCGTAGTCAATTCATGACTTCTTTACTACTCCAGATATTTCTCATCCGTCTGCTATCTGGGGGGCAGTCCAGGGAACAAAACATGTTCTTGAAGAAGGTAGTGCATGGAAAGTAGGTAATGGTAAAAAGGTGAAATTTTGGGAAGATATCTGGGTAAGAGGCAAACCCTTACAGGAAGAAATTCAAAAAAAAGATGTAATAGAAAGATGTAAACAAAGAGTGGGGATAATGGTTAATCAATACTAGCAGAACAACACTTGGGTAAACCTCACTGACTATGATCAAGATCTCAAGGATATTCAATTATCCCTAAATGCTATATCCCTATATCCCAATCAAGAAGATAAAATTTTTTGGTATCAGGAGCCAAGTGGATAGTTTAAAGTCTCTTCCATCTTCATATCCAGGGGAAATGGTAGAAAACCGTTATGGACTAGAGCCTGGATCAAGGGACTCATTCCTAAAATCAAGTTCTTTTACTGGACCCTTCTCCAAAATAAAATTTTGACTCTGGATAATTTACAGAAACGCGGAATCAATATTGTAAACAGGTGTATTTTGTGTAAGAGAGACCTTGAAGATAAAGATCATCTGTTTGTGAATTATTCCTTCACTCAGCTTGTCTGGAAGGAGGTTCTCAATCTGTGGGGCATAACATGGATTCATCAAAAGAATGTTGAACTTTCTCTCAAAAGCTGGTATTGCCCTTAAAATATCCTTGAAGTTCTATTCTTATGGAAAATTACTCTTCCCCATGTCTGGTGGGGAATTTGGAAGGAAAGAAATAACCAAATATTTAGAAACAAAGAGCTCCCTGGATGGGTGGTTGGCCAGAACATCATTAGAGCTCTAAAGGAAAATTTTTCATCTCAAAAAAATCCAAGATCTAATCTCAATGTGGATAATCCTCTGAGGAAGGATATTATTCTCAGTGAACCTGAAAACCCCAGATCAGGTGTGACTTGGATTAGTCCACCTCAAGATTGGATTAAAGGTAACTTTGACGGTGCAGCAAAAGGGAACTCGAGAAATGCTGGTTGTGGTGGGGTTCTGAGAAACCATGAGGGAAGGGTTATTGATGCTATTGCAATTCCCATTGGTATATCAAATTGTCACATTGCCGAAGCTACAACTGCCCTCCAGACCCTTAAATTAGCTGTGGACTCTGGATATTCCAAATTGTGGCTTGAAGGGGACTCTTTGAATGTTATAAATATCCTTAATAATAAGAATATTGTGTCTTGGACCATAGAGGATAAGGTAAAGGAGATGAAAACATTATTGAACAAATTTGAAGAAATAAGAATTACCCATACCTACCGCGAAGCCAATGGAGTTGTAGATTGGCTTGCCAATTGTGCTGTCCGGGAAGGGAAAAAAGTGAGGTGGGATGAAACCTTAGTAAGGAACGTGGATTTTAGGGCCATCATTCGTCTCGATGCCACACATGCGAAAGAAGGGAGGATTGGAGTGTAATAAAATCCTAATGAGTAGGAGGAGTGGTAGCATGGGGATAGGAACCCAATTATTAAAAAGCAAGGCTCTCTATAGGGAGAAGCGGATCCTGAAAAGCTAGAAACAAATTTGACATCCCAATCAACTTGATAGCAGGAGGATCCAAGGTAACATCCATAGTAATCGGGTTTCAAAGAAAATGAATATGGTACGAGAAAGAAAGGGAGAACCCCGTAAGCAGGAGCCCAAGAGTTGTGCAGAATGGAGAAATAAACCCCAAGTCTGGAAAATTATGCAGAAAGGAAATGTAACTAGCTACATGGAAAGACTCCATGGCTCTAAGCCGCATATCACGACGGCCTTCTTCAAAAATTGGTCCGACGACAGGGTCACCCTGCATGGTATAACCGTAAATTTAACTGAGTATTTTCTTGCAGAGGTTACAGGGTTGTCAATGGAAGGAATCAAATTCTCAAAGCAGACCAGCATTTCAAATGAAGCATTTTGTAAGTTCCCCAAAACGGATGAGGAGGAGCAGAAGTTGGTCAAAAATGGGGACTTTTATGAGCTGGATCAGATCAAAGGGATATGGAGAGACGTCCTAAGCTGTATAAGGGACTACTTTATCCTAGACGATAGAAGCAAATGAGTGCATAAGTTCCATTTTGTTTTCCTCAACCACTTCAGGCATAAGGTCAGTTTGTCTTTTCCTTTCTATCTTCGCTACTCCCTGATTCAAAGTCTTTACGCTCATAGAAAAAAGGATTTGCGCCCTATTCTTCACGAAGGCCTAATCCTGCTTATTGAAGGCTATTGTAAGAATAGGGCTCTGGTTAAGTCTCCCAAACAGGGGAAAAATAAGTTGCCAGGGAATAAAAAGAAAGAAAGTGTAAGCAGAAGTGGAAAAATTAAGACTCCTAGTCCTAAAAAATAGAATGCAGAAGAAGAAAGGGGTCGGGAGAGACTTGAAGAACCTGAGAAGGAAAAATCAGAGGATGAAGATGGAACAGAGAGTTGGGAAACCAACTCTAGTAATGATGAAGAAGGATTAGAGGAAATTGAAAAGGACAAAGTCAATACTGAGGAGGATTCTGTTACCAGAACAGAAGAGTTGGAGGAAAACCAGAAAGTGGCGAAGGAAGACATTGTCCAGGAAGATCCGGGTGAGGACCCAACTTCTAAGAAAGAAAAGGAAATATCTGTCCAAGAATATATTCAAAACATGGAGATGGAAATTGAAGAAGGAATCAATGAGCGGGAACA